>SMMW01000513.1:185000-599400 GCA_004794655.1 Marisa cornuarietis | reverse complement strand
TCCAGAATGGACCATGAGACGAGTAGTAAAAAAACGAAAGACAGAACTGTAGAGGGTACAGCATCAAGCTTGTATCGCTGTCTTAGACTGGACCGGAGGGTTAGAACCACAGCTGTTTTCAGCATCAGATCAGCACTTCTCAGCAGACAGCTCTGTAGCATCAGCTGCCCGGAGGGGGGTTTTAACAGACAGTAGTGTCAGACAGTAGTGTCTGCGTCTTTCGGAGCACCAGCTGCGTCTTGCAAGTCGGAAGGAGCGAAAGATGTCGGACAGTTGTCGACCCTTCTGTCTGCCTGCGATGTTTAAGATATTGACACTGCAGGTTTATTATATATATATATATTACAGATTCTTGTGAATGGTATGGGCATGCTCGCATGGTTGCCGGTTTGTCCCCTCCGCGCGTGCGCGCGCACACACACACACACACACAAACTCACACACTTCCTTTCCTGTACATTTAATTAAATACCCAGCATGCAGCTGAGCATCATCACGCAAGAAAGCCCATCAGTAATCTTAATAATTACATCTCAAGTTGTTGTCTTGGCTCCTGTCGTGTGTCGACCGTTGCTGACCGCTACAGGCCAGGCGAGTATAACTCGTAGCTGTGTTTTCTCTGGCAGGCACCAGCTTCGCTCTGATGGGAGGCTTCCTGCGCACAGCAGCGTCCCCTGGCGACGGCCTCAAGTCCCTGATGCCCGACGTGCAGCAGCTGTGGGCCCCGCCCGCCGACGGTAAGTACCTCATCCTTGTAGTCGTCTGTCCGCTCTGCTTGCCACGTCATTCATCAGCTTCGGTCACGTGATCTCCCTCCTGCTGCTTCCCCTTAATGTTGCAGGAGAAGGCAATGAGGGATACGCGCGCGTGCACACACACACACACACTGCAATTGAGCATAATTTATATTGCGGCTTTATCTATGACAGTCTACTGCTGTCCCTTCCAAAAAAAAGAAAGAAAAAACAACTTGTAGGTCGATATGTTTTATATTTTAGAGATGTAGGGGTTCAGTCCGATCTCGCTTTTTCAGTCTCTCTCTTTCTTCCTCCTTGCCTTCGTTCTCTTCTAACACATATACACACTCCTCTTCTCATTAACAAACTGTCATTGACGAAGACCCCCATTTCCTCCAAAGGACTGGGCGTGACTCGTCGTAAAAATGATGGACACGCTATGTCCTGTCGACAAAAGAGCCGAGGTACTGTAGGCAGGATGCTTCTTTCACCTCTGCGGGGTTTCGAAGAGTGCCCGGAGGAAGGCATCCGTAAATAAAAAACACTGCCGTCTACCGTGTGTAGTATGTGGCTCTAGCCAAGTGTTTAGTGATGTGATCTCTCTCTCTCTCTCTTTCTGGAACTTTTCCTTTTTCTTGCGCTCGCGTTGTCGGTCTGGGAATCAACAGACACACGAGGCGAAGGACTTTCACTGCGGTTTACAGCCGGGATTATTTTAGTTTTTTTTAAAGGTCGTGAGGAAGTTTTGTGAACAGCATAAATTGTCTCTGCGATGGTGCCAGACATTTTGCATGACAGTGCCAAGTCCCTGGCGGCGATTTCTCACTGTAAAGAGAGAAGTTAGGAGTCGAGTGCCCCTCGCCTGGACGTTGTCACCTGACTGAAGCCGATGAAGTAGCATCAGTCCTGCATAGGTCATCATTGAGTCGCTTGTGATTTGTGTGCTGGCCGTGAAGTCCATGCCTCAGTGACTGCTTATGGAACCGCTTCAGTAAGTGTGACCTGACAAAATATACAGGTAGTGGTGCCCGGTTGCTGACGATGTCAAGGACTGTCGAGTACAGACACACGTGAGAACCAAACGACCTTCCTGACTAATGCGGGTTGAAGTAGTAGTTTAGCGAAAGAATAGACTTGGTAAATGTGAAATCAAAACCTTTTGAGGGTACCGTAACTGGATGGGGATGAAGGGACGACAACAAGAACAAGTTCTGAACTGGGGTAGGGATCTTTACTCGGATTGAATAAACAGGAAGGTTGGAGACTTTCGATAATGGTTCGTTGATTCACGACCAGGGCACAGGCGCCTGGTGGCTGACAGTTTGAGGTCACAGCTGAAACAAAGCAAACACTGACTGTCATCAGTCACGCCGGGGTAGAGGGGAGAGAGAGGAGAAAAAGAGGGGTGCATCTGTTGGTTCTAGGTTTGTGTTTTTACGCATGCTTGATCGTACACAGATAAGGCCGCAGTCGTGTAATGATAACAATATAGAGTATTTATAGAGCGGCTTTGCCCACCATCAGCTGGATTCCAAGCGCTTTACATGCAAACTAGCTAACAAGCACACATCAGTGTATGGTAGGCATGTGTTGCACGCGAGATAAACACACACACAAACATGCATATACACCGCAAGAAGAACACTAAGCGAAACAGAGGGCTGAGGGAACAAAGCGTGCAAGCAGGTAAACAGTTACAGAAAGAGATGTCGGAGATATGAACCCAGGACCCCCGGTTCTCACTGTTGTGGTGATAGGCGCTTTCAGCCCTCGCCAGTAACCGATAGGTATCCAAAGGTCACGAAACACATGCATTACTAACAGCTACCAGTTCCTCGTTCTGTTTCTTGCAGCGAACCCCTGAAGCTTGCAGACACTGCCCAGCACGTTTCCGACGGCTGAGGAGCTGAAGGTTTCTTGTTCAGATCCCATTTCGCCATACCCTGTTTTTTTCTATTTTATTTTACTGTTCCTCCGGCTGTATTTGAAGCGCCTGGAGAAAACTACTCCCACTACAACGAGAACGGTGAGACGATCACTTCCGACGACTTGCACTTTTGGTGGGGGGGGGGGGGAAGGGGTGCTGCTATAGTTTTGGATCAGAATTTGGCTTCAAGCAGATGTTGGAACAGAAAGACTGTTCCACTCTGAAGGACTGATGACATCGTATTTGAATATTTGTTGTATCTGGTTGTTCACCACAAGTACAGGTGCTAGCGTTTAGGACGGATGGAAACCAACTCGTGTATATTTTTTAACCACTAGGAAATTCTGTGTCCATGTGTACACTTACCTTGCATACGCACGACGCACATCACACACACATAACACAACGCTTGACGACCCCCGGCAGATGACGATGAGGATAAAGAGGTTAAGGGAGACGAAGATCTCGATGTTTTTATTTTCCCATCCGTCCATGGAACTGTATAATTATATAATTGTATAATATATATCTGTATAATTGTTTGTTAATAAGTTTGGTCATCTGTTTTTTTTTTGTTTTTTTGTTTTTTTTTGAAAGCCCATTGAGTCGACTCTGGGGTTGAAAATTGCGCTATATAAATCTACTTTAATAATAATAATAACCGTCTTCTTTCTTCTTTTTTACGTCATCTTTTCCGAAATGACGACGAACAAATGACGCACACAAGACGTCAAACACAAGACACCATTCACACACGAAACAATACAAGACCTATTTCGCAGATTAAACTTGTGTAGCTCAGTAAATAAAGTATCAGTGTCAAGCAAAGGCTAGTTAAGCATTTATTATTTTAAATGCAGCGCTTTTAATCCTAAGGAGATCGGTCGTACCTTGTCGTCAGCGTCAAACTTGGAAGAGCGACCGCAGGTATAGCCTCAACCCGCACGATGTCCTATACGCCTCCAAATAATGGACAGGCCAGTTGTATACTCAGTCACTGTTCCGTCCCAATAAACTCACAGACAATAACATTGAATCAAAGCATTTCTTTCTTCATTGAACAACATTATCAAGCATCTTCATTGAATCAAAGCATTATAACAACTGGTGCTTGGACTGACAACACTCATGAAAGCCATGTTTTCAAAATTAAGAAAAATGATAATAATAATAATAATAATAATAATAATAGTGAAGATTTTTATAGCGCATATTCACACTCATAGAGAGCATGCTCTTAGCGCTAAAAACGAGGAAGAGACATGGACTAAGTAGACACAGAACAAAGGGGACGAAAGAAAACGACAATACTGACGAAACAGAAAACAAAAGGCATCAAGTAACAGGAACAGAAAAATATAGTGATTCTGCGAGAAAGATGGGTAAAGTAGCAAGAGGGAAGGGGGCGGGGTTAAGAAGGACTAGCATTGTGTGGACTGTGTTAGGAGTAATGCTCAAGGAAGAGGTGCGTTTTCAGTGCAGATTTGAAAGATTCAGTTGTAGGAAGGTGGCGGATATGGAAAGGAAGAGAGTTCCATTGTTTTGCAGCACAGTAGCCAAAAATAGAAAAAAAGATAGAGAAAAAGAAAGGCAGTATCGTGTGTGTGTCCACCATTCGCATGAATGCACGCAGGTCACCGTTGTCTCGTGGACTGAACCAATGTTCTCCGAGTCCTTTGAGGAGTTGCTCACATGTTGGTACCAACACGATTAATAAATGTAGAAAATATGAAGATGGCCTTTTGGTTAATTTGGGTAGTATAGCTGCTGCGTCTAGAAGAGATTCATGTATACCTTAAGTATTTTACAACTGCCGTGCGCGCGCGCGCGCGCTCGCACTCACACGTGCACGTTCCCTCAAACGTTAGTCGCGCTGCTTGAGTCCAGAGATCGATGCGCAGCCTTGTGACCTTTCACGTCACCTCTCGGTCAAGAGGTCAAGTCCCGAAGCCAGCATCCATTGTTCTCGGGGGTGCAGCAAACGGCTCGGCCGTTGACTTGACGTCCGTCCACCAGCGCCTGGCTGCCATCCACCCGTCTTCGGGTATGAGATGAAATTAGCGAGGCCAGAGGTCTGAAAGAGATGGACAGCGCTTGTCAGTCCAGCCGCGGATCAAAGTGATAGAAACAGTGCATGCGAGGCTTCTTGCCATGTTGAATAGTGATGGTAGGTAATTCCACACAGGAGGGCGAGCGAGTTAGAGAGAGAGAGTGGGGGTGGGGGACTGCCGGGGGAGTGTATATCACTGCTATAGAGAAGACAATGGTAATGAATATTCATGTTTCTTTTTGCTGGAGGATTTTTTTTTATTCTCCCCCACCCTTTTTCACACACACACACAACACACACACACACACACACACACACACACACACACACACACGCGCGCGCGCGCGCGCACACACCACGTTTCGATGGGGGTAGGTTTTGGTCACTGGGGTCATTGTCTCTAACGCGCACGTGCGAGCACGCCGACGGCCATTGGAAAGTAGCGTAACTCATAGCTTGTCTGCAAAGGTCGCGCCTATCGCACGCGCTGGCACGCAAGCATACATGCATGCACGCACGCACACGCGCGCGCGGGAGCTCTTAGAAGTAATATTGCGTAGATTTTATTTTTGTGCTTTGCTATGATGGATCATTTACTTCATCTTTCGTTAACGAATCACACTTCTCAAGTTACAATAGCTCGAGGGGATTAATAAACTAGTCGTTTGTCAGCTATTTTATCTCTCTCTCACTCTTTCGCACGCGTGCACGCGCTAACACAAAGAGGTGAGAGAATGCATTGCTTTTTATTTGTTCAGAAAGAATTTTTTTAAATCCATCAGCTTATTTTATTTTTTCAACTAATTTCAGTTTTTTCTTTTCGATCCCACCCTGCCCGATTAGACTATATATATAATTATATAGAAAACAGAATTTCCATGTGGTCAAGAAATAGACATGAATTAATCAGAAAGCCTGCAGACTAAAGACCTCTTCAGTCGTCTCCGGATTTATCTCTCTCTTGCAGTGTGCAGCTACTCTGGGTACGCCGCCCCCCAAATTTCCGTGTAATTAACTCCCCTTTCAAAGTCTGCCACTCACTGCTCACCTATACGTCGCATCCTTAGTCCTCTTCAAAGGAAAGTAATATTCTTCCTCCCCCCTCCCCTTGTACCATCACCGCTACCCACCCCCGCCCACCGACAGTAGGATTTGCACATTCTCGGAGAAGTTCCCCGAGTCACCTCCCTTTCACTGTTCAGTCGAGCGTGTAGCCAGGACGACTTCGCTTTGCTTCACTGATCCGAGCACAAAGCAAGAAGCGGAAGATCGATCTGCGAAAGTGTCCACGAGTTAATTAAAACCCGCCCGATGATGCCGCCTCCACGATACTGACTTCTCGGGGAGAGATGGTCGGGAGAGGGTGCAGAGGGTGGGAGAGGTAGAATTAGGAGAAGGAAGGTGGCGCTGACATCCGCCATTCTGAGTTGTCTTTGGCGAAGCAGGGTGGTCAGATGGAGTTGGGGTGGGGTTAGGGTGGAGGCTGCTTCATCGACAGGGAAGTAATGTATTCACTAACATATTTGTTAACAAAGGCAACCACTTCTGACCAAAATGAGAAACACAATTAATCAAAACTTGATGGTTCGACATAAATTGGGGAAAATAGGAAAACAAACAGTATAAACGGAAATGGGTAGGGACCTTCGAGGAGACAACGACGACAATGACTGATAATGATGATGGATGACGATTGATGTATGATGATGATGATGATGATTGATGATGATGAAAAAAGTAGTTAAAAATATAAGTATATATTTATCTATACTTATACTCTATCTGAATAAGAAAAAAAATACTTCAGCAAAGGAGGTAAAACAATTAATAGAGCTGATAAGATATGGAGGAAAAATGAATGTAGAAAAACGACGAAATGACGAGCAGCAAAAGGGATAATTGTGATGGCAAACAGCAAAATTGATAAGGCAGGTGGGGAGAGAAATGCAGGGTTCGACAAGCAAAGGTAGCAGCAGCCAGTAACAGCAACAGTAAGAGCAACAAATACTGAGATCAAGAGAGCGCTAAGGGTTGATAAGGTATGATTAAAATAATCAAAAGAGATGGATAAAGGATGTATTTCACGGGTCCTACGAAAACAACGGCAAAGCGAGACGCGATCAATGGCAATAACAGAGAGAAAGAGAAAGCGCGTATATGGGACAAAGGAAGGAGATAATAACTTGCATGATGGTGGAAAGGAGGGATCAGACTCGCATGGCTGAAAAGGTGAAAAAAAAAGATAAAATAAGTAGAAAAATAATTGCGTGCAATGATTCAGGACAACTCAACCGAAGCGGCTAGGAGAGGTCGATAGAGACTAATATGCTAATCGGCCCGATGCTGCCGGTACCATCAGCGAGAAAACAGGTCGCACGGTCAATAAATCAAGTAGATATGAATGTAAACAACTGAAAATGTCAATATTAAGACTACAAGTTATGGTTGGGTGCGTATGTTCGAAAGATTGGAGTGTGAAGGAAAAGGGTAGGATGGGGTTGAATGGGTGGGGCAGTAAAGTCATTTAGGAGGACCAGCATCCCGACCAAATAGATTATGCGAATCTCTTTGGTATAGCTGGATGAAAAAGGAAGCTACAACGTACTTGCATGATCGGAACACATGCTGACATGATCGTAACAACAATGACACAAACACTCCCACTGACATGATCGTAACAACAATGATACAAACAACACCGACATAAACACTCCTATTGACATGATTCTAACAACAATGACACAAACACTCCTACTGAATGATCGTAACAGCACCGACACAAACACTCCTACTGACATGATCGTAACAACACCGACACAAACACTCCTACTGACATGACTGTAACAGCACCGACACAAACACTCCTACGGACATGATCGTTACACGTATGTCATCACAAGATTCGTAACGCTTCTGACACGCACGGCAATAAATTGTTGCACGGATGGTGATGACTGTTAAGAAAAATTCGAAGCAACCATCCCCCGTGTTAGCTGGCTGACTCACTGACAACCCGCTGATCACAAGAAGTCAGAGGGCCAACAGTGAAAAACTACTCACGCATCCAGCCATTCTGCGAGGTGCATCCTGGTAACTTACGGTCTCCCTGTAAGAGGCGGAAGACCGTATCCATGAAACTCAAACAGAGTTTCCTACTACTGACTTTCAACTATTTTTATTTTTCGGAAAAAGCATCTTTTAAGTTCTTCTCAGCGTGCTCTTGCAACCCGATCTCTGCTAGATGCTTAAATGTAAAGGCCTGCCTGTACAGACATCGCAGCTTTTGTTTCTCGCTGAACAAAAAGTATCGATGTTTAGCTGACACACAGGAGAAATGCCGAGAAGAAATCTCGCCACCCGAAAAAAAACAACTGAAAAACGTTTGCAAAGCTCGTCTGCTCCCAGCGTGTGGCCGAACTGTCGGCCATTATGCAACGTGAGTCGTGTTCGGCGGACGCTCGCTTTTGTTCCGTCGCCGTCCTCGGCAGACGTTGATGGTCTCGATAAATGAGGTGGTCAGGTGGCAGCGCCATCAGCGCCTGCGTTTACGAGCGACTAGCACCGACAGGAAATGACGTGGCGGCGGAGGTGGTCACGTGGGGGGAGGTTCGATGGCTGTCGAGAAGGCGGTGCGCAGCAGTCGGGAACACTGGTTGGGAGAACCTCGCAGAACCTCGGCACAGAATCGCTGGAGATTGCGAGACCCAGTGGCATAATCTTTTAATCGAGAAAACAACATCGGATGAATGAAATCCGGGTATTTATGCTGTCTGGTAAAAGCCAGAAGCCGAAACATCTTCCTTCACCTCCCTCCCCCCCCCACACACACATACATACTTCTATACATACTTCTTCAAACATCAGTTATTATAACTGAAGGAGAGAATTTGTTATGTGTGCTGGTTCTGGCACTTCCTTTTTTTGGTAAGCTTAAGAAAATCAAATCATTTTTGTCCTCCTCTGCAATTGTTATGTAATAAATAGTTGTGGTCGAGTATTTATTTATTTATTTGACAGAAAACTTCCGCCATGGCGTCCTAGCGTTGTGCTGCTAATAAACCTATAGACGGGAAACAAATTTTACTGATATTTAAAAAAATACCTACGACAAAACACGTGTAATACAGAGCTCTTGACTTCAATTCTGCCTATTAAGCACAAACCAAGACATGTTCAATACCGGGAAGTGAACTAAGGTACATTAAAATATATACATATAAAGGTTAGAATAGTCCTCCACGCAAGGACCTTTATTAACTGATCAAAAATTAACCAGCTGTTTAATGAACACGGGGTATTTGAATCTGGTGGGGTCAGGACGGACTGAAAATTCTTGAACATAATCTCAAAAATCCCAAATCACAGATGCAATTATTAGTGATAAGTGCAGTGCGGAACGAGGTTAGCGCTTGAGACTGGATGAGCACGAGCTGCTTGTCGCAGAGGTTGTGACCTGCGACCTGTCTTGACACTCACAGGTGGAACACGAGGGGTATTTCCATCAGAAGAGTCGGCTGGCAGTTCGCTCTTCCACCACCACCACCACCACCACCACCACCACCACAACAGCAGCAACAATATAAACGACAACGGGGTTCCTTAACTGTATTCTTGTTGTTCGGGGTGTGATGTGTGTGGGTGGGTACATCACGGCTACTAAGCAACCCGCACGCCGTCGTCGTTGCTGCCGCTCGTAGCCTCCTCCCTGTCGACGCTGTGGTCCAGGTAGTGTAGTATTATGATGTCAGTCCTTGAGGCTTCTATTTGCTGAACATTCTCCGCTCCCCCACTCCGGTTTATTTTATTTATTTATTTATTTTTTGTACGGCTGACTCTTGTGGATGTCGTGTGAGCTGCCGGCCACATCAAACTGTCGTCATTGCTCTGTCGTCTCTCCCATTATCATGGCGCTCGAAAAAGTTGCCGGTGTAGTGGCGTGGAGCCGGAGAATGTGCAACGAGAGCGCGCGAAATTACGAGAGCCAGAAACGATTTTCTGACTCCATGCTGGACGCACGTTTCCAGAAATGAAAGGAAGGCGACCTTTGCGAAAACCAGTGTAATTACAGGAGTCATTGGGGCCGCCAAGAAGCCATGTCTTTTATGTTGTTCTGCACTCTGTTTTCGGGAGGAACAATGACTCGTTGTGTGTTTTAGGTGAAGGGGTGGGCAAGGGTGGTGGTGGAAGAAACATCTAATGAATCCTTTGACGGCTAGGACCGGGACTCCGATCCTTCCAGTTGTACCATTTTTTCATTTTTTCTACAACAAAAACAATATATATATATATCTCCCTTTTCTCACCTTCTCATGTCTTGACCAAGTTGTTTCGAAATATTTTAACTGGGTTAGCAATTAGTTTTTTCTCACTAAAAATATTCGTATTAATTTTTATACTTCTACTTCTGTATATTTCGTTAAACAAATATTTCATTTTAAAACTGAAGTTCTATAAAATCCTTCAGGTGATGCATAACGTTGTAACGATGGTCACTTGTGTGTAATAATCACTAATCTACAAGTTCGTTCGACAAATAACCTAGTATTGATACGTATTGATTTGTTGGACGTCTCTAGCAGTACACGTATAATAATAATTTTTCAAGTCTCATGCCACTTAGCAAGTGTCATGTCAGAGGAAGAACAGGCTGTGACATACTGCAGATCGTGTGGTGCGCTGCAGTCAAAATCTGTGTTGTGTCGATCGTGTGACATACTGCACTATCAACCCCTCGGTTTTTCTGTCAGTCGTCACTGGGGTCACGTGGCGAGTTACACGTCCCCCTGACTAACTATTCGCCGAGTGTGCTGTCCCAGGGAAGTATGACGGGGACTGACTAGTTGCCGAGTGTTCTGTCCCAGGGAAGTATGACGAGGACTGACTAGTTGTCGACTGTGTTGTCCCAGGGAAGTATGAAGGGGACTGACTAGTTGCCGACTGTGCTGTCCCAGGGAAGTATGACGGGGACTTGCTAGTTGCCGACTGTGCTGTCCCAGGGAAGTATGACGGGGACTTGCTAGTTGCAGACTGTGCTGTCCCAGGGAAGTATGACAGGGACTTGCTAGTTGCAGACTGTGCTGTACCAGGAACGTATGACGGGGGCTGACTAGTTGCAGACTGTGCTGTCCCAGGGAAGTATGACGAGGACTGACTAGTTGTCGACTGTGCTGTCCCAGGGAAGTATGACGCTGTCTTATTTTTGGTTCAAAATGAGCTCTGGGATTTTTCTTTCTCCCAGCTCACCCCCACCCTTCCAAGAAAAAAAATAAAAGAAAAAATTCTAGCCGTTGTACAGGTGTCGCCGCCGCGTGTTGGAGCGATATCCCTGCTGCGTTCGGTTGCACTGCCGATTGGCTCGTTTCCGCTTCCGTGTTGACTTCGAAACAATCTAACGCCTGGACGGCTCGGGAAGTGACGTCAGCGCGTTGCGCACTCTAGAAGCGAT
Source organism: Marisa cornuarietis (assembly GCA_004794655.1). Classification (NCBI taxonomy): domain Eukaryota; kingdom Metazoa; phylum Mollusca; class Gastropoda; order Architaenioglossa; family Ampullariidae; genus Marisa; species Marisa cornuarietis. Next base: position 588,241 of record SMMW01000513.1, on the reverse strand, counting down.
CGAGATGAAAGTAGAAACTGGTAGCAAAAGGGATGAAACGTTTCAGACAAAAAATAGGGAAAAAAACACCACCAAGTCGCAGGCACAGAGCCAGTCGTATTTGTCAAAATAATCCATGCGCACTTTATCCCTTACACACACACACACACAATACATGCAGTATATGTATGTGTGGGGGGTAGGGGATATTAGTGAGGAAGAGAGCATAGGGGGTTATCAAAAGGCTTGACGATTTCCATTGTTTGCTGTACCATCAATTAAACAACTCATCTGATTCCTCAAGCCTTAAAGAGTACGTGCCATAACCTACCAGCTTGGTGACAAACTGCTTCTCTCCACCACGATAACAAGAAATGATAAAATGCTTTTCAGTATCTAGCCAATGTAGATGGCGAGGGTCTCTCTCTCATCAAAAATAAAGATAATAAATAATAAAAAAAGAAAATAGAACGCATGGAGGTCATGAAAGGTACGAATTTTGCCTGTTATGTCAGAAAATATTCATCGCTTTTGTTGTCTTCCTTCTCCTCCCCTTTTTTCATTGTCATAATCAATCACAGCGTATAATGGAGTGGGGGAGACAGCGCAAAGTAATCGCGTTGAATTTCTTCCTGGGGGGATAATGCCAGCATCAATAGACGTCCTTGAGTTCCGGCGAAGGGCCATGCTTCCGGTAAATTTCGCCCCCTCGGATCCATCGTTCATGTCGGCTTTTCTCCTATATTGACCAAAAGAGAGCGAACCTCTCTGTGCCTGAATGGGTGGGAAGTAGAGTTTGGGGGAGGGAGGGGAGGCAACATTTCGAAAGCGGGTGGGGTGGAGGAAAGGCACCAAACCCTGCGCCTTCCACCAGGGAACACGTCCAAGTTCCGGGTTCTTCCACAGTGATGGGTGGGTTTGACGAAGCAGCCTTGTCACTGTTGATAGTTCACGGCTTATGAAAAGCGTCTCTGTTCTCGCCCTTTTCACAAGATGAAAACCAGGGTGCGCAGGGTAAAAAACTGTATACCGAACGGATAGAAGTTTAGTAATTAGGTTTTATAAAGTTTTACTTTAGTCCTCTTCTGATGTTGCCAATGTATTCGAGTCGTAACATAAATGTCATCTCGAAAAGCAGGTCTTTTGTCGGACTTTCTAAACCTTTACATTTGGTGTCGTGGTGGTGATCGTTGGTGCTGGTGAAGACCACATAATCATCAGTTTCTTACTGCCTGTCTGTCGGTGCCTAGGAGGTGTGATTCTATGCAGTCGACTCTTGACGTTCATTGTGCTAGGCAGGTTGATGGTGATCATTTTGTAGGGGTTAAGTCCCTTGTTTTCCCGTTGTTGCTGACGTTGGTGTTAACAGTGACTTTGCTCTTGTCGTTGCTGGTCTCCCCATTCCACGCGTCTCTGAACTGACTCATTAGTTTGGTCTCTTTCACTTTGATGTTGGTTCTCGCCATAGATCCATGTCGTCTGCAAAGCACAGGTTGCATACGGGCTTCCCACCAATAAAAATAGAGGTGTGATGGTCGTCAAGGGTTTATCGCATGGTGTTTTCCAAGATGTTGAGTGTTAATGGTGCTGGCTGCCTGGCCGTGATACGGCCTCAGCTGCTGGCTCGGCGTAAAGCACTAATTCCCCCCCCCCTTACTCCAAGGTGTTGAGTAGAACAGGTGATAGAGGACATCCTTGGCGAACACCAGCTGTTGTCTGAATGAAGTCCCCCAGTTGATTGTTGAGTAGCGTGTCGTTGCTAGTACTCTTAGAACTAAGATGACTTTTAAATGCTGAATGTTCATCTCGCTCCGGACTCCATCAAACCCCTTTTTAATTCGATAGGGTTGTTGAAGAATGTTTTTATTTATGAATGTAATAGTTTAATATTTGTTCAGTTGCGCTTTTTCTTGATCTGAACCCAGACTTTCATCTAGCGGTTTCTCAGCGGTGGTGGTGGTGCATTTCTGGCTTAATTTCAGCATCATTTCGGCGACTGATTAGGTTTAAGGTCCTGTAGTCTCTGTTTACTGTTTTCTCTCTTTAGAAGGCGTATCACTGGTGATTATGTCCATTCTTTGCATTCCCAGAGTCTTCGACATAGAGCAGCGAGGACCTTTGTTGTTTCTTCCCCACCCTGCTTGAACAGCTCAGCTGGGCCGATTATTGTGCACACTGTCCTCAAACCTTCGCCTCCCTCCTTGCGTGCCGCGGGCACACGCCTGGTGCGTGATCCACCATCTCCTCACATCCCCCAACTTGCAGGAAAAAGGTGAAAAACGCACTCCGCTCCACAGAAACACACACAAATGCAATACCCAAACATTTGCTCCAGTCTTCTACCACGACTGCGCTGATTGTGCCAGCAACACTTGTCGCCTAAGGAAAAATTGGTGAATTTTTTTTCTACAAGATTGTTTTTGTCGTTGCGTTAGAATGGATGGAACAATTCAGTGGAACATAGTATGGCTAGAAAAGACCCTTTTTGAAAATACTGAATCCAACTCATGCTAGTTTTTTAATTTTTTTTATAGTTTTAGAAATAATATCCAGTTATCCAGTTACAACACAGACCTTGAAGAGTAGAGGTGAGAAGAGATAACAGAAGACATATGCGAAACGGAAATAGATCTGGTGACAGCCCTCACGCATGCGCGAACACCTTTTTTCTCTTATTTTTTATGCCCATACACCGTCTGGTTTGGAGCGTTGAAAAATGTCTGATCAGCAGGTGAAAGTTGATATGGGAACAGAGAGAGAGGGAGGGAGGTCCGGCTGAAAACCTGTGGGTTGCAGACGAGACGAAAAACGATGATGTGGTGGCTGTATTATTAATGAACGCGCTGTGTGGCGTTGTTGATGTCGGGGGATGCATTTTGGGGGAACACAAGAGCAGATGACTAGATTAGGATTGTGGTGTGAAATCCAATCGTTTCTTGTCAGAAAACTGCTCTCCTGTAGGACTCGCCACTCGCAGCGAGTGGTTGTCGCCTGTCTGCACGTGGTGGTTGCCTTGTTTGCCGCTGACGTCACCCGTTGTCTCATCTCGCCATTGACACCGTCGTCGTAATCATCGTGATAGTCATTATCACCATTATCCTTTTTTGTCATCACTGTTGTGTTGCTAAGATGACAAGCGTTACTAAGAGATAATATGTTTACAAACCAGAATCATTCGTGATGGTGCAAAAAAATAATAAAATAAAAAAAAATAAAAAAGCTGCTTGTGTTAATTTTCTTTAATTAATCAAGAGATTAGGTTTTGGTGGCGCACACAAAAGTATGCTGTCTTCATATCGCATGCTTGTTGGTGGACGGCTCCTCTGTGTCCTTTAGTTTGGCAGTCGTCTGACCTGTTACATTCTGTGAGCATTAATGTTCACGGCAATTATATACGACATCTGAACGCAATGAATTTTGTGAAATATGTGAAATATTTCAGTGCTGCCACATTAAGAAAATAATAATTCCACTGGCTTCCGCTAATCCAGAAGGCTTTGTGTGAACTTCAGCAATATTGGGAGGGTGGTGTACGATGTTTGTACTAAAATATGGCACGAAATGAACAAATGCGATGAGTTGTTGCTTGGATGCAGAAGGTAAAAGTGAAGGGAAGCAGGCCTTTGGATGTGTGTGATTGGACAATGTTGTGCTGATATCAGTTTACTCGAGCTGGGTGGAGGTGAAGTGGGAGGGAGGTAGAAAAATGAGCGGACTTGTGTGGATGGGGGACGTATTCGCCGGAGATTCACCAGCAGCAGTAGTTATAGCCACTCCCGAGGTCCAATCAGGGACGCGGTAACAACCGGCTGAGGCGGCCGCAGCCTCGGGCTGGGCTGAAGCCATTTGCATAATGACTAACATCGCATGTTGTGCGTTTGTTATTGTCGCTTTTTTATGATGGCGGATAGAGGACCCCAGAGGCGAAGTGTGTGTGTGTGTGTTTGGGGCGGGGTAGACGGATGCAGAGCAGATGGGGGACTTCTTCTCCTGGTCCGCATGAAACAATGCAGTTAGATTGCAAGCAAGAACGATAACCGCGAGCGCTTTGCCGGCGTGTGCGAGGGTGGTCGGTCGTTGCCACGGACGCGAGAGAGCATGGGGTCCCTTATAAATTCGGTTGCCACTGGACCAGCTGTGCGTCAACTGGAGCAGAAACAGCACTAAGCCGGCACGAGATGTGCATCGCCATAGTCGAGACACTATCAAACAAAACCTGTGTGTGTGTGTGTGTTGTCTGTGGGGTGGGGGAATGAGTGTGTGGGTGGGGGAGGTATAAGTTACAGGCGCGGAGAAGCGTCTGATGGTTTGTGCTGAACTTGATGGCGTTTGTGACGTTACGATGGCACCAGATGGCGCCGTAACTGCCCTCTAACTGTCATTCTGAAATACTTTAGACGTCGCAGGAAGAAACAAATGTATGGATAAATGTTTATGGGAAATCGATCTACAATTACAACATCGATTTGCACACACACACACACACACACACACACACACACACACGCACTTTCTTCAAATGTACTTGCCATATTTTTCAAATTAAGCGTATCCGCCGACTAGTCACGATGAGCCTCTCACAGCTCATTGTCCACATGGCCTGTAGTTCTTACTGACGTTGACCCATCCTGCTTCTGCGAAACATTAAGTTAAACTTGTTCGCGCGGATCGACACGTTTCAGCATGGCAGTCCGCTAAACAAACCAAACACGATGTGCATCCCCATCAGTAGAACAGCGACAGTGTTTGCTGCTGAAATCGACACAAAATACTGACATGTCGGATGAAGTCACCAGCAGTTCTCATCAGTCCCGCGCCCTCCGTCGTCTAACGCCTGGCTGGTTAAAATCGTCGCTATCCTCCACGTGCCCCATCACTTCCCTCTTTCACCTAGGGTCACAGAGTGCTTCTTAGACGATCTCAACGAAAGGGTGACCCGCTGCGTGCACCTAGTCACTGTGGAGAGGAAGCAGGTTTGCACCCTTGATCATTTATTCAGGTTCGGGGGCGACATAGAAAAAGAACAAGGGCATCTGCATACCCCCAGGTAGATAGATGCTAGATGTGTTTATAGTAATACATTCCAAATCCACTGCCCCCCCCCCTGTATTTGCAAAGTCCCTACAAAGTGCTCGACTTTTGAAGGATTACCAAGGAATCTGGTTCCTCCAAAGATGTTTCACAGAATCGTCCGCCATAGTTGCGAGTGAGGTTCTTGTACCGCGAAGAAACCTCTGCGAAGATTTACCCAAATTGTAACTGAAATTTAGAAGAAAAAAAAAATATATTTCTCTTTAAACTCACGCATTGACCAGGTCAGCAGTCTCAGTGAACGTGGTCGAAGAGTATGCATCCTTTGATGAAAAAACAAAGCCCTAACGAAATCAACTGTTTAGTAATGCTTTAAAACTTCTGCGATTTTTTTAAAGAGCAGATGCTGCAGATGACCCATTGTAGAATCCGATAAACACTAGTCCTGCTAACGACGACGACGATGATGATGATGATGATGATGATGATGATGATGATGATGATGATGATGATGATGATGCAATTAGAGCCTCATGCACCACCAGACCACAGACCCAGACAGACATGGTGCCGGGCCATTCTTGATATAAAATGGAATATAAAACACGACAGGATAAAAATGCAGCAGTTGGAGGGAAAAAATAAAATTGCTGCAAACTTTCATAAAGCTGCGAGATTTAAGACAGGCAGATAAAATAGAAGATGGGCAGTCATAAATTATGATAAATCTGCATAAAGTTCCGAAGAAGACTCAGATAAGTCGATGAACATGATACAAACATCTTACAGCGTGCATAGAAAATACTAAATATGCCATAGCCAGACAAGAATCGTCTGCCCTGTTTATTTTATAAAACTTTGGGTAAAAAAAAAAAAAAAGATCAAAAGCACAGGGGGTCGTAAATTGCTTCAGAAAAATCTTGATTGATTCCCAGCCTCAGCCCTTTGCGTCTTCTCTAAGGTAGGGGGCGGGGTGAGAAAGTTTCCCGGAGGTATAAGTTGAACACTTGTACAAGACAGTTGGTGGTCCATGAAGAAAAAAAAATTCATTTGCCAAACGACATTGCACGAGAAACATTTTTTGAGAATGGCCACCACTTAGCCGAGAAATACCAATCTCCCTCTAACGAGAAAGTAATAATGGATGGTCATGTGACCATTATGTTATCATCTTGCTGATATTGTTTTAAATACTGTTGCCGTAATCAAATAAAATCCCTTTCGGTCGTCTAAAGAGATCGAGCAGCATAAGCCAAGAGCTCGGCCAGGCGAGAAGCCGATCAGGAGACACAACTGTCGCCGATAGAGAAGTCGGGAGAGTGGGGGTGGGGTGTGGATGGAGAGAAGGAGGAGGATGTCACGAAAGAACGTGGAATGTGGGAAGGGAAGACAGTCCGTTAATCAAGGGGCGTATAGCGCCCGCTCTGGTTCCCGTAACCCAACTCTTTAGTACCTGCGGACGCTGGTCAGCCCAGGTGAGGGAGGGTGTAGCGCCAGCTCTGGTTCCCGTAACCCAACTCTTTAGTACCCGCGGACGCTGGTCAGCCCAGGTGAGGGAGGGTGTAGCGCCTCTCTGATTTCGGCAAGTCCACTCCTTAGCAATTGTTAATCGGACGAGGGTTGTGAATTCAGGTAGGGATAGATTCCAGAGGCTGGGTAGGGGACTGTCATTGTCTCGCACTAGCGGTGATGCATGATTGGCTGTATTTAAGTGGACAAATGAATTATGAGCGTGGTTGTGAGTGTGACTGACCAATCGTGTGCTACGCTATTGTCGAAACCGGCAATTTAACTTTGTGTGGAACCCAGAATCGGGGCTTCGCCACCAAACTCTCGAAGTGATCGCATCAACGCGAGAGAGAAAGACTTTGAGTAAAGTCAGCTAGTACCTGTCTACGACCATCAGGCACGAGACGTGGTAAAAGGGACTTGTGAAGAGGTGTGCAGCCCACTCTTAAAACAGAGTGTCAAGGAGAGTAACCTCTATCCCTGCAGTCGCCGTGCAACTCTCGGCAGGGGGATAAGTTACTCTGGTCACAAGCTAGGCGCTGGTCTCATCGGTGGAAGCGTCAGGCCTACTGGTGACAGGGAAGGGAGTGCACACCCGTGCAAGGGGACGGTACGCGTGAGCGCTCGTTCCAACTCCTTTCAAGTCGTCGAGTGCGAGGTTCCAGACAGCGAAGACAACGGCCAACCGGCCACCATCTCTTCTGCGTCGTGGTGCCAGACAGAGCCACTCAAGACAACGAAGACAACGGCCAACCGGCCACCGTCTCTTCTGCGTCGTGGTGCCAGACAGAGCCACTCAAGACAACGAAGACAACGGCCAACCGGCCACCATCTCTTCTGCGTCGTGGTGCCAGACAGAGCCACTCAAGACAACGAAGACAACGGCCAGGCGGCCACCGTCTCTTCTACGTCGTGGTGCCAGAGAGAGCCACTCAAGACAACGAAGACAACGGCCAGCGGCCACCGTCTCTTCTGCGTCGTGGTGCCAGGGAGAGCCGCCCGAGACAAGGAGGACAAGGGCTAATCAATCGCCATCCCCTCTACGTTGCATCGGGAGGGCCCCCCGTGTAACAAAGACTATCGTTCATACCAACGGACCATTCTATTCCACGCGGCAACAGCAAGGCTAAGTGGCGTATGAATGTGTGATGTATAGAGCGAGTGAATGTGTACGGGAACGAGTGAAGAGAATGATGTGTATGTAGTTAAAGATAGGGTTTCTATGACTCACTAGTTATTTGGATCAGCAATAGGAAGTTAGAATTAACGGGACGCCTTAGACTATTAGCCAGGATACAGAATTTACATTTCTTACATTGTTTATTATCAACATATTGGTGTAACTCTCGGCAGTCTTTATTATTAATAATTAACGTGTTCCACTAAATTGCGTTGTGTTTGTTTATTGGGGTGTGCGCTGGGGGCTCGAGTCAAGTGTGATGTTTCTTGTTAATTAGCAATTTAGTGGAAGTGCATCGCGCACAAGTTATGTCGGCGTGGATGACGGAGTCGTCGAGAGTGTAGTTAAGGTTTTAACTACGAGTCTCCGTCTATCACACGTACCTAATGCCCCTTAGGTTACGACATATTGGTAGGCTTCGTCCGGGATAGAACTGTTGTTCCTTAGAAACTGATCCAGATAGCAGTGAGTCACTGTTTAGCTTTAATGTGCATTAAGCAAGCAAATTGATATTGTGTCTTAACTACACAGAGCATTGTTGTTACACAGTACGCAAAGGTGCGAGTTAATACTGTGATTTTTGATTACGTCTATTTACAGTGTATTGTATGCTTAACCTGTTAGTACGAGCTGTTCTGGGGCAGTCCCTGTAGCTAACGGTCGTGTGTTAATTTGTGAAGCTAGCGTGGGGCAAGACAGATCACCCAGCCTTTAGCAGTGGTTTCGTAACAGTAACGGCAGAGCAATAGCATTAAGAGTGGGATGATGGCAGATCAAATGAGATCTGAATTTTCTAAATCCGCTGCTGAAATGAGAGAGGCGCTAAGAGCAGAAGGGTTAAGGAACGAGTTAAGCGGCAACAAACTCGAAAAGTTTGTAAGCGATGAAATGGCCCATTGGAGGGAAGAAAAGAAAGCTTGGGAAGAAAGGGAAAGCCAAGAGAGAAAAGATAGGAAAGAAAGAGAGGAAAGGGAAGGTAGGCTACGAGAGGAGCAGATAGCAGCAGACAAAGAAAGGTTCAGGCTAGAATTAGAAGAGAAAGAAAAAGATCGCGCCTTCCAATTAAGGATGGCAGAAATTACTGCTAGGAAGGAGCTACGTTCCAGCAGGAGTTCGAGTAGCAGCAGTGACAGAGACTCTCACAGTAACGAAGGTGACAGTTTACAGACAGTGAGACCAGTAGTAGTCAAAATGGCCCCATTTGATTGCAAGAATGACCAGATAGAACGCTACTTGGCACAATTCGAAAAACTAGCCAGAGCGTGTAAGGTGTCACCCCAGACCTGGGCAATTCAGCTGTCAGGTCTTCTCCGCGATAGCGCGAAGGAGGTTTACCACCAATTAAGCGACGAGCTATCAGATGACTACGAGGCTCTTAAAGCCGCGTTACTGCGACGGTTTCAGGTGACGGCGGACACGTACCGGCGACGTTTTAGGGAAGCTACAAAACACCCCGACGAGACGCACGACCAATTCCACCGCCGTGTTATACACAATTTAGATAGATGGATGGACATGGCGAATGTTGACCCGCATGACCACAAGGGAGTGTGGGAGGAATTAGCAAAAGAAGTAATATTAGGTAGCTACAGACCCGACCTAGCTTTCCACGTAGAAACACATGGGGCGACAAGCTTGGCCGAAATAGCAGCCGTGGCCGAACGCTTTGATTCGGCACATCAAAAGCGGTTAAAATTGAGGAAAGAACAGCAGCGGGGCGAAAAGCAAACACCGCCTCGCAGCGAGGGCGAGGGCGAGAAAAAAGTTGAGGCCGAGACCAAGAAAGAGGGTCAAGCAACCGGAGAAGGGTCACGAGTTAAGAAGGCGGGAGGAAAGTGTTTTAACTGTGGAAAGGGGGGTCATTTCTCTCGCGATTGTCATCAGTCAAAACCAAGTGACCGCGCATCTCTTCTCACCTTGCTGGGTCGTGATACGAACGAGTTGGTGACCACGCGAGGAAAAGTTAACGGTCACGAGTATGACATTGTACTTGACTCAGGTTGCACATACCCAGCGGTCGTCGACAGTGACCTGGTGAGACAAGAAGACATGACGGGGGAGACGGTGGACATAGAGTATAACGACCGTGACGTCAGAACGTACCGGGTAGCTTATATTGACATTGACTGCCGATATGTCAGTGGCAAGATAAAGGCCGCCTGTTTCGATAACCCCAAGCACCCGATCATTTTAGGGTGCGGACATGTCATTTGTCCAGACCCAGGTGCACATTGTGCCGAGTTGCATGCGATTACTCGCTCGCGGGCGGCCTGTAAGGGCGTGACCCCTTTAACAGTCACCACCCCGGTCGGAAACACGACACCAGCTGAGCTTCGGAAACTACAAGCAGAAGACAGCAGTCTCCAACGCCTGCGAAACCTTGCCATAACTGGCGAGATAAAGAAAATAGGAGCCAGCGAGGTCAAGGTGCTGACTAAAAACGGAGTCTTGATGAGGCAAGTCAAAAGCGGTGATACCGAGAGAAAGCAAGTGATCGTCCCTACAGGGAAGAGATCTGAGGTACTGCGATTAGCACACGAGGGGACCTTTAGTGCTGCTCACTACGGCGTCGCCATCACTCGTGAGCGGGTCACTGCAGGGTTTTACTGGCCTGGAGTTGCCGACGACGTGCAAAGGTACGTGCGTTCGTGCGATATTTGTCAGCGGACTGCGACCAGAGCTCATGTTAATCCAGCGCCTCTGGGGGAGGTGCCAGTGATAGATGAGCCATTCAAGAGGCAGAATTCATCACTGACGATTAATCAGCTCTCTTGTCCGCTTGACTGACCGCAGTGATGTTAAGGCCCACCCCACTTACTTCAGACGAGTTCACTCTTAGCAAGGGGGTGTGCGGGCGGCATTGTGGGTACATCGTTATTGTTTGTCCAGCGCTCAACAATAGTGACTAGTAATTAGACTTACTTACACCACTCTGTTAGCGACGGACTTAGCAAAGGGGTGCCAGTATGAGACTGTATATATTTAGTAAAGTAGTTTCCAGTGAATTCAGATATAGCCAGGAAATAACAAGTGTAAACTAATGGTAAGAGGTATATTTCATTAGTTGTGAACCAATTTTTATGCTCTAAGTTAGGAAATCATGGAGATTTCCTTTTAGCAAGGGGGTGTCACGAAAGAACGTGGAATGTGGGAAGGGAAGACAGTCCGTTAATCAAGGGGCGTATAGCGCCCGCTCTGGTTCCCGTAACCCAACTCTTTAGTACCTGCGGACGCTGGTCAGCCCAGGTGAGGGAGGGTGTAGCGCCAGCTCTGGTTCCCGTAACCCAACTCTTTAGTACCCGCGGACGCTGGTCAGCCCAGGTGAGGGAGGGTGTAGCGCCTCTCTGATTTCGGCAAGTCCACTCCTTGGCAATTGTTAATCGGACGAGGGTTGTGAATTCAGGTAGGGATAGATTCCAGAGGCTGGGTAGGGGACTGTCATTGTCTCGCACTAGCGGTGATGCATGATTGGCTGTATTTAAGTGGACAAATGAATTATGAGCGTGGTTGTGAGTGTGACTGACCAATCGTGTGCCACGCTATTGTCGAAACCGGCAATTTAACTTTGTGTGGAACCCAGAATCGGGGCTTCGCCACCAAACTCTCGAAGTGATCGCATCAACGCGAGAGAGAAAGACTTTGAGTAAAGTCAGCTAGTACCTGTCTACGACCATCAGGCACGAGACGTGGTAAAAGGGACTTGTGAAGAGGTGTGCAGCCCACTCTTAAAACAGAGTGTCAAGGAGAGTAACCTCTATCCCTGCAGTCGCCGTGCAACTCTCGGCAGGGGGATAAGTTACTCTGGTCACAAGCTAGGCGCTGGTCTCATCGGTGGAAGCGTCAGGCCTACTGGTGACAGGGAAGGGAGTGCACACCCGTGCAAGGGGACGGTACGCGTGAGCGCTCGTTCCAACTCCTTTCAAGTCGTCGAGTGCGAGGTTCCAGACAGCGAAGACAACGGCCAACCGGCCACCATCTCTTCTGCGTCGTGGTGCCAGACAGAGCCACTCAAGACAACGAAGACAACGGCCAACCGGCCACCGTCTCTTCTGCGTCGTGGTGCCAGACAGAGCCACTCAAGACAACGAAGACAACGGCCAACCGGCCACCATCTCTTCTGCGTCGTGGTGCCAGACAGAGCCACTCAAGACAACGAAGACAACGGCCAGGCGGCCACCGTCTCTTCTACGTCGTGGTGCCAGAGAGAGCCACTCAAGACAACGAAGACAACGGCCAGCGGCCACCGTCTCTTCTGCGTCGTGGTGCCAGGGAGAGCCGCCCGAGACAAGGAGGACAAGGGCTAATCAATCGCCATCCCCTCTACGTTGCATCGGGAGGGCCCCCGTGTAACAAAGACTATCGTTCATACCAACGGACCATTCTATTCCACGCGGCAACAGCAAGGCTAAGTGGCGTATGAATGTGTGATGTATAGAGCGAGTGAATGTGTACGGGAACGAGTGAAGAGAATGATGTGTATGTAGTTAAAGATAGGGTTTCTATGACTCACTAGTTATTTGGATCAGCAATAGGAAGTTAGAATTAACGGGACGCCTTAGACTATTAGCCAGGATACAGAATTTACATTTCTTACATTGTTTATTATCAACATATTGGTGTAACTCTCGGCAGTCTTTATTATTAATAATTAACGTGTTCCACTAAATTGCGTTGTGTTTGTTTATTGGGGTGTGCGCTGGGGGCTCGAGTCAAGTGTGATGTTTCTTGTTAATTAGCAATTTAGTGGAAGTGCATCGCGCACAAGTTATGTCGGCGTGGATGACGGAGTCGTCGAGAGTGTAGTTAAGGTTTTAACTACGAGTCTCCGTCTATCACACGTACCTAATGCCCCTTAGGTTACGACAGAGGAAGCGCGGCTGACGATAAAAAGTCAGGGTGACATGCGAGCGCCGGACTGGAGCCCTCCATCCTCCGACGTCAGTTGATAGCCGCTTCCCCCCCCCCCCACTTTCCCTCCCGAGTCCTCCCAGAATTTCTGCCACCGTTGACCCGTTCACTCTTCTAGGCGAGGCCGGCATGAATGGAGTTCGCGCGGCAGATAGGAAAGTTTTTTTTTATTGGGGGGAAGAGGGACGGATGGGGGTAGGGGAAGACCGGGAAAGTTGAGTGTGGAGTTGGGGGGGGGGGTGAGGAGGGCAGCACGACGAAACAAACAGGTCGATAGCTGATCGATATCGCGTTTTTCAGCTTCCAGGGTCATAAGATCTCGTCCGGCGCTTCTCCCCCCACCCCAGCCCGCCTTCAGTTCCACCCCACCCCCGTACATCCAAATCACAGTCGTTCTATCGTCTGTTCGTGCGCCTCCTTACCCTCCCCCCCCCCCATACGTTTCCCCCAACAACAAACCTCGTCTTGCAGTCGTCTTCCTTACGCAGACAGCAAAAAGCCTGTAATGGATTTTAACTCGGGTCCAGCTTAACAGGGAAGCCCCGCGGTTTTGCTCGCTTAATGTCGGAGAGAATGATCTAGCTGTTGTCCGACTTGTCTAGGCGTTTGGTCGGTTGGTGACTTCTTTGTTTCGTGAAACAGAAATCATTAGGAGACAGGGAAAGTTAACCGCACGCCACACGAATATATGGCGAAGATCGTGTGTTGTGTAAACGTCTCCTGTGTGAAGCACAGACTGTCGATAGTGGTAAATAGGAGATAGGAGACAAAAGAGAATTGAGGCGAGGGTGTAGAGCAGCAAGATGATCTTTCGTGTCTCGAGCAAAGACCGCGTCACCGAAACAAAGCACGAAACAGAAACAGAAAGCACGAAACAGAAACAAATGAAGCAGAATTCAATCAGTAAACCATAACCAAGCCAGTAAATGGAACCTACGAAGATGTCATTGCCTCAGACGGATGGGGAAGTGGTATGGGGACCTCTCAAAGCCATCAGCACTTACAGAGATGACCCTGCAGGGAGACAGAAGAAGAGTCAAAGTAAATAAAATAAAATGGGCGGACAAGACAGGGATGGCAATGGCCTGTCATTCAGCGGATCTCATAGAAGGACAGAGAACTGATTGAGAGAGATGGTAAGAGTTGAAGGCGAGTGTGATCAGGTGGCCCCTAGTTTGGCTAAGGGACTAAGAGATGTGTCCGCTGCTCCCAGCTATTCACTGACCAAGGGGTCGTAGTCATGAAGAGAAGGTCGTCCTTCTGGGTGAGGGCGGACATCTTGTCTCCGTAGTTATAAAATGGCGTCCAGACTCCGCGGGTGTTGCTGTACCTCTGGGACCGTAGTTATAAATCAGTAGCAAGAAAAGATGCCATAGGCCGCCTAGGGTGAAGTAGCATAAAGTGATATCTGCAGGGTCTGGAAAGTGCGTCGTTACTACGGGGACAAGACGTGTGTCCATTTCCCCCCACCCCTTTGCCCCTCCCGTGGATAACGACTATCTTCTTTTCCTGACTACGCTCATTGGTTGGTTGGTTGGTTGGTTGGTTGGTTGGTTGGTTGTATAACTTTCATGTCCTGCTCGCTTAGCCAACTGTTCTTTTTAACTAACCTACAGGTTAGGTGCAGTGGAGTGTTACTAATCTTACTAATTATTCACTTCCTCTTGTATCATCAGCAGTACTTTGCCAACATCTCGCAAGGAAACATTTTTTAGGGGTGACATTTTTGGCGATTTAAAACATTTTTTTGCGAGGACTCTTCGATGAGACCCTCTCTATGTTTGTGTCTGCACGAGCTCCTCGGAAGTGTTCCCGGACACCCTCATTTACGAGAGAGCAGAGCAGTGGTGGTATAGAGAGAAAGGGAGAGAAGGAGGAAGAGAGAGTGGAGGGGTGTTAAACTTCCTTCATGTCGCATCTCGTCTTCCATCTCCCCTGACACAATAGAAGGCCGTGTTTCCATTTTCTAATGGCGTGCCAGGCTCGCGGGAGCAGTCCCCGGGCCTCTAATTTTTCCTCCGTTCAAGAAGGCGTCGGGGTGGTGGCGGTGGTGGTGATGGTAGCGGTGGTGGTGATGGGTGGGATGGTGAGGAATAGGGGTGAGAGTAAACTCTGCCCCCTCAACCTCTTATAGCATGGGTTCCGTGCGGAGGGGAACGCATGTAAATTGAGAAAGTGGAAATTCGAACTTGCCGTGCAAATGTGTTTATGCAATGAGCGCGGAAGGCGAAAGGGGTGAACAGACAGCGGTGGGACCGGGGGCGGAAATTTGCCGAAGACCCGGGAGGGTAGGGGGTTTGTGGAGGAAGATACTAGACTATGAAGGAGAAGGGGGCGAGGATGAGGAAGGTGCGAGGAGAAACAAATCATAGACGACAGAGGAAGTTTCACGAGAATTGGCAGCAGGGTGGGGGCTGAAGTGGCGCAGGAGGTAGGATGATGAAGATGCTTTAGATTGTTGGGGGTGGGAGCGGGGACGAGAGGACAAGACCGTGTTGCGAAGAAAAGTGAGACCTAGGAGGAGAGAGACTGTGACTTGGTATCAATGTCAGCTCTATCACTGCATTCTACCATGCCTTTTTCTTCTGAACGCGAGCCCCTGTGGGCGTGTGTCTGTGGGTAAGGGATGCGACTATGTGTGTGTTATCCGTTTGTGTTCGTGCAGGAGGGCATATGCTTTGACATCCTAAATGAACAGAATTTGAGTAATTATTTACTTTTAGAAGGGGATGGACGTTTCTTCTTCCTACCCTTTTTCATCCTCGCCTCCATCAGGTCCACGTTCAGGCAGTGTGCTGAGATTTGCCTACTTCCGGTTGGTATCGACGTTTGTTTGTATTCTGAGGTTAATATAGATTTGTTCTTGCACCTTGTGGCGATGTCCACTGCCCCGTTTTCTCCCCACATGTTGACAGTTCATGCCTGCGAAGGCGAGTTTTGGCGGATTGGGGTTAAGGGGGAAGTTCCATGGCCTATCGCAGCTGAAGTATGGTGGTTTACCTGTATACCTTGGCCGCGCGGCCGATACTGTCGCAGGATTACTACAGGTGAGAAGAAAGGTCAATGGTTGGCTGGGTCGGGCTCTTGTAGAGAGTAAAAATTCAGTAGAAAAGAGGGGGGCGCGCGTGTGTGTGTGTGTGTGTCCTCGCGCGCGCGTGTGTGTGTGTGTCCTCGCGCGCGCGCGTGTGTGTGTGTGTGTGTGTCCTCGCGCGCGTGCGTGTGTGTATTTGTGTGTGTGTGTGTGTGTGTGTTGAGGAGGGAGGGAATGATTGGTGAGAACTGATGAACAAACGAATATTAACGGAGAGCGATCGCGAAGCCTAGCCGGCAAGTAGTCAACAGCAGCTTAGACGGGTGGTGCATACCCTCCCTGGACTCACCCCGCATCGGCAATTACCAGCACACGTGTTCGTACTCACATAGAGGATCGATCACTATTGCTAGGAAATAATAATATTGATGATAGTGATATCATTATTCTTGTTTTTTAATGCTGTATGCGTGGCATTAGTGGCTTGACAAACGAAAACATTAATTGCCTAACATGAGGCAGAAAGATGAAGCGTGCATGCTGGGCGCCGCCATCTTACAAACCGTGTGTATCCAGACATTTAATTATCCTCATCTATGTCGTTAAACTGGTCCACGGATGAAAGAACGGCTGGAACACCATAGCTCAGTCCCATAAAGGTTTTGTAAGGTACCTGTTGACACTATTGTTATCACAACTAGTATCACATCACACATTCCATCAGGTGACCACTCGACACCTATACTCTAGTGACGTCACGGTACTTCTTCGTATTTTGGTTCCGGCAACTTCTCTCTGTGACACCTGTTTACAGGGCAGACTGTGGTTTACTGCAAGTACTCCGGTTTCCTCCACCCTCGGTGTGTGCGTGTGTGTGTGTGTGAGAGAGAGAGAGAGTAGTTATGATTTGAATGATAATGAATTCGTAAGACGCACTTGATGGCTACTGATTAGAGTATGCTCGTGCGACTTCATGTATGGCAGCACCTTGAGTCCGCCTTTGTTGATAGGATAAGGCGCTCTATAAATAAACATTTATCATTATTATTTCCGGTTTGGAGCTCCGTGTGACGTTATTTACAAGATTAGTGTCCCTTGGCTCGATCACTCCGGTCTGTTTCTCTCGGGGAGGGCCAGAATGACACAAGGAAAAAAAAAAAGCAGTAAACTGGCGACGCACATAGGCAGTTGATGGGTGGTGGTACATAGGTAGGAGAAAGGACCCGGAAACAAGTTTATGGGGGGGGGAGGAGGGAATGGCGTCAGTGAAGGTGTGTCTAGTTCAGTCGACTAGCTCCACCTGTATGTCCCTCACCTATCGTCTCTCGCTTTTCAACGTCTATCAAGCTTCGTAAAAATGCAAACAGGAGAGGTTAACAATAAATTTAAAAAAACAAAACAAAACTGAATCATATGGAGACTCGGAGAACGAGATAGAATCTTTCTCCTTAGACTGATTTCTTTCCTTTCCCCCTGAAATCCAACAGCCAGAAAACTTTGTTTTGGGCTGGAAGTGGGGGTGGGGGGTGAGGTTAGTTGGAGGGGGGGGACAATATGGGGTGGTTTGACGGCAAAGGCTGTGAGAGAGAACAGTGTTACATGTCATAGGGGGTTGAGGGGGAGGTGGGATAAACCCAAAACGTTTCCCTATTTGCCCTGCAGAGTTGTGCGCGTGATGATGCAAGCAGTGGGCGGAGCCTGAGGGGCGTTGACTCTCGGCAGGTCGCGACTGGCACAGAGGGAGACGATAGTTTTCCTACAGCATCCGGGGTCCTGTTTGTGCTTCCGGCGCATCTAACGGCTTTAAATGTCCAAGACCACGGCATCGGCCAGGGTGGTAGCTTTGTAATGAACGTAATCGATGTTTTCAAGCGTTCGTCTCGTTTTACGAGGGGTCCTTTGGGGGATTTCCCTGTCGTAACTCAAAAACCTCGATAGAAAACTAACACCCACGTCTTTTTTCTCCTGGAGAAAACGATTCTGAGAATTAAAAATACAGTCATGTGCTGTGAAACGACGATTCGGTCACCGGCGAACCGCACATACGATGGTGATCGTATCAGATTATAATAGATTACCTCGTGACGTGATCATATAAGATTATAACAAATTACAATGCCTATCACCTCGTGCCGGTGATCACAGAAGAGTATAATAAATTAGAATTCCTATCACCTCGTGCCGGTGATCACAGAAGAGTATAATAAATTAGAATTCATATCACCTCGTGTCGGTGATCACAGAATAATAAATTATAATTCCTATCATCTCGAGACAGTGATCACAGAAGAGTATAATACATTACAATTCCTATCACCTCGTGACGATGATCACATAATTATAATAAATTACAGTTCCTATCACCTAGTGAAGTCGTAGCCATCGTAACATTGTAACACAAGGCTTTACTCGCGTCTCTGTTGTGATGCTGGTGTCGGCAAACCTGCTATAAATATAAACATAAAAAATATAGCACAAGCAGCAGCACATAATAACGAACAACCCGAGTTCGTGTAAGTGGTAGGTCTGTGACTTTTGCACACCGACGCCTGGCGATGCATTCCTCTAAACTTATCTCTGTCATACAGCGACGACTGATTGTACCAGATGTTTGCAAAAGCGACATAACCAAATTAATACTTAAAAGTAACACTTCTTAAACAATTCACAAAGATTGAATGGCAAAACCATTTTAATATGGCTACTATATTTTGTGATTTTTAAATTATCTGCGTCCATGGAATTTTTTTTAAATATACAAATTGTTAGAAGTGTTTTATTAGGAAGATTGATTTCTTTATCGCAGCTCACCCGAATGTAATGGTCTTGAGTAAGGGTCAGTGTGTCTTAGTGACACCCAAACCTCTTTCAGTAGGAAGCAGGACATTTTTAAAGTATGATGTTTGGAACGAACAGTTGTTTGGGGTTGCTTTTTGAGTAATAATTTCAGAGCAAACCGTTCATGAAGAAACATTTGGGGCACTGAAAGGTGCACACCCCCACCCCATGTTCAGGTTGTTTTCTTGTGTGTTTGTGACAGAGCTGAAGGAAATATAATTGCCCCTTATCAATTTTTCTTACAAGAATCTCCACGGTTTTTTTTTTCAATTCTTTTCCATTCATTTAGACAAGGAGCTTTTCTGGAGAGAGACATTTATTTAGAAAACATCAGAAGTGTTTAGCCAAGTAGAGACATCACATCACAATTTATGATTTCAAGTAAGCTTCATCCTCAGCCCATACTCTCCTTCCTCTCCCCCTCCACCACCACCACCAAGCCACCCCCGTGCTTCTCGTCCATCACGCGCTAGTGATTTTCCAAACTGAGAACTGCCTAGAGCAGCCGTTTCCTGGCGCCATATTTGCGTTGGTTCAGAAGGTCGCCCTCGACTCATTTGCTCGGTACAGGCGAGCGATGACGACGGTGAAAGGTCAGCTCCGAGGACGACTTCTCTGTCCGGAACGAGGGAAACATGGCGAGTCGGGCGGATAGCTGCTGTCGTCTGTGACCCAGTGATGTCCCATCAACCTCTGTCTGGGCCCGGAAGCAACTCCGGAACACTGGTTCCGCTCGCTATCAACAAAGTTTCTGAGGGAGGGAACGCATGCCAATTCTGCCTACACTGCGCATGCGCGACTGTACCGACTGTTGATGCTGCAAAGAAGTAGGATGTGGAATAGAATCTGTCATGTGTGTGTGTGTGTGGTTGTTACTACCATTGCGCCAACCAATCTGTGTCTTTAATGCGTGTCAGAGAGAGAGATAGGAAGGAAAGATTTTATAGAGCTAGAGGGCTGCATGTTTTAATACATGCCAATATTTCCTGAAAAGTGTTTAGTGTACGAATCGCCGTTTACTGGTTGAATCGTGCAGGATGTGTTGTGTACACACAGAAGATCTGTGCCACGTTTCCGTGAAAGGGTGAAATAATGTCTCCCCTAGACTGTAGTAGCTAACAAGTGTTGCCGGTCCGGCGACTGGTTGACGGGGAACCGACAGCCCCTTGATCATCACAATCTCTATTGCGACTGTTCACTTTGTGTCATCAACTTGCTGGCTGTCAGCCATCGCAAACGGGGGGGGGGTGACATAACACACACACACACACACTAGTAGAACTGTGGATAAACTGCTCACACTCACACAACTCGTTGCGTGATGGGTGGCGACAGAAAGAAAGCAGGGTAACATCAGAATCGTGTGCCCAGCTTGTGTTCCATAATGAAAGAGGTTTCCACAGGCCCAATCTCATCCACGAGGAAAGAACAAAAAAAAAAAAAAAAATTTAAAACATAAAAATGAATCAAACAGAAGACGAAAACGAGCTCCAACCACCCGTCTCCACCCGCCCGCTGACGCATAAAATGTACACAGAGCCGTGAGATCGATCACAAGCAGATGATAATTACACGCTTTTAGTACAGGCTAGATAGTGAGTGGTGTGTCGAGCCTAGTCCACTCCCACTTACTTCCACCCACCACACAACCTCCTCTACGTACAATTTTCGTTGATGGACAGCTGGTCTTTTGCGTGACCCTGAGTGAATGACGGAGTTGACAGACCCCCCCCCCCGGGCTGTTGCCAAAAAGCGGGTGGGAGTGGAGCTGGTGGTTGTGCGCTGCTCCGGTGTGGGTCGCAGATATCGGACATAAGACACCACCCCTCCCCTCTCTTCCCCTCTTGTCAGGCGTGCCTGGGGAGGGAGGGGGAGAGGCTGGATGGGTGCAGGGCGCCCTACTCCATCTCTCGGTGGCATCGGCCACGGTCGAGCGCTCTTGGCGTCACACATGGCTGCTCAAAGAGATCGATTATCAGTAGAACGAAGGTAACGAATGGCCTTGGTGCGTGTCGGACTGGCAGAAAGGGTCGGGTGGAGGAGGGCCGGGGAGGGAAGAAAGAGTTACTTCCCTGCAGCATCACCGGCTGCAACAGATGCGCGAGATCATCCATTTCTCCCCTGTAATTTCCGCGGGTCTGTGAAATGCATTCAGACAGCTGCATTATCGTTGTAAATTAGAAAGAAGGCATACTCAAAAGAGGCCCCCCCCCGCCCTTATCTCCTCTCAAACCGAATTTTTTATTTCTACAGTTTCATTTTTGTGGGGTATGACCGACCTTGCCAACTATTGCAGTGGGTTTTTATTTTTTATTTTTTTATTCCATGCGTCTACTTTTCCTGAAGTTTGCTCATTTTTTGAATAAAGTCACAAGATGCGCTGTTCTTCCATTATTATTCCAGAAATATGGATGTGGTTGTTTGATCCACCTCATGCATCTGTTGTATCATGCGCGCGCGAGAGAGGGAGAGAAATCTGAGGGGGGGAGGGGCACGTGGGAGAGCACATCTGAGATGATGTACATGGGCTAGTGAATTACACCCGCTGAGAACAGTCGTCGGCGGGTACTTGGACTTATTCGGAACCCGTTGTCCAGTGCTACCATGATGACAACAGGGGGACCGAACACAAGGCAGGTTGGAGGAAAAAGAGTCGGGTAGGGGTTGGAGATAGAAGTTTTCATTCGGGCCTGAAGGGAGGTGGGTGGCTAGCTTGTGTTTGCTGTGGAATGACTGGTTATGATCTTGATGTGGGGGTGGGATGATTCAGAGTTAGGAAAAAAAAAGCCAATGACCGGTGTTAGCATTATAATATAGTATGTGCACAAAAAGACAACATTTATTTCTGTATATTTCCCTCAAGGTGGTGGCTTTGCTATTACCATCTTACAAAACTGCTGCTAACAGCGATGAACGTTCTTCATTTCTAATCAGAAGAGAAGTGTAGATGTTAGATATGCATGAGTAAGCGGTTGAGAGTTATATACAGCCTGATGGAGGTCGAGACCGGGGATTTACAAATAAATTGAAAGTCTTTCTCGTCCCGACCACCTTGCTCACACCCGTCGATCTCCATTTCATCATTGCATTAATTGGCGTCACGTGCGCTTTTATTTCTGATCGATACTTCCGGTGATGTTAGAAAGACAAAATGGTGCCACAAAACTTGTTGCCATTTCTAATGCTTTTCTGAGATTTCATTGCAGATAGCTTTTCTGACACTTTCATATATTATTGTTAGTCTTCGTGTTGCTGCTGTTAGTTTATGTCTAGACTTTCCTTCTCCATTTTTTTATTTATATTTGTTTTCTTTATCATTTTTCTGCTTTTCATATTCATTTTTTGACATTATTTTTTCTTTCATTTCTCTTCTTTTACGGTTGGAGGGAGGTGGGTTTCAACGTGGAGAGATATTAGACACTGCGCTTAGTTTGTTATTGAATCTTTTCTTCAAACACATTTGTTTTACATTTCATATTGAACTTAACAAAAATGGAGGAATTAAAAAACTGACAGAACACATAGGATTTTCAGTGATGTGTGACGTTTCGTCTGAAATGCTGTTGCAGGCTACCCTCGGTTTTTCATCAACAACAACCCTTATTCCCCGTTCGGCCCCTTCATGTCCTCGGCGGATACTCTGCCCGCGCTGCTCCCGCCAGGACCCGGTACCCACGGCGGGTCTGTGGCGGCCCCTAGCCAAGCCCACGCAGCACATTGTCATCGCATCTACGAGCTGCAAAAAGGTGAGGAAATTTTAAAGAGAATTTAAACAAACCAAATATAAAAAAAACTTATTTTCCTGTGTGAGAGGGTAGGGAAGGAAAAGATCAAACACACACACACACACACAGAGATACGCGCGAACCGAAGAAAACATCTGACATGGGTCCATCTTTGATTTGTAATAAATCGTCGTGACTGCTGTAGCTACTGATATTGCCATTGTCATCGTTAGCTGTACTTGCTGTGGGCCCCTGTTCTAAAGTTTGGCATCAGATGTTTGTTGATATTTTTCAAGCTCGGTCAACGACCTTTCCCTTCTACCCGTCCGCCTACCCTCCACTTATACGCGTTGACCCTTGACCCTGGTTTTGCTGGCAATCGCCATTTAATGTCAAGGCATCGCTTGGTCTGGAGTCTCGGATCTTCGCGTTTCTTGTCGCTGGGGGACTTGTATTAAAAGAGAGTTTCCCAACCATGTTTTTTTTTTAATTTAATTTTTTTTCTGTTTATATCTTCTGGGCTCAACATCGATACCACTCTGGGTGTCTTCACCGGTGTTTTAGTTTTAATGTTTGTTCTTTCAACTCTCTGTTCCATTGGTTAAAGTTTTAGTCATTTTCATGCAGTTTAGCTCTCCGATAAAAATGTGTTTGTGCGCGTGCATGCCCGCGTGCTTGCGTGCGTGCGTGTGTAAATAGTGAGCTAACGTTCGCAGACTTTAAGAATGTTCCAGTACATGAGGCGTCTGCTGGCAGAGCAGTTTGGTTCAACCTCTACAAACCTGGTGATTTATCTTGCTTCCACCCAGTCATCCTTAAGATCTGCTGCGTACACAAGATGTTAACGCGCGTTTGAACTAATCTAGCAGGCTAAAAATAGTTCTGCACTCGTCGCCGAGGTTAAGTTTGACAAGACAAACATGCCAAAGAATTGTTTCAGCTCTTTGCTTGAGCCCGCATAACAGGGTAGAGTCTTCTAGACCTGCACTTGAACACACGGGTGTTCTCTCTCTCTCATACATACACCCTCTCTCTCTCTCTCTCTCATACATACACCCTCTCTCTCTCTCTCATACATACACCCTCTCTCTCATACATACACCCCCCTCTCTCTCTCTCATACATACACCCTCACTCTCTCTCTCTCATACATACACCCTCTCTCTCTCTCATACATACACCCCTCTCTCTCATACATACACCCTCTCTCTCTACATACACCTCACTCTCTCTCTCTCATACATACACCCTCACTCTCTCTCTCTCATACATATACCCTCTCTCTCTCTCATACATACACCCCCCTCTCTCTCATACATACACCCCCCCCTCTCTCTCTCTCTCATACATACACCCTCCCTCGCTTGAGCTAAGGGGCACAAAGGTGAACATGCTGTCACTAAATATCAGTATCACCAGGCTACACGGATGGTCCTTGACAACGATGATGCGAAAGCGATACGCACCCGGTAGAAACCTTACAAGGAAGTTTGAATTGGTCAATAAATGTCATAAGTTTTCAACATTTTATTTTAAAATATGCTCTGTATTAGATCACGTGTGCCCGCTGTAGGCTAATGTATGTGTTCTGAGCACATTGAGGGCAGGCTAGGCAGGCTAGGCGAGCTATGGTGTTCGCTAGGTTAGATGTCATTAATCGAAATTTCAGTTGGGATGTAATCCCCTCGTAAGCCGAGAATCATTAGTAGTTAAAAATAAATCTGCACAATGTGGTGCCTGCTATCTCTTGTGGACCTCACGAAGTGCCTCTGTATTGTTGCCTTTCTGTCAGAAACACACAGACATTTTGTATTTCTGACACAGACATTTTGTATTTCTGACAGACATTTTGTATTTCTGACACAGACATTTTGTATTTCTGACACAGACATTCTGCATTTCTGACACCGACAATCTGTATTTCTGACAGACATTTTGTATTTCTGACACAGACATTTTGTATTTCTGACACAGACATTCTGTATTTCTGACACCGACAGTCTGTATTTCTGACAGACATTCTGTAATTTCTGACACAGACATTCTGTGTTTCTGACAGACATTCTGTAATTTCTGACACAGACATTCTGTATTTCTGACAGACATTCTGTAATTTCTGACACAGACATTCTGTATTTCTGACACAGACATTCTGTACTGTACGGCAGCCACGAAGTCATGTGAAAAACTAATTGCCTTGTACATGTTTACAGAGCTTAATGTTTACACGGTTTACAGAGTGTAATGTTTACTTGACATGATTTCCCATGTGTTTTGTGACACACTCTTTACCCATGGTCTACATCCCTAAAACAAAATCATTTTTGCGCATTGCAGTGTATTTAATCTTACGCATGTGCAGTTTTGGGGGTGTCGGTGTGTTCATAAGAAAGCATGATTTTTGTTTCGTGTAAATGCTTTAAATATAACCATGCTGCTCTCTCTCCTAATCTCCCCCAGCCCGTGTGTTGTTGTTGATGGCGCGCCCGACCACATCATTGAACATGGGTGAGAAGTGAGCATCAGGGGAAGGCGTACAATCTGAAAATGCATGCACACATATATATATTTTTTTAAATAGTATAAAAACATATTTTAAAAACGAATTGAGCGGGACTAAATTAGTCTAAATTAAGGAGTGAACGGGGAAAGGTAGGAGAAACTATATGACCACCGACTGTTGTTGTTCACGACTTTCTTTTAACCGCCTTCACACTCGCTCTCTCCCTACCTCATGTCCTATCTGAATCTTGTTTATAAAAGAAGAAAAAAAAACACCTGTACAAAGGCGACTGAATTATTATGATTCCCACATCCTTTGATGTCTCAACTGGGACAACATGCCAGACCAGAAAGCCTGCCGAAGTGGGGAGGGGGATGGGTGTCTTGTGAAAGACTTTCATGCTTGTTACAAAAACAGATAATAATTAAAACACCTAAAGGCATTTAATGATTTGTATTAAAAAGTAAGGCATTTTGTATTTGTACAAGTCTCCGCGAAAGCTCTTATTTAAATACCTTTTAAAAATTAATAGGCGCATTTTATGTTACCTCAGTCCGCGTATTTACACTGCGATCAATCTCTGTCGCCGAAAAGAAATATTTAACGACCATCCCGTGTTTGTGGCACAAAGCAACAGCCAAATGTCAGTCAGGGATGGCAGAAAGCAGCAGTTCAATACCGCTGATTATTTGTCACAAAAGGGCAATGATTAACGAACTTTGTTTGTTTGTTTTTTTCTAGCCGCGATATGCAGTTCAAAAATAATTTGATGTTTTCACAAAAGTAGCGAAAGAGATTGTCGCAAAAAATAATTTAGAAATCATTCGCTGCCATAAACTAGGTTCCTCCTGTCATGCTAACAAAACCCACAAACACTTTCACAAACTGAAGAAAATTTCTCATGCGGCTACTTCCTCCTTCCGCGATATACAAGTGTCCAGTCTCACAGAAAAAAAGTCTTACTGACATGCATTATAGGCACAATACATACATAGCTTACTATTTACAAAATGGGGTTATTTTACACAAAATTTCACACTAAAATTTGCCTGCTGTTAATGATCTGTAGATGTGGAACTGAATATTTGTCTTGCGTTAAAAAGGAGCAAACAAACAAACAAAAATTAAACAAGCAGACAAAATATTGGAGACTGGGGAAGAGAGCAGAAGAACTTGGAAAGATCTCGCCTCTTCACAATATAACAGGAGTGGCAGTCTGGCTACAACTACTGTATGGTATTTATTATTATTATTTTTAAGTTTTATCATGTTTTGCGTTCCATACGAAGAACTTAAGGCCCATCGACTACCCGCAGCTGAAAAACTCCCCCCATGAAGAAGAATGGCGTTTAATTTCTTTGAGATCGACAGTTTGCAACTGAAAAAAAAAGTGAAACCACTTTTGCTTCGTTCGGCAAGAAGGTGCTCAGTGACAGCCTTCGAGCAGATAATAGACAACAACCGTTAGAGGCTGAAATTTCAAAGAAAGTACTAGCTGATTCCATTAGCAGACTTCCTGATGTCTGGACTAAACCTTGTGTGAAACCCACGACATTAAACACCTTTATTTATATTTACTGTCTTTGACAAAACTGAGCACTGGCCCGGGGATCATTTCTTAAGGCAAAGATGAAAAAAATAAAACCCAAAATATTTTGTTGCTTTTATTCTTTGAAATGTCAAAGATACATACATTTTTACAATTTATTTTCCTTGACAGACTAAAACAGATATTTGAAATAGCTTTGTTTCAAGGTTTGTGGAAGTCTTGTTTGGAAAATATTCTGTTGCTAATTGGGATGGCTTGTTTTCGTTAAAATTTCTCGTTTTGAGGAAGAGAACTGCTGTGTATTGCATTAGAAATTCCATTGTGTCCAGCACAGTGTGAAAGTTCTACATAATGTCATTTAATATATTAGTAATATTACCTAAAGTTGCTCATTTACTAAGATTAAGCCTTTTATCCATCATTGTGCACTGTGCATTTATGTATGTGTGCACATTTTTAATCTTCATTGTATACTGTGCATTTATGTGTGTGTGTGTCTGTGTGTGTGCACATATTTTAAAGGTGTACTTTTTATGAGCAATGTATAAAACACCAAACTCATAAACATGGCGAGAAAGTGTAACTGAGTTTGTGTAAAACAGTTTACTTGGTTTCTGTAATCTTTAACATTTAATGATTGAGCTAATGTAACCTTCAGTTGCAAGAACACAAATTTTACTTTTTTTCAGCTGTAGCTGTTACCCATAGCACTAGGATTTTACAAGTGAAAATACATTTGAAACTGGCTAATTAGCCAGCCTAGTAAAACATGACCTTGCTCATAATTCAACTTGATTAGAGAGGGTTTAGGTATATCACCCAACCAAACTCTCTTACTTTCTCTCTCTAAAGTCTCTTTCTATGAGTGAACATGCTTGTAATAATTCATTAACCCTGCCCCCCCACACACACACACACATATATATCACACGTATAATACAACATGACAAAGCCTGCATTTTCTAAATAAAATGTTACACTTAACTGATGACCCAACAAGTAGCTAGTGGATTTATTTATTTATTTACAAGAAAAATAACCATACTATAATAAACTGAACACAGGGTTGTCCAGTTTTGGATTTCATGGACTCTCAAATAACAACAAAACAACTCAAGTTCCGAGAAGATGCCACTATGCTAGTCTCTCATACACATTCTCTCTCTTTCTCGCTTGCTCGTGCACACGCGCTTTGTGTAACATAGTTGGTGTACTACTGTGTGTGAAGGTACTGTAGTAGTTGGTGTACTACTGTGTATGAAGGTACTGTAGTAGTTGGTGTACTATTGTGTGTGAAGGTACTGTAGTAGTTGGTGTACTATTGTGTGTGAAGGTACTGTAGTAGTTGGTGTACTACTGTGTATGAAGGTACTGTAGTAGTTGGTGTACTACTGTGTATGAAGGTACTGTAGTAGTTGGTGTACTACTGTGTATGAAGGTACTGTAGTAGTTGGTGTACTATTGTGTGTGAAGGTACTGTGGTACTTGGTGTACTACTGTGTATGAAGGTACTGTAGTAGTTGGTGTACTATTGTGTATGAAGGTACTGTAGTAGTTGGTGTACTATTGTGTGTGAAGATACTGTAGTAGTTGGTGTACTATTGTGTATGAAGGTACTGTAGTAGTTGGTGTACTATTGTGTGTGAAGGTACTGTGGTACTTGGTGTAGTACTGTGTATGAAGGTACTGTAGTAGTTGGTGTACTATGGTGTATGAAGGTACTGTAGTAGTTGGTGTACTATTGTGTGTGAAGATACTGTAGTAGTTGGTGTACTATTGTGTATGAAGGTACTGTAGTAGTTGGTGTACTATTGTGTGTGAAGGTACTGTGGTAGTTGGTGTACTACTGTGTATGAAGGTACTGTAGTAGTTGGTGTACTATTGTGTGTGAAGGTACTGTAGTAGTTGGTGTACTATTGTGTGTGAAGGTACTGTAGTAGTTGCCACAACAAGCAGGTGCTAAAGGGGTACGCAATCGGAACCATGACAATGAAATGTAACTCGCTACAGTTCAGGGTATCTACACATCTATGCGCGAGCGAATCACCGCAGGTGCTGCCGCGTCTTCCATTGATACCCACACCCGGATAACTTCCTAACAACTTGACTGTCATTTCACCGTCCCACATTGGCGCATGCAAGAAAATAAAAGAAAAACAAATGGAGGTTTAAAAAAAAACCCTGCTATTCTCGGACATCTTTCACAGACGCCCGCGCAAGTTTTCAAATGCTCGCGGATGAGGACGGTTGAAACGTAAGAGGAGCGAAACACAAAGAATCGGATTATCAAAGCCTCCACCCCGACCTCTTATCTCTCATATTTGATAGGCGTGACCCCCTCTCCCCCGATCTTCGGGGGTCGAGGAAGAGGGGCTCTTTAACATTGCTCTTGGGCTGTCATGCACGAACTTGCACGTGCGTCAGTACTTCTCCTTTTCCCAAACCATCCCCCTAAATAAAGGGCGTAATGGATTAATGTTATTGAGCTCCACATCTGATTTTTGAAAAAATATCGAAACATCATTGTCTTTAAACACTATACGTACATTCTCTGTTGTCATCTTGTTTCATCGGGAGCAGTTTCTTGTCATGTATTTTTGCTCGGGCTGTGTAAGTGCTGCCCACTGCACCCCGCCCCCCCCCCACGCGCGCGCTTCATCCCCCACGTAGACAGTAAAATTAGTAAAATTGTTGTGTCGAAATAAATTGCACGAGTTGCCAGATCATCAGTCGCAACATACTTCGACCTCAAGACCGAGAGAGAAACTTTGCCACAGTGCAGATAACAAACCCCGATTCTGTCTTTTTTTTTTCATTGTAATTGACACATCATCAGTTTGTTGTGCAATAAATTAGTTGTACATCAACCCTCTATTTTTAGATCATTATTCCAGCCACACTCTCACTTCACAGATCATACAGCTGTAGCCTCACTCTCACTGCACAGATCATACAGCTGTAGCCTCACTCTCACTGCACAGATCATACAGCTGTAGCCTCACTCTCACTGCACAGATCATACAGCTGTAGCCTCACTCACTGAACAGATCATACAGCTGTAGCCTCACTCTCACTGCACAGATTATACAGCTGTAGCCTCACTCACTGAACAGATCATACAGCTGTAGCCTCACTCTCAATGCACAGATCATACAGCTGTAGCCTCACTGTCACTGCACAGATCATACAGCTGTAGCCTCACTCACTGAACAGATCATACAGCTGTAGCCTCACTCACTGCACAGATCATACAGCTGCAGCCTCACTCTCACTGCACAGATCATACAGCTGTAGCCTCACTCTCACTGCACATCATACAGCTGTAGCCTCACACTCATTATACAGCTGTAGCCCCATTGTATAAAGATTTCTGTTTGACAGTTGGTCAAGTCTCTCTTCTTTCGTTGACACACCCGTCCCCCCCCCAACCCACGTCTTTTCATAACTTGTCAGTAAATGAGTGTAGATGATATATACCTGAGAGCCTTCGTAGCACAAGCAAGTACAAGAAAAGAATTCTCACCCGCAATTGGAAGCAGGCAGCGCTGGACTGGAAGTGTACACTCCTTGTTTAAGAATTAGCACACTGCCTACACACGACCAGCACACACAGACGAAACAGCCGGCATGACTAAGGCTCGTAACGGGGTGAAGGCCAGCGTCGAATTTTTTTTTTTTAAACGACGTCTGCGCCGAATGGCCGAGTAGCAGTGCTTGACTGACCGGCATGAGAAGGCACAGGGAACTGTCACAAACTCGGTAAGTTTGATAAACGGCACGGTGGCGAGTCCGTCTTCCCCAACGGGCATGAGCTGTACACCCCCTCCCTCCGTCATCGATCGACGACCGCCTGCTTGCGAAGCCCATGTGCGGCGCCATGTTGGATTCTTCTTGCCGCTGGCTGAGTGAGTGCACAACACACAGCACACCATGGCGCGACGGCGGCGATGTGTTGGGGTCAGGCAGGAACTTCAAGCCCCGTACACACGACCAGCTCCATTGTAGCTTCCTTCGCCTTGCAGCCGCCGTCCTCGCATCCCGCTGACTTCGCGAAACTGTGTGCACATCCATGTTGACGAGTGTCGCATCGTTTTGCTACGTGGTATGGCGTTTTGTGTTTGTGTGTGTGTGTATGTGTGTGTAGTTTGATTTTTTTTTTAACTGTTGCATCTGACGCAGTAGTTCATGTGCAGCAACGCCATGGGAACCGTGGACCAATCTGTGACTGTTGTGGTCGTTGTTAGCTGTACCAGCGCGCGTTCGCGCGGCACTGATGGATGTGGTGTGATGGTGGTGTCGCAACATCGGATGGTGGTTCATTAGTAGCATTCGCATTCGGCTCAGCCCTCCCGTGTGTTTTCATTTACCCCACCAAAAAAAAAAAAAAGTGTGTTGGTAGCTTCGTTTGGAACTAGCTAGCTTGCGTTTTATCGGCTAGGGAAGTCTGGCTGGCGATGGAGTTTTACCTGCCTGACTGTGGGCACAAGTGTGGGTAGGAGGAGCACTGGCATGCCATAACCGCTGGCTAGCAACAGAAGTGTGTTCTAAAAGAACACCAGGATTAACCGATGGTAATGTATCCTTCGCTCTGCTCCACGCTTTTTTTTTTTTTTGGCTGAAATATGGTAGGACCATTATCTTTCTAGACAGCACCTCACTTTCTGGGCACTTCTTATTACTTTCTGTGTCAGCAGTTTGTCAGATTACTTCAATTACTTCTGGTCATAGGAAACCAAAACACTTAAATCTTTGCTTCAAGGAAGCAATAGAAGAGGGAACTGTTCTGCTTCATTAAAATAATATCTACATAACAATACAAACATTGCTGTACAATTTTCTAATTAACTTTATTTAGCCAGTGAACTCATCAAAACCTTGGTGTGTAATTTACCTTCTAAGGGACAATCCCAAGTTAATTTTTTGTTTTGGGGGGGAAGGAGGTTAAAAACGACACGTGGAAATGTGTTTCCAAGAGTCTTGATTTGGATGTAAATGTTTTCGTTTTCTGAAGAATGAGCGTTCTATTTGTTATCTATCATCTATGTAAGTGCACCAGGAATGAGACTGATGTTGGAAATCTGCCAGAAATCTCTGCCCTGAAAATTACTCTTCACTCAAATCGTTAAACGGGTCTTTCGCGTCTGCCTCGTTCGCCGAGAGCAAATACAAGGAATTATTTATAAATGAAGAGGCGGACTATATTTTCTGCCCAAACAGCTGTCGACTTCAAATTTCATTGTACGTCCGAGATGTGTGCTGGGATAGGAAACTCATGAATGGGCTGTGTGCCTTTACTGAACAATCGCTGTCTTCAGTTCTGAGTTCTGACAAATACAGGATCAAACACTTGCTGCGTCACGTGGTATTTCTAGTCTGAAGATATTTTCGTGGAAGAAAAAGATGGGGGGGAAAGCCCAAGGGAGCATTGGAAGGAGTGTTGTTGGTGAGTGGATGGAGGAAGATGCTGGTGTATTGTGCAAGGTCTGTCGCAAGCTGAGAGGAAGCATCGAAACGGGAAA
The DNA here is from genome assembly GCA_004794655.1 of Marisa cornuarietis. Lineage (NCBI taxonomy): Eukaryota > Metazoa > Mollusca > Gastropoda > Architaenioglossa > Ampullariidae > Marisa > Marisa cornuarietis. The sequence goes on along the minus strand of SMMW01000513.1, from coordinate 556,469 downwards.
TCAATCGTGTGGTGCTTAGAAATGCGTTTTCGACTAGCCTCGCTTCATCACAGGGACTTGTTGACCGAGAGGAGACTCGCAGTAACAACAAGATTCGACGACAAAAAGTGCCCACCGCTTGTTTTCCAGGAGGATTCATACATGAAACCTTGTGAAATGCATTAATTTCGTCCCGAGATGTGGATACTGCGTGGATTCTGTCCCTCAGCTGCCCTGTGAGTAGCCAGCAACCATCGATGAGTACATGGAGTAATAAGCGGCCTCGTTTGCGATTTTGTGGTTGGGTGACATCCATTTTTCTTGCATTGTTCATTCGTTTGCGCTGTCAGACTTGAAGTAAGTTCGTAGCATATGTTAATGTAGTTCTCTCTGTGTGTGTGTGTGTGTGTGTGTGTGTGTGTGTGTGTGTGTGTGTGTGTGTGTGTGTTCGTGTTCGTGCGGGACAGAATATTTCATTATGGGTTGCAAGACCTTTGCGCAATATCGAAACCGTAAAAGGAAGAATGTATAGCAGTTTTAAATGTCAGACATACTAATTTGGAATGTGGTGTCTCTGTCTATAACTGTGATTTTCCTCGTTCCTACTTGTCCTCAAATGCATTTTTCCCCAGCAGTATGAGTCAGGCTTAGTTGACAGTAAACGCGCCATGTAATAAACTGAAGATATCAAATGATTTGGAGTGATAGGGGCATAACTTTTCCGTATGTGAATTCCAGGTTTTGTTTCTGCTCACAACTAGTGTCTACTGGCCATTTCTAACTGATATTGCACATCATGAAATATTTAAAAATGACGAGTGTGTAGAGACAGCCAGCGAGAGGCTTCACTCGTTACAGTTCTGTTGAATATGGATGACCGAAAGGCTGGAATAATGAGCAAGAAATTTTGTTGTATATAGTAGATACTAAATAGTTGTAAATACTACATGTAAATAGTAGCAGGCCATGACTTCCTAGAGTTAGGGACCATGTTGTTTTGTGATAGCCTTTGAATTAGACAGAATTAGAGCTCCGAGTAGCTACCGCTTACTTAGGTCGCTGGATGCTCGAAACATTCCATCTTGTTCTGAAGACCGCACCCTTTTCTCATTTTTTTCTTTTATTCCGTGACTCATGACAGGCCTTTGCTAGAGGGATACCGACTTTCCTTGTCCTCTGATAGGCGTTCATCCCAGTGTCGTGCGCTATCATTAACACAACCCTGTTTCTAATGTTGCTGGGGATGTTAATGTCAGAGGCAGCTTAACCGCCAGCCTACAGTATGAAGCATCCTGAGAAAATCCTTCCAGTCATTTGCTTCCTTCATTTTCTATCGCACTTTGATCCCCGCTTGATGTCTCAAATTTTCTTGCGTGTCGAACTTTGCTCCGTGTGATTTCAGTAGCATATAAAGTTTGTCTTGACCGGTCGGTCAGACAGTATACAGGGCCGCTGCATTTTGAGGCTCATTGTCACACCCAGTATTAAACCACTCGAGAAAATGGGCCTGCATCTTTAGCCTCGTTTTTGGTCGTGGAAGGGGCTTGGAGGGGGATGTAAAAGAGCCTAACGGTTTCGCGTGGATTACGATGGTGTAAGTGGTTTGTTTATTCTCACCATCCGAGCGTGCTGGAATTCTTTTGCTACTGGTAAAGATGAAGGGACCAATGAGTGCTTGAATATCATGTTCACACATGGGATATGAAGACCGATGGATAAGGTTGACAACCTGTGTTCAAAATTTACCGCCCTTTGTTTGTGTGGTTACCGGATTTAAATAAAAACTTCGCGAAAGCCTACAAATCTGCTGTTGTCTCTCCCCACCGAAAATAATGTAGAACCTTAACAGCGCTAATTTCTCGAGGAATAAAAACAATCAAACAATTCTCAGACGAGGGAATCCAATCACAAGACAGATTTAATACCGTGATTTGGGGTTAAGATATTTATCTCCTGAAAGCCCGCATCGCCTCCATGTTTTGACAGCATTATACAGGAACTGCTCAATAGTTTAAGCCCCCATCCTGCAAAATAATGAGCGAGTAGTCTTCATCCGTTCATCTTCCTCATGCGGCTCTCTCTTCGAAGCTACAGTCAACTGTTTAGAAAAGCTGAAAGTGTACATCCTGTATATCCATAGTGTGTTGTGAGGCGTGGCCGTGATTTATAAAGCCATTAGTAGTTTTACGAGGCACTGGTAAGTGGAGCTGAGAAGATTATTCGGTCTCTTGTGTAATAGCCTGTACCTCACTTAGTCTCTGTGTCCTTTCCAAGTCCTTTCATTTTCCGTGTGTTTAATCTTGCGCTGCTGACACGCCCTGACCCAAAGTTTTTTTTTTTTTTTAAGAATAACCAGATAGTAGAGGCACAGTTGTATTACACCATCCAACTAATTATTGGTAAAAGGTCCTTCAGAATACCCGACAGTGGTCCTGTCACAGGCGTAATAAAAATTATTCTAAATTTCTGGGGGGGGGGGAAATGAACTTAAAGACAGAGGAACACACATATGCGCGCGCGCGCACACACACACACACACAGAAAGGGGAGTGGTTTGGTTCTGAGTGGAAGTGTAAGGGTGTTGTTACTAACCAAAGGCAAGACTCTAGCTGGGTTTTTTTTCCCCATTAGACCTTCAGTTGCATTTTCAGCAATTTCCTAGTCTTTCTTTTTCTTTCTCTGAACATATTTTTTCCACATAAAGTAGCGCAGCTTGTTTCCCGTGGTAGCTTGCATTCAGGGTGCTCCCATTCAGTAACCATTCGTTTGCTACGAAGTGGTTCGCGTCCACAGTGTGGCAATAAATACCCGACACTTAAGCTGGAAAACCAACATTACGATTGGCGGGGATCTATGGCTTGGTCTTATCTGCACCTTTGCTGTATGTGGTCGCCGGGATGTGACCTAGAGAAGCAAGTCGTGGAAAAACACTGGCTGACACTGATGGAAAATGGCCAGTTGTGCTGGCGCCATCGCGTATGTGTGCTAGCGCCCTCTGGAGAATATTTTATTTGGATTTCGTTGTGTTTAAATAAATAAAAAGTTAAAAAAAGAAAGGATGGTAGTAAAGGAAAGAAAAAAAAACTCTAGAAGATGTAACAAATGAAAACAGTTGAAGCGATAGAACACTGGGAGGGGTTGTTCTCCCTGTTCATTTGTATTCTTATTTGAAGTAAGTGTTTGTAATTTTCGACTTTAGACTTTGGAGTTTATTCATTGTAGTCCGGTGGCAATGACTGAAAGGAGGGTTTAACCGAAACCTCACATTGTTACACGGTGGTGGTGGTGGTGGTTTGTATTTTATGAGGGGTTGGGAGGGGTAGTACATGTCAAAGGGTGAGAGGAGAGGTTAATTTGATAGTCACTAGTCTTCTTCGGGTCGCTTATTCCTTGCTCCGAAATGACCCAAGACTGAATACACAACCTCGAGCACTGAGCGTGGTAAATAAATGGTATGTTGTGCATATATAGAGGGATGCTGTGGCGAGAGAGACAGTGAGAAACTGTGTGTAGAGAGTTAAATTGTGTGTTTGTGTGGTGATATTGTGCGTATTCACATGTACTGATGTCTGTCAGGCTTTTCAGCCCGGCAAACCTACACGCGCCTGCACGTGCAAACGGTGCATGCTACTGTCACTGGTGGTGTAATTAATACAAGTGTTACCATGACTACGCATTGTAATCGTTGGGGAAAAAACAGGTGTCTGAGCATAAACCGTAACGCGGTTTCCTCCCACAAGAAACCCAAAAACATTTAAATCCAAAGGGTTAGTGGGCTTGTGTGCCGCGTCTCACAGATTCTTAAAAGGATTTTTTGTCAAAAATTAACATTTTATAGTATACATGCAGCTATCTCCTCTTCTGCAAACAACAGGTGGCAAACAGTCACTGGAATTTTTTGCTCAGTTTTTGGAAAGATAGGAGTAATAAAATATGCTTTTAAGGTGATCGTTTTTGCTTTAATTTGGGGCTTGGCAGGAAACGCGAACTCAGCAGTTGTGTTATGGTAGAGAAAGTAAAGATTCCCAGGGTTTAGTTGCTGTAGAGATGTTGAACAGAAGTGCCTTAACAACACGTGCAAACGTGGAAGGTGAAGCAATTTTCTTTCCGCCACCTGGTCAATCACGTGCACATTTCTCCTTCTATCGTACTTCAGGTTCGTCCTCATTATTAATTAAACGACTCGAAAAGATCGCCGTTGATGGGTGGACGGGGAGGTGAGGTGTCCCCTACCATCTTCTACCATCCTTGCAGAAGCTTTCCACCGCAGTGGAGTTATTTACAGACTTTTTGATTTTTTGTTCATCCGAGAGGAGTGGTTGCCAACCTCCTATCTATTCATGCACCAGGGGTGATGAAGACTCCACTATCTATATCAGCGGTGGACGTTCAAGAAGCAGTCCTTGCACAATATGGCGATTGAAGAGAGGTGACTATGGCAGAACGCAGCAGAGTCCCCAGGGGAGTCGCTTCTGAAGACAGAAGACAAATATTTAAAAAAAAGTCTTTGCGCGTTCAGGCTGAACAAGGCTAGCATTCTTGTTCTGCTCACGCAGTAGGCATGCCATTGTTCATTGTGCGATGAAAAATCCGTAAGTAGAGTAGAGCTGTCGTAGCGTCCTTGCTGTGCTCTTAGCAACGACAGCGGTACATTGTGGCCACATAATAGAAACTGTACGGCCTGAGTCGCAAAATTTTCGATCATGTCGAGGTCCTGAAAAGCAGAGATGTTTTCTCACTTAGGCTCAATGTGCTCGTGGCGATCCCTTAAGGGTTAGAGGTTATCGTCATATAACATGTCGAACTGTGCTGCTGATGTGGACACAAGAGTTCTCATCACTGAGCTTCTTTGATGCCTGGGCTGTCTCCAGCACGAGCACGCAAATTAAGTCCCTTTCAAATAAATGAATAAGGACGATGACTCAAAACGAGGACGATAATAATAATAATGATGATGATGGCAACAGCGATGATGTTGATGACTTTGGTCAATGATCTTGATGATAACAATGTTCGGAGAGGTGGGGGGATGAAGCATGGGTTCAGTTGTGTGGTTGGCATCAAAGTAATTAGCTTTACATTTTTTTACAAATTATTTTAGATCGTCACTTTAATTAAAATACATTTGCTGCGATGGAGACTGGAACAGTGATCCTTATGTACTTGAACCGTGCGCTGAATCACATAAGCACCAATATTGTCAATGTTTCACTTTAAAATTATTTTTGATGGTCCCTTATGGCATGGAAAAATTAGCTAATAATTCGCTTATTGATGTATGTGGCTGTGGTAGAGTGAGTGAATGTATGGGACTATACAACGAAAGTTTTTTTTTAATTAAAGAAAACCCCACACGATAGCACAAGGGATTTTATCATCTGCCATTATATTTGTTATCTGCTTCATTCTGTCTGTGGCGCGAGCTGTAAAATGCCATGGCTGATATATCATTCTTTTAGTTCTTCAGATAAAGTTATTTTGTTTGTTGGCCGAAATTCACTTTCCTAACCATGTAATGAGCAGGAAATGGCAGATATCATTATATCATCATAAATATTATTGTGAATGCATGGGGAAAGAACCGTTGTTTCTTTTCTTTCTCTGTTGTTACTTAAGTAATACGATATGTACTTTTGTTTTACCATTGTGAAAGAGACGAGCCACGAAAACCTCATGGCGTTGTTGTGAGTCCCAGGTTGTTGGTCAACAATGTCTGATTCCTTTAAGACATGTCAGAGTACCGTTGACCTCCTCCTTTTCTGTTGCAGACGCCTTTTTAGCGTCAGCCGCTGCCTCTCAGGCCGGATTGTTCGGAGTCCTTCCCACCTCCCAGCCATTTCTAGATCGCAACCCCTCGCCTCCTCCGCCGCAGCCACCAGTGCCCCCTCCTCTGCCCTTGGCGGTGGTGAAGCAGGAACCCCGGGAGGTGCCAACCTGCCTCGGAGGTGAGCGGGCGAGCTTAAAGACGTCGGAGAAGAGAGGGGTAGTGATCTCAACCCCTAGGCACGTCACAGACACCAGCAACAAGGACCCCAGCAGGGAAGCGACCCTAAGCAGCGGAGGTCGAAGTCACAGCTCGCACAGGTCTGCTTACGGTTCAAAAGGCCAGGGGAGATCGTCGGGGAAGAAGGAGGCCCACAGACTCCGCTCCGGCGCCGAGGGGCAAAGCCGAGGGGCTGACCAGCGCCATGATGTGATCGCCAAACCTGTAGAGACCCTGGAACGGTGTTCCTACGAGAAGACTGCGACATCCTCTGCTTGCGCCAGCGCCAAGAACGCCAGGGACGTTTCTAAAAGCGCCAAGGAAACTTCCAGGAGCTCATCGCCTTTGAGCGTTCACAGTAGTAGGAGGTCGGCGGAGAAGAGTTTCGCGGACGGCCAGGCAGTGGGCAGGACAAATGGTACAGCAAACCGCGATGGGACATCAGCCCAAAGCCTTACCGGTGACGCGAGGGTGTCGCACGGTGTGGAAGTGCCCTTAAAGAGTGTTGATAGCAAGAAGAGCAGCAGCAGTGCGTCGAAGGCTGCTGGAAGTATCGTCGTGCCGCAAGGGAGTGCCAGTGTGAGTAAGAGTGTTGTTGTTAACGTTGCCACGGCAACGACGGCCGTGGCAGGCTCCAGGGCGCCCAGAAGCAAGTGTCGGAGTGACAAGAAACATGGGGGCGCCAAAGCCTCGTGGAACGGCGGTGTTGCGAGCGACAAATCAGGGATACCTTCCGAAGCCTGGGCAGACTCGTCCTCTGCCAAACCGTCGTCAGCGACCCTCTCCCCTACCACGTCAGCCATGTCCGTGACGACGACGTCGACTACATCTTTCTCCTCCTCCTCCTCCTCCTCCACAATTACCGCCGCTGGCAAAGCGACAGCCCCGTGTTCTGCTGCTGCGGCGGCATCTTTAGCCGCGGTCGGCCTCTGCCCGGTGGTTCAGCCGGTGCCTACTGTGTCCACTGTGACCTCTACTTCTGGGGACAGCAGTGCTGTGACGTCAGTTCCGGTAACTAGCTGTGGCACACAGAGTGTTTATTCGCGGACTCAGCCGGTTGTGTCTACTTCTGTGGCAACGACAGGTAAATATTTATGTGGACATTTACTTGAAAGTTTCCTTATATGTATATGTGTGTGCATATATCTATATATACAGCTTATTGATGGTTTTAAAACTATTTTTTGTAGTTTAAAATTTAGTCTTAATTAATTTATGCTTTGCTGGATTAAATTTCTTGACATGCAAGAATGGCTTATCAGAAACGTCGACTAGTAATATGCAACCCTTTCCCTACGGAGCCGTGAGTAAATCATAAACATTTATCACTTCCAGACACGAATATGACATGTTTATAGATTATACATTTTTCTGTAATATGTACAGCTTTTTTATGATCTGTTAATGGCAGATCATCGCCAGTTAATTTTTTTAAAAGGTTAGTGTTTTTAACTTACGTGTACACGTTTGATCATAAGTAGAAGTTCCTTGTGATATCTTTTCAACAAATCGGCGATTTTGTCACGCAGTTAAATTTATGGTATGGCGGCGATAATGAACCGAATGTAATTCACATTGGTGTGAAATATCGATTATTTTCATCAGTCAGCTCGTTAAATGACTTGTCTGCAATGATTTAGACACAGATGTGGATAACACATGTTCCGCTTCATCATTAATAATATACAAAAAAATACCCTTCGCATCCTGTCCTCATTTTGTAAGATCAGGTACCCATGGGTATGGACGGTTGGGTAGACCAAAGGTAGCTGTCGAAGGAGAGTGACTAACGGTTATCAGTTAGCAATTAAAATGAATTTTCCTCCTTTCTTTTAATTATTTTTTATCTTGATGTCACAAAAGAGAATGAGAGATGTTATCATTTGAATACACTTAAGATGCAAGACGTTTAACGCTAAAAAAAACTTTTTTTGACGAAGCACGGGGGGGATCAGTATTAGTTGTAATGGTTTTGAGTACAAAGGATGGAGAAAGCCGTATAAGACCCACAAAATCATTTGGTTTGGCTCTCCCAAGGCAACCGCAGGTGAGACTCGAAATTCAATAAATTTTGATTTTTTTTCATACCAGCATAATATATATATACACACACAAAGTGAGTCATAATAATTATGTGAATTTGAGGGACAAGCATGGAACGTCCATTACGAGAAAGGATATAATAATATACTAGTTCATGACAAGACAGACACTCATGCTTTTTCCTCGGCTCCCCGCGATCCGTCTTTGTGCGGTGACTCAGAGGACATGTCAGACAGGATGGGGTGAACTCGTTGCGAAAGTGTTAATTAACAAACTGTGGCGACACAGCGGCGATCATCCGATGCTGATGCGAGTAGATGCTGTGCTATCATGGGATCATGGACATTGCCTGTGTTTATCTCATAGTCAGGAAGTGTACAAGTAACTTACTGATTTGTGTTGTATTATGTTTTTTAAATAACGATGCTGTTTAGTGCATTCACTCTGTGCCATTAGAATACAGTGGACGGAGGGACGCTGCAAACCCTTCTGGCTTCAGTTTTCAAAATCTCAAGAGAGAGGGAAAGGATTACTTATTTATTTATAAACTCTAACTAGATTCTGAATAGGGTTCCGTGCTTTAAAAGTTTCTTGTCGTCGGGGTGGTGGTTGAAAGGGACAGGAAATGAGACAGTTTTTTTTTTATTATTACAAAAATGAAAGAACGGTCACAAGGGGAGACCACACATTTTAAATGCCTTCGACTTTATGTTGAATGTATAATCGTACCCAAGCTCGGCTGTCGTCTCGCGAGACCTCGACGGGACCGTCTGTCACACAATGAGTCGACTGCGGAGTAGTTAGGATCAAAGGCTCATTCGTCACAACGGCACAGACAACAAAACATAATGAAGCAAGAGCAGGGCAGTGCAGGTGGCTTGCTTAACAACACCATTACCTCCCCCTTGTTACGTGGGACTGGGACTGGGCTATGTCATAGTACGATTGATTACATGAACCCGTCGATCGCACCTGAAATCAGCATAAACCTCGGTCAATCAAACAAACTCAGACTTTTAAAAACATTTTTATTCGTTTCCTCCTGTGAGAAGTCGGCTTCTCGTTGAGAGTATTTAAGTTTACTTACCCAGTGTGCAACCCCAGGATAAATTGAAAATTGTGGAGGTAGCTTAATAAAGCTTCAGTTTAGGGAGGGAGGTTGATCCCACAGTTTTTCGTGGTTAGGGTTTCTTGGATGGCAGGTGAAGGAAGAGGAAAAAATTCGAAAAGGGAGTAAGGAGAACAGAAAACCGGGTTTCCGAATTTATTTGTTTATGTATTTATTTATTCATATTTTGACTTTTAATGCAAGCAAGCTAACAGAAATGAAGCTGAAACAAGTCCTGGGATTTTGTTGCATAGAAGCTGTCAAAGTGTGAGAAGTTATGTCTGTACTCTGTGTAACATGGTATGAAATGTATTTTGCTGAGAACAGTAAATAAAGGAAAAAGGCCTCAGTGGGCTTAACAGTTGCCAAGCACTATTTTATTCCGGGGGGGAAAAAACTCAAGTGGTTTCGAGACAGTGGACATTAAGAAACAAATTCTCGTGACAGATGCAAGGGAGAGGGGAGCAACACGTTGCTGTGCAAGATGGCGAAAAACATTTTTTTAAGACGGGGGGGCGAGTTTTCGTGAAGGTGCACGCAAATAGTCCGCAGCCAGAATGTCCCTGCATAAGATTAACCTGTTTGCTATCGCTAGTCGCCATGCTGTGCTGGGCGCCAAACATTAGTGTTGCATTCACTTCATACGAGGCGCAGACTAGAAAGGAAGTGGCTCGCCAGTTCAAGAACGTTGCGTCAGAAAGCACAGTTTATACGATGCGATACGTTAGTTCATTGTCGTTGCTTGCAGCCATGTAACTGTGTAACTTATTCCTAAATCCTCGACAGTACGGGTTGTGATTCTTTCTAGTCTCGTATAGGCTAGCAGGTAGGAACATATATTTCTGTGTGTCGTTGTTATACACCCGTAATTTATTCGTACTGTGTACATTTTTTAAAACTTCTGAGGACTTTTAAAACTTCTGAATTTTGAATGGCACGCGTGTTAATAATAATAATAATTTATTAATATATTTCTGTGACTCATAAAGTCAGCCAAGAGTGAGAATTAAATTGTTTGAATTGTCCTAGAAGCCCGTCTGATGAGACCAGTCGAATTGCAGTTATGCCAAACAAACATAGGTCAGAGTGACTATAGAGAGAAATCATATTGTTTGCTGATTGTTATACTTAGTTTGGATCCCTTTCCTGCCACAATAAATATGATGATCTATGTGCAGACGATGTAGTAGATGTTTGATGTAGCAGCCTTGACTTAAGCTTCGATTTAACAGAACATGTGAGAACATTAATTAATACATCTCCTTCCCACCGCCCCTCCCCTGATCCACTTTGTTCGTCCCGTTTGTTTGCCAAACGTATCACATATTCGACATCTAATGTGGCCGGTAAAAAAAATCCTCTTCAAGGCCGTCCTTAACCGGAAAACTGCCGAAACGTCAACCCTCGGGAATGGCCTAAAGTCTCATTGTATTGCCAATATTTTTGCAAACAACTCTGGGACTGAACGTGTCGTCCAAGTTTCGATATCCCAAACGTTCGTCCCAAAACCATTGGTCCGTCTTCACTCACAACTTTACCAAACTTGGTCAAACTTTCGACATTTGTCGGCTTAGGAAAGGCCTTCAAACGCATAGTAAATCAATGTCGTTTGTTGTTCTCGCTCCAGAAGTTCATCACGACGGACAAAACATGGGTTGCTAACTGCCTTGGGGCTGCTTCCGGGAAGTTTCGCTATATATTTAATCTCGTTGCGAACTGGACATTTATAGCCCTCAGCACATCATGTCTGAGGTTGTCAGTTGAGGGGTAAACGTAGGAAAGTCTTCAGACGACCAGCAGCGCAGTCTGTGTGTGTGTGTGTGTGTGTGTGTGTGTGTGTGTGTGTGTGTGTGTGTGTGAGAGTACACCGTGTGATAAATGTCTTCCTTTCAAATCATTTTTTGCTGCAGAGTAAGGGGCATTTGTGGCGGGGAGCCACCATATACAAACATAAAACGTTTCGATTGTTTCAACTCATTTATCAAATAATTTTAAAGACACAAGACGTACGATTCTAATCTGTTGACAAACACTTTAATGTTTTAATAGCAATGTACATCATATATGATGGTAGCTCTGTCACACACAAAGCACATTCCGAAGCATTTGCTGGTGCTTTGTATGGTCTTCACATGTTGAAAAATTAGTTTTCCTGATCCTGCTGTTTTGTTCTAGGAACTGGTTCTGGTGCATGGTTAGGAAAATAACAGAGCATGTCAAATGAAGCAGATTTTAATAAATCTCTGGCTCCATTGTTTTGTTTTGTTAGACTTTCTGTGATTACGTTTTTCTTAGCAGGTGTGTTTTCATACACATATACTCCCACGTTCTTGAAGAAGGGTGCAGTCCTTGAGAAAGAGGACCAGAATGACTCGATAGTCGGTTCGTCCAAATAGTAGATTGTGTTGTGTTATATTAGTATATTGTGTGTTGGCTTTAGAGTAGATTTTCAGGCTCCTAGTTCCTGCCGCACTACATAAATAAATACGATCGTGCTACAGAGATGGAGAGGACTACTGTATATGTCAGCCTGATACTTTTCTCTTTGTAGTTTGCAAATTGTGCAACTGTATTTTTACTGGTACTACTTTTGTTAAGCACATTGTGTTTACTTCCGTAAAGGGAAGGGAGCTATTTTATGTAGCTCTTCCATTTACGGACTGGAATGTGGTAAGAAATGTGCAGGTATTTGACGTTTATAGCAATGTACAGTATTTACAGCAATATACAATAGTCACATATATTCATATACAGCAATGCTGTCGATACTCGCGAAGTGTATGGGCGAAATAAATCTGCTCTCGTTCTTTCTCGCGTCATCACAGCGGCAGCAGCGCCACCGCTCAGCAGCAGCAGCAGCAGTGTGACTTCACAAATCACCTCGGCGCTGCCCTACTATCACACCCTGTATTCGCAGCCAGAGGGCGCTGGAAACGGGGCTAGCGGCGTGAGGAGGGTGCAAGCCACCACCACTTTTGTTCCGGAAGTGGGAACGTACAAGGGGCCCCTCATCAGGGGCATGTCCAAGGGATGCCTGGAACCGCGCCTGAAGACTGAGGGACACCGTAGCTCGTGCTGCCACGAGGGGGGCGGCTCCCCCGCCGCAAAGCCCTCCGTCGACGTCGGATGCGAGGCTCTCCGCGCTCCCTCCGGAGGCGTGGAGGGAGCGGGCGACTCCAGCTGCGAGGGAGGCAGCAGCTGGGAGGACAAGCCCTCGGGCCTGTCCGCATACTGTCAACAACCAGATGGGCGTCTCGGTTACGGAGCTGAGACCGCCGCCTTTGGAGGGGGAGACGGCGGGCACGGGGAGGAGCTCCCTCGCCGTGGCGGCGGGCGCCACGAGGGCTTTGGGGAAGCCTTCGGCGAGCGCTCGCCGTCCGTGACGTCATCGTCGTGCCGGACGCCGCTTTCTTCGTCATCTTCGTCGTTCCACATCAGCGCAACCCCCAGCCCCAGCCTGCACCCCAGCTCGTGCAGTAACCACAGTACCATGACTGCTGGGTTTCCAGACGTCGCTTTGGACTTCAGCATCCCTAGACGTGGAGGCGATGACTCAGCTGGGGTCATCAAGACCACTCTGCTCCCTCGGCGACAATGTGCGAACGAGAAGCAGGAGTCAGAGACGACAAAGCGTGCTCATAAACCGTCCCCAAGTCGTGCCGGTGGCAGCAGCAGGCATCGCGGGGACAAAGTAGTGCTCAAGTCCGATTCCACGGACAGGACATCGTGCAAAGCGACCCTCCTCTCTCCCGCCGGGGCGAGAACGTGTTCGCTGCTGGACCATTCCCCGAAGGAAGGTGCCGTGAGTTCTGTGCCCTTTCATCCGGCCCTCGACAGGGCTCGGCAGTCGTCCGGCCCGCACCATCCCAACGCCAGCAAGCTGACAGTGACATCACAACCGTGTGCGGAAACCCACCAAGCCTTGAACTTGACCAAACCGTCCTCCAGCAGGCGAACGGAGACCGCTGCTTCGGCAGCGACCTCCTCGGCAGCGGAGAAGCCCGGTCAGGGTTCGGAGTCTGAGATCATAAGGCCATTGGCGGTCTTGCGGATGATGCAGATGATGGGCTCTGGGGAGGTGAGGTGCGGCTCGGCCCCACCCCGCGCCTCCGTGCCGTCTATGCACGGCAAGGAGTCGCTGGAGGACAAAGACGACGACGATGAGTGTGCAGACGAAGAGGACGATGTGTCGGTGAGCGAGGGCTTGGACAAAGAGGAGCTAACTGAGCATATCGGTGAGTGACCTTCTCCTCGGGCAGATTAGTTTGTTAATGAGCACCATGTTAACACTTGCCCTGAAGTACTTAAATATTCCACACAAAATGTGACCCGCTAGAAAGGCTCCCGAGCACCTCCGTAACTGGACAAATATGAAGGAACATACGACCAAGTTTGTTAGCGATTGTGTAAATCTTGGTCATACTTGCTCAAACGTTTGCCCGTATTTGTCCGGTTAAGAGGGACCTTTTAACCTACTTGCACATGACGTCCAAGTGTTCATCGTCTCGCTTTTGCTTTTACCCCCCTTTTCAGCTTGTGGATTTTCTCCCCACACCACCACCACCACTCCGATGTGGCTGCTTGATTTTGATTTGTTTGGAAAAATATATATTTTTTTAGGTAGAAATCAAACAAAGAAAATTTTATTTTATGTTTTTATCTACCTGTCAAGTACCATGTAAACGTCGTGCTATCAAACTCAAGGTAATTTTTAAAAAAAACTTTGGGGTGGGGGTGGGGCGAGGTATTAGAGGCTCCACTTTTCTCGTGGACAGTTCTTTGTATGTGTGTGTGTGCGCGCGCGCGCGCGCGGGTGTGGAACACCTCCGAAAATCGGTGCCAGTACTCAAACAAGCTGACTATTGGCTTGAAGCTCTGCCTTTGTCCGAAAAGTTTCGGAGATTGAATTACATTTGTAGGGTTTTCCTTCCCCTATCTCGTTTTGTTTGTTTGTTTGTTTGTTTGTTTGTTTGTTTGTTTGACAGAAGAGTGATTTGAGGGATATGTCATAAAATTTCATTTGATGATGCAGTCATCTGCACGACGACGAGCCTATGGGCCAATAAAATTAGTCTTTCTTCATATACGGACTTGAGTCACAAGAACACACCTAGTATCTTGATGATCATATTAGCAAACCTAGTATTTTCTTTGTTTTGCGCCTGCAATAAATAATGTAAATAAATAATAAAAGATTTAGTAGTTTTATATCTTCGAATAGATGGTCATTCGACATCCAGTCAACGACTTTGATGAGGTCTGGCATCTGTACGTTTTTTCTTCTCGTGAATCTGATGCAGCCAGACTTATATATCACGTTTGATATTTTACCAGAGAAAACAGACACATTATTTCGGACGAGGCCACGATAAGGTCGCCAACATAAAGTTAAAATTATGTTTCATCACGTGATCTGGTCCCAGGGTGTCCCATTTTTAGTGCGAATGTTTGACTTTCTATGTCTTTTTGCAACCATTCATCTGCAACAACGAAAACACTAGAGGTCGTGCTGGCGGACAACTAGCAGATGCCAACACATCGACCCGTGTTCGACAGACCCGAATGGCAGCCATCCGCTCGCCATGTGCCTGTATAGAGAGGCTTGCTTATTTCACAGGCAAACAGCCATGATAGTCCAGACCCGATATCTGGCAAGTGTAATAAGATGTGAATTACAATCCCGTTACACTCAATATTTGTTTCTATCTACATTATCTGAAAGACGGCTTGTCTGTCTCGGTACCCATTGCAGACATGTTGGCCTGCACTGCACCTCGTGTCATGCGAAGTCGCCATTGAGTTGGAGTTTGGTGGCTTTGTTAAATGACGGTTAGATAACAGCTTTCGCAATCGCGGGCAAACGTTCGTCCATATTTTTTTCAGTTAAAAAGAGCCTTATACTGTGTAGGTATATTAAATGCCTCAGCATTACAATTTGTCATCACAACACAGTTTAAGTCTTTCCGGCGATAGACTCTTGTCTGGAATAGTTAGGGTTTTTCACCTGGTACGGGCGGCCAGGTAACATAGTGACAAAAAGGTCATCACTGCGAGATGATCATGGGTCACTTTCTCGTCTCCAACGAAGTCGCAAACAGCTATTGATAGAGAACTACTCATATCGTCTGCTTTGCACTTTAAAAAAATCCTATTTCGATTTGATAATTCCTCCTTGCTCCCTTCCTCCTGAGATGAAGTCGTAGGCAAAATCTTCCGCAACGAAGGCTTGTCCACGTCCAGTTTCGACTGAACTCGGCTCAAACAAAAGATTTCATCTAATATCGGTCGATAAATTCCCTACCCCGAAGCTTCTTATCGAGATGGTTGGCGAAAATCTGCTTGTGCACAGACGATCTGATCCGATTTCCTCGAAATTAAATGATTTTTTTTCTTTTTTTTATTATTGTAGACGGTTTGAGTATTTCTTCGCCAATTTGTTTAGTTTGATTCGATCGAAACGGGCGAGCGCAGCAGAACTAGACGTTGTATCAAACTAGTGAAATTGCACAACCTTCTGTGTGTGTGTGTGTGTGTGTGTGTTGCGCGCGCGCGCATGCATGTGTGTGTTTTAGGGGAAGGGGTGGGTTGCCTAAGCTCAGCCAATCAACGGAAGGACGAAGCAGAAGGGCAGTGATGCATAGACGTGCAATGAAGCGGCGTTGATCATTTCAGCGTGTGCATCAAGTCGAGGTGGATAATTAAACTGGGGGTATCGAGGGTAGGGAGTGAGATGCACGCTGTAATCGCCAACCAACCCCCAACCCCCAACCCCACCCCCTCGCCAGCTGTGACGGCGGTGGAAAAATAAGTGTCTTCCATTATTCCGAGCTGCTGCCCCTGCAATCCCAAGGCCAGCGCTGTGCTGGCAGATTTGCACAAGTAGGGGCGGCAGGATTTGTTTGCTAGGAATACACATTACCGAAGGTCGCGCGGACACTGTTTCTGCACATGAGCGCGACAAGCATCGGCTGCACAGTTGGCTGTGCTTGGTGCTGCGAAACGTGCCCCGCTGGCGAGCCGGAAGCTGTGCGATTGAACCAGCTTGCGCATGCGTATACGCAAGTTTTGTGACAGGACAGGACTTGGTCGCGCTGCCATGTCATCGTTAGAACGACATACCTGATTGCCTTTAAGAAAAAATAAATAAATAAATAAAAAGGCCGCGAGTCTGCCAGCCCTCGTCAGACGCAGTAATTGATGAGTTTATGTTACATGCTGTTTCGTAGATGGACTTTTTGTGTACAGAGACCACTCCTTCATTTTGCTGTTGTTAACTACCAGAAGACTCGGGGGGGGGGGGTTTCAGTGTACAAAACTAGCGTTTTCTGACCAGTCCCAGCGAACTTCAATTAATCGAACAATATGTTTGGTTTGTCGTCTGATTGTATCGAGTCAAATAGGGCACTCGGGATTCGGGTCGTCCAGGCTTTCATTTGTTTGTTTCTTTCTTTCTTTCTTTCTTTTTTTATTTTTATTTTTATTTTTTTTTTTTTGTTTACTGCTGCTTGTCTTTTCTAAATATATCACTATCCAGTTTCCTAGTTGCGTGACTTAGAAATATTAAGTGCATTCTGGCTGGTTCTTTAGTGATATGAAAACTTACCGTTCGGTTGCTTTAAATTCCGCAGCACATATCTTGTGGGTAATCGTGTTGGGAGCGGTGGACACGTAGTCACCATGGCTGATAATGTTTGGAATGTCTTGCCAACATTATACGCTCTAATTAAAACAAAAATAACAAGTTCAGGAATACCAATGCTGCAAGCGGGAACTAACAGCTAGAAATAGTTGTAAACATACCAGATCCAGTTTTTAGTGTTTTACTGTCGCGCAGTAGTCGACTCATTTTATTTATGTTCACGTTTACTCCAGACGTTACCGAAGTAAATAATAATAACAACACAAGGCAAGACTCCCAGTTCAAGTACTAGTGCATGTCCGAACATGGACGGAGACAGACAGGAAGGCACATGGTTGTTCGTGTTCGGTGCACGCAGATTACTGGTCGAGATGTCGCATCAACACAATAGCAGTTTAAAACATTACACAAGAGATAAGAGGGTGTCGGTCTCAGTTGACACACGTAGGCCCAAAATCTAAGGTAGTGGAAAATATAGCTTGCAAGTAAATCAAGTGGTCCCGAGATGAAGCATAAAATGTTCAGTGAAGCGAAAAAGATGGCACCTGTGCGGCTGGAGAGACCGGTAGACGACAAAGAAGGAAAAAAAACCTGGGGCAGGCATACAACAATCCTCAACAGAGGCAAGTTGCGAAACAAAAGCACAGACAAACAGTTAACATCAGAATCTACGATAAATCCACGAGCAGCGGGGGGAAAAAAAAAAGAAGGATGAGAAAAAAATTGAAGAGCAGTCATCCTTGAACCGATTAGGTGAAGGGACATTAATATCGTGATTAAAATTGCACAGACTAATGGCGATGGATGTCCTGCGATCTAAGTTGGTTGGTTGGTTGGTTGGTTGGTATTTCCAACTATGGCGTGGGGTGGGTGAAACATCTGAAGAAGACGCGAGATCCGAACCCTTAGTCTTCGGAGCGTCACTGTACAAGTGTTTTGCCACTGTACTATCGGCCATCACGAAAGGTACAGTTGCTATGATATTTTTCAAATCGGTTTCTTATTTACCGTGCTGCTGAGCCTGGTCAGCATCTAAGCAGTGTTGTTCGCTGATACCAGTTCCCTCCCGCAGACCAGCCCCACGCCTTCTCTCCTTTCCTTGCCTTTAGTTGTTTTTGATGCATCTTTAGTGGAGTTCTATTTATAGACTTGGTGATAACGCTGGCGAGGAACTGTACGAGGAAGAATGCATCCAGCAGACGCTCTTCTTTTGAAAACTGTGTTTTGTAGACCGTGCACACTGCTACAAATAATTTTCTGAAAAATATTAAAGCATTACTATTATTAATACACCCGACAGTGGCTAAGTCATCTAAAATGTGTTGTTAATTAGCTGATGAAAAGCTTTCTGCGCGGTGTAGGTTTATTGTGCCCTGGTACTTTTCCTGTATTTGGCGGCGACTTCGTCATCGTCGTCGTCGTCGTCATGCATTTCTCAGTCATATTCTGTAGGCGGCTTGCTATGTCTTTGTTGGTATCATCTCTGTGTCTGTTCTTTGCCTGTGTCGTATTTGCTGAACTCACCTGTCGACTTAATTAAACAGGTAGAGAGGCGGGCGACGAAAAAAAAATTGCATGTACATTTATAACTATATCGAAAATGGATTTCCAAGGTACAGTAGAAGTACAACATATCTAAGGACGAAAATTGGGGTAATGGATCTTCTTCCGCAGAAGTATGTTTATGACTGTTGGATACTTCAGTCAGTCGTGTTTAAGGTGCCGTTCAGAAGGTGAGAGTCATGGTGGAAATATTGCTTTGCAAGTCGTCTGGTGCGCGGATACCTGTATGGAAGTGCACGACCATGTGTGATTAAAAGGGTGTTTGTGTGTTTGCGTAGATATTGTATATATCTACAACTACAAAGACCTTTGTGTGCACGTGAACGTGTGCATGGAATGTGTACGGTGTGTGGCTAGATCAATTGTCTGTGCGCGTGCGGGTGCGCTTTCTTTTGCACGGGCGCGTTATAGCACGTGGACTTAATGCAGGGGGGCGAGCTCAGTATGAAGTAAATAGGCTGCGTGGTAGCAGAGGGCCGGCATGGCATGTTTTCCTTCAGGTCTGCTCGGGAAATAATTAGCTCATACTGTTTCCTAGCAACCGCATGATCGAGAAATGTATTTCAGGGGATAAATTTGTTCCTAACGTGTGCGGTGAAGGTAGTATAGTTCTGCTCACTAACCTCACATTCTCTTTCTTTTTCCTGTCATGCGTGTGGCTTACTCTTGGTTTACTCATGCGTGTGCATGCCTGTGGGTGGGTGGGATTAGTAACGTTTAGCTAGAACCTGATGCATCATCATTTATTATTATTTCTCTTTATTCTTTCTCACCACGAGACACCAGTACATTTTACAGACTGACCTTTTCCTGAAATACTCACATGGAAATGAGATGGAGCATAAAGTTTATTATCACATGTAATGCTGATAAACATTTATTCAAAGGTAGTATTTCTCCACGATTCCAGAAGGCTGCCGTTTATTTGGTAAAGCATGTTCACGCGTTTTTGTAACATGTCAGTACGTTATATGTGTATGAGGGCGGAGACTGTTTGCATGGCAACCAGGAGTAGAGCATGATGTCGTCACACAGTAACATCGACCGTTGCTGCCCTAGTGACCCGTCAGGAACTCAAGGTCAGGCACGCGCTGGAACCACTTTACGGCAGTCGTGAACCATTCCATAGCCATAGTTGAACCAGTTTGCGAACATGCTAATTTTCGAAAAAGAAAACAATATGGAATGCAGGATTGTTGAAACACTACTGAAGCGGAAAGTTTAATTAAAAAAAAAACCGGATACTTAGCTTATCGCTCGTTTTCATGCTCGGGTGGTAAGGTTTGGGGGAAAGCGTTTTTATGACTTTGTACTATAGGGGAAGGGGGCGTGGGAAAGGGGTTAAGAGTAGGAAAGGTCGTTTGCGTTGTATGGAGCTGAAGATGGTGACAATATTTGCCTCTCAGCGATCCTCGTTATGGTGTGTGATGGTGCAGTCTACCATAGGAACCTGTTCAACCAGATGAAGGATCTTTCTTTCACATGGCTTCTAAACTCCAGCTGTGCTTATTGGTTATTTTTTCTTGTTGTTGTTCATAGTAAATTGTGATTTTTAAAAAAATTATTCACAGATACATAACACATGTAATACAGTATTTTACAATATGAAAAACAAACATGCACATAAGGTAACATTCATTTAAGAGTACATCCATCCACCAAGCAAGCCATCCAACAGACAATGTATAATCTTGCACACCAAAAACATGCATGCACCAGTTTGTGTTCTTTTTACATCTCTCACAATTCAAACAGACATCATAGCAGGCACCTTGGACTCCTTCTGCCATAGGCTGACATCCCTCGAGTAATAATGTAAATCATATCCAGACATACATAGATTTTGCTAATCATGCTTATTGGTTACTTGATTTTAGGTCATTTATTATGGTGTTAGGTTTATAAATTACTGAACGGTACCGTTTCCTTTACATTCATTTTTGTCATTGTCGTTTTTCTGAAAAATTACTAATCGTTGCTTATTTTCTGTTTGTTACCTGTGAATAATTATGTTGCTATTGTATCGGGCTAGTAACTTGTCATAATTTGGGGTTACTTGCTGTTGTTGTCTCATGTCCTTTCTTGATTACTTGCTTTCGTCTCTGAACAGTTTACTTAACTTTGTTTGGTTACTTACTCAATGAATCCATAGTCATGTCCTGATGAATCGGATTGTGTTTCTGTTTTAGCCTCCAACATTCCAGTGGGAATAGCCGTGGCACAGCAGAGGCCGGATACTGGACGAGGTAAGCAAGCAATTTAATCCAAGAAATGTACTGTTCATTTGTTCATGTACTGATGAACAGGTGCTTACAGACACTGTCAAGAAAGATAAAATGTGTCACTTTCATTTGTGGAGAGAGAGAGAGAAAATAGGGATAATAATAATAATGCTCATTACTTCAAGAGTGAAAACTTACAACCCCTTTTCTGTAGTTTCTGTAAATATTTATCTGTGGGTTTGGATTCATATCAAGAAGTAACTGTGTGAGAGAGAAATATGTGTCCGACATTCATTATGTACATATTTTTTTTTACTTTTAGTATTCTAGAGTTTTTTTAAATCTTTTGAATTAAGAAAGATCTCATTAAATTGAGGTCTGATATTTGAAATTAGTAATGTTTACATTACTTTTTGACGAAAGAAACACCCAGTCATCGAACGCTTTGTTTTTAAAGTGCTATAACTAAACTGTAAAACAAGTTCGTCAGTGTTCGGGGTCTAACACCCTCTCCCTCTGCCCTGACCTCACCTAATCAATGCTGCTTATATATGAGGTAACAGCCAAAAAAATCGTGGTGTGCGGTTAGGAACACAAAAAAAACTGATTAGTTGGATTTGGTATTTGCATGTTCATGTGCGTGTTCACGAATTGACGGGGATGGCGCTCTTTTTGTTTTCTGATGCAGTGGATACACGACAAGGGATTAACAGGGGAGACCACCATCTGAGACCTGCCGATGATGGTGACGTCACGTGTCACGAGTACAAAGAGCGCGAGGACTTTCACAGGTGAGGTGTGAGCGCCCTCGTCAGCAGCGGTGACCGCTATATGCGCGTGCTGAATAAATAAATGAATGGGGTTGCGCTAAAGAGGAGATAAGGGAGGAGGTAGATATCTGTCGACTCATGGTGACAGCTCTGGAGGAAACGGGGATGGTGTGCCCTGAAATCAACGATGGAACTGGACAAGGGTGTGGGAAGAAACTGATTCGTGTCCAGTTTTTTGCGTTCACAACAGCACAGCAGTTAGTTTATTCCACCGAAATATTTACAAAACTATTCATTCAATCAGATATGTAATAATAATCTTAAAATATTCGTTCTCTTAGATTTGTAAAACAATTATTGTTGGGATTTCTGTTTGAGAGAGAGAGAGATCCTCATTGTATCCGCAAAGTACTCTCGACCTCTCTTTGACACGATCATGTCTTATTTTCGTTATTAGGCTCGATCAATCATCTTTCATCGGCTTATGCTTGTTTAAGCTTAGTTTTAAGTAGCAACATTATTTTGTGTACTTTACTTGCTCTGGTCTATATTTTAAAGCCGTTTTAATGTGCTCTTTTCGGTTTAACCACCGTACCAGAGGATTAACGAATCACTGTAAATGGCTAAAAAGAAAACACGCCTGCCGGTGCATTGTCTACAACATGGTCTTCAAAGACTAGATTCCATCAGAGTTGGCAGGGATTCAGATGTCTGTGTCCAGCATGTACACAGTATTTTTGATTTTCTCGTACCTCAGTTTTTTTTGCAACCATCGCCTTTAGAGAGCTAAGGCTAGCACATGCAATGGTTAGCGCACTCGTTAGTCTTAACAATGAAGCAGCGTGTGGCGATGTGGGTTTGTGGCGGACCTTGAAACCTGTGGAATTGAATAGTGTAGTGAGCTTACCTTGCTGTCGGTTTCCGCTTTTTTTCTTTTTTTTTCAAAGCATCCGACCAGTTCTGACCGTGATTTTTATGAGTGAATAAGATTTTGTACGTCCATTACCCGAGTCAGTTGATAACAGCTTTCCCGTGGGTTGGATGCTGTCACATGAATTGTCCTGTTACATTGTATCAGATTCGCAGCATTTGCACGAATAATTATTATTTTAATTATAATAATTATTATTATTATTTCTTGTCATTATTCCTATATAGAATACTTCGATGTTGCTTATCTTATTCGGAATTTGTTGCGTTGGATTGTCCCTCCTTCCTCACCTTCCTGCACCAAGTTTTTCATTGCCGCTACAATTGCCATGGCCGGCTTTCTCTCTCTTTCTCTGAGACTGACTTGCGGGTAGAAGAAGGTAAATTACCAGAGACCAGCTCGTAGTTACGAATCGATCCCTGTTGGGAGGCAGCCGCTGCACAGGGAGTGGTGGTTGGCGATGACCGTGATGAGCATCAACTCCAACGACCTGACGGATGGATTTACTTCAACGGCAGGAAAAGACAAATCCCCAAGCTAGTGCTACTAATTTCAGCTGCCCCCTCCCCTGTTACTTTCTCTTCTGGTGCATTGTGTCGTCGTTGGTGCATTGTGTCGTCGTTGGTGCATTGTGTCATCTTTGGTGCATTGTGTTGTCGTTGGTGTATTGTCTTAAAAATGAGGAAGTGTGGGTCTGTGTAATGTACATGTAGTTAAATTCTCTGTAATCACAGCGATGTTGAACCTTCTCTTCATCTTCCGTATTTAGTTCTGCTGCTGTTTGTTAGATATTCTTTGTGCTGTATGGTCTATATTTTTTTGTCATCCTTATCCAACTTTTCTGTTTTGACTTTCGCGCGCGCGCTCGTGCTGTGTATCTTTTGTAGAAATAAAAATAACTTTTTTTTATTTAAGGCGAATTTCCACCATTGACAACGAGTTTTCTCTGGTGTTATGGGTAGACTGCCGATACTCCGAAATTCTTCAGAACAGTCATCCTGTTTCCTGAATTTTCTCTGTCGCCCACCTCCACCTTGCTTTGTCCGTCTTTGTTGTTTGTGTGCATTTTTCTTTTTTTCGAGGGGGGGTTATTTTCCTGTCGTTTGTGTCCTGTGAAAAATGCAGTTATCGATTCGTCGTCGCATTATTGATGCTTTTACTTCATGTGAGAGTTCATTTGCACTAAGTACTTCTTGATGCGCTTAATGACTAAACAAGAAAAAAAAAAGAGATCACAGAGAAATCTCAGAGCTTTTACCACTTTGTAGGATCCTTCAGCAATGTATTTCGCCATGTTTCATTATGTCGCTATGTTTAATGCTTCTTCGTGGTCCTTAGAAGATCTGATGAAAATCGCATATTTCGTGCTGACTGTGGTTGCGCACACCGTCTTCCAGATGTTTGTGTGTTGATAATTTGCTTATTTCTCTGTAGGCAGCAGAAAAGCCTGTTGACTGGGGCCGCCAAGCCCATTCCAAACACAACCCTTCCACCTAACCTAGTGGTTACCGGTAAGACACAGTCTTTCTCGACTTCCTTGTTGCAATGTAATATACATTACATGATATATGACCTTATTTCAGGGAATATCCCGATCCACCCCTTCCCTGCCTTTTTAAAAAAAATTTCATTGAGCCATTGTGACAGAACTTCGTTACCCTTTGGTTTCAGTCTGCCTGAGCATGTTTATGAGTGTGGTAGGTTTGTCCACGTAAGTGCATATGTACCTGTGCGTGTGTGCCTGCCTTCGCTGAGTTATCTTTCCGCTCTGTGTGTGAGAGAGAGAGTCAAACCAAGACTTTGCAGACAGTAGGTTGTTTTTTTATTTATTTATTTTTTTATGGAGGACGAAGAACTGCTTGTATTATTGACATTTAGTGTAACTTTGTATCTCATAGGTGATGTATCAAATAACAAACGCTGTACACTGCCTTCAGGGGGACAAACCAAAAAGTTTTGACAAATCGCCTCCCCCCCCAAAAAAAAAAAACAACAAGAATATGATCTGAATGAAGAACCTGATAAATTGCTCGACCATAACAAAATTTATAACCAAAAGTACGCAGTCCGGCTGGATCTGTCGACCATGGGACAGAGCCCTGACCTTAAGACGAAGACAGGCTTCAAGAATGAATAAAGTTCAGTCTCAGGCCTCTAAAGTTTCTCACCTTCTGCTGTGTCGTAGTTTACGCGTTGTATCTGACACGTGCATTCAGTGAGGGTGTTTGTCTACTGTCTGTCTAGGACTCTAGGTTTTCGCACTCATGTCTTTTCGCGTTTGATTTTTCTTTGGAACAAACGGAAGCCGAGGTTATGGCGATGTCCTTATCACTTGTGGTTTGCGTTTCGCGACGACTCCAGACTTAGGAAGCAGAAGTGGTCAATATAAACTCATCATGCACAGACTTTATCTCTTTAACAGACTTGTGACTGAGGCTAGTTAATCCAGAAAATCTCATTCACATTTCGTGTGCACACGCGCTTTGACTGACCTACTCTCCTTTACTTGAAATCTGGTGCCACACAAGTACACACACTCTCTCAGTCAATCTCTCTCTCTCTCACGCTTCTATTTTAATTGTTTTCTGTACGCTTCTTTTGTTTGAGAAAATGTGTATTTAGTTAGAATTGGCTGTGTATTATATTCGCGATTTCACGTGCACACACCAGAAATGGAAGTGCCTGTGGCTTCACACCGAACCCTTGACCTACTTGAGACTGAGAGCGAGTGGGAAGGGGAGGGGAGGAGGTTACACAGCAAATCTGCCCTTGGTACCTCCACATCCTCTAGCTGAGACCGAAGTGGGCTGTTCGAAACTGATTGGCTTCCTTGGAAGGAATTTCTGATTGCTAGCTACCCTCCATCCCTACCCATTTTCCCCTCGGAATAATTAAGTGGACTGAGTAAACCTGCTGAGTGAGTGAGAAAGGAAGCTTTTTAAATGTGACTGGGTGCAGCGAAGTGTTGCTAGGAAGGGAAAAAAATACAATTAAAAATCCGGTATTGCAGGAGGAGACAACGCACTCACAGAGGAACTGCGATTGCGACCCCTGGCAAACCAGTGGCTTGCAGCCAGCCATGGCTTGGCTCCTGCCACCTGGCTTCCGCAACCGCCCTTCACCTTACATCCGGGCATTCCCACGTCCACCGCCACCTTTGACACCAGCCACCACCCAATCAGCAGCGGGTTTAAGCTCGCGCAAGATCCACTGACAGGGCAGCTACTCCTCATACCAAGTGGAGGTAATGTCGTCTCACTGTCTTGACTTAAGTGGATCGAAGGCGGAGATTAAGAACTCGTCTGATCATCGTTTCTCGCTCTTTTTCTCTCTCTCTCTCTTAAAACACAAACACACACACACACACTTCAGCTTGTCGTTTCTGGAACCCTGTTTCAACAGAGACTCAGTCGCCACAAAATTAAATTACTGTTTATTTAAGTTGCTTCAGAAGTATTGTCGGATTATACTTAATCATACAGTGTCACGCAAAAAATATGACAAAAATGATAAAATGTTAATAAATATGTATTAAGCTGTTGCGTTGAAAAGGATACTT
Organism: Marisa cornuarietis; assembly: GCA_004794655.1. Classification (NCBI taxonomy): domain Eukaryota; kingdom Metazoa; phylum Mollusca; class Gastropoda; order Architaenioglossa; family Ampullariidae; genus Marisa; species Marisa cornuarietis. The sequence goes on along the minus strand of SMMW01000513.1, from coordinate 530,672 downwards.
TTTAATTTTTGCCTAAGATTTTTTTTAAAGAGATTGTGTGTCGCTGAAGTCATGATATTTACTGTAAAAATGTTTCACCCTGGGGAGAGCCCGCAGTCAGTCTGTGTGGAGAAGTAAACAGTAGCTTGGGAGTAGGTCAGTGCTGTTGTTTCTTGGCTCCTGTCGTCTTGTAACGTGGAGTCTCTGTGGTGTTTTCACTTCCAGATATCGTCGATCAGAGCACCTTCTGGTCAGCAGCCTTCCAGAACCCTGCCACCACCCAGGCACTTCCTGCCGCCCCGTCCTTCACCCACCTGACGGTCCCCCTGTCCCAGCACGCGCAGGTCACGGCTGCTGCTTTGTCGGCCGACGACAATGGACGCCTTGCCCAGGAAGTTGAAGAGAACGGCCGACTTCCAGTGAGTTGTTTGTTTGGTTTTGCGCGTAAATTTTTTTTTTTTGGTTAGAAAGTTTGACAGAGACCTCAGCAGGACAAGTAGTCTGATTTTTAAGAAGTACGCAGTCAGCAGGAAAAATATACATGGAGATGTGAAATAGAAGAAGATAACAGGGATGAGCATGGTCATGATGACTCTTCAGAGACGGATGTGCATAAACATGTTTCCGTTCCCGACAAGCACTTGTGAGAAACACAAGATGGTTGTTCTTTCTCCATGTTCGCAGTGAAGATTGTAGGAGTGTAAGGTCGTGTGTGTTGTTCGTGCGCGTGCGTTGTGTTTTGTGCTCATCTACATACGCGTATATGACTTGTATTGTTATTTCCCACCCACCCCTTTTGATTTGTATTATTTCCCACCCACCCCTTTAAAAAATCTATCCTCCACACTCCGCAGCGTCCCATGGAGCAGACAGAAACTGTTCAGGAAGATAGTAGAGAGGGAAGCCAGTCGTCGGACACCGGTCTGCAGGCACAGACATGTTCCGGACAGGTGTGCAAGGACAAGCCTGCTCCTCCCTCAGCCACCACCAGCGCTGCAGCAGGCAACGGTCACGACAGAGAAAAACAGGAACCAGTCAACATCGCCAACAGCTTCATGGCGGGTACGTTCCTTCTCTCCATTCCTGCCCACCCATTTCTCACTTTTTGATGGTAGTCAATGATGCTAGCTTTGATGCTAGAATTAAAGTGGATCGTATGACGGTTGTGTCGTCAAACTGTTAAAAAATTTTGTTTTGTAGCACACTTAATTTTAAAAAAGTATATCAGAGTCGTAAAATGAGAATGGGAATGTTGAAAGAAAGAGTAAGAGAATATTAGGGTGGGATGACTGAGCTATTCGGGGGGAGGGGGGAACGAAAATACTACTGTTCGAAGACACGATTGGTGGGCCAAAAATACGACAGAATATTACATTGAAACGATTGGATTTACGGAAATGTCTGAGGCAAAATATTACAGTGAGAAGACAGGATTTGAAGGGCAGAAAGTAATGGTGAGAAGAAAGGATTGGTGGATACTAAGTAAGAGAATATTACGGTGAGAAGAGAGGGTTGCTGGGTGAGAAGACAAGAGTAAAGCAGAATGTTTGAGTGAAAAGACAAAATTGCTGGTCACTAGGCATAAGAATATTACTGTGAAAGGACAGAATTGTTTGGGGAGGAATAAGACTATCACGTAGGCTGCTAACAATATTACGGTGAGAAAACGTCCTGAACGAGGAAAATACCCGTGAAAAGACAAGCCTGTTAGCGAAGAGTGCCTCAGCCGAATGTTAAAACTTTATGTACGACAACCTAATAATGAAGTAATATGTCAAAACCCTAGGTCTGCAATAAGCAAAGAGTTCAGTAGCGTGTAAAAACGTCCGTCCAATGACGGTTGTATTTCTTGGTGGATACCGACCCAGTAGGAAAACTAATCCTACTGACATTGTGATTTCGTTTTCGCTTGACAGCCGACTTGGCGAGCCAGGGTCTTCCGTTCCCATACCAGACAGCTGCAGCTGCCGCTGCCAGCCTGACCGGCGCACAGTTCCCTTTTGTGTTTAACTCTGCCCTTTTGCCTCTGCCCTCCGGCCTCTCGTTGGGAGAGCCCTTGCCCATCAAGACGGAAGCTCCCACCACTCAGTCCCGGGGCACGTCGCCCATCATCTTCAGCGCGTTGCCTTCCAGTGACGTCACACAATATGGCGGGGTCAAGGAAGCAGCGGTGGCAGCCGACATCAAAAAAGAGGTGAGGAGCTGTCTGGGAAATTTAATTCTGTCAGAGGCTGGGTGGGATGTAAACACTCGCGAAAATTGTGCATTTTCACAGCCAAATCTCTTGTTTTCTTTGTGGATACAAATTGCTTGTTTTGAAGCAGCACCATCTGCCGCATAAATCGGTGGTGTTTGTTTATTAATTTTATTAATTTACTTTTAATGTTGCCAAATTTCGTGACTTGAAAACATAAGGCGTTTTCCGCCATGAATGAGAAAATACGTATATGGTAGTTGGGAAATGGACTTTATTTAAGAAAATAGAAAAACTACAGACAGACCATCGACAAACAGTTTTAAAACACTTCCTCCGAAACTATTTAGAATGCGTCGAATTCGACTTTCAGACAGGATTCATTGTGTGATATGGATATATTTTGATCATTTATGCTTACAGGTCAGCACGTGCTGCGTGTCCGTGCAGACCACCTCCGATCTTGACCCTCCACCCACCGCACGCAAGGTCGTTTCCAAGGAGCAGGGCATCCAGACGAGCGAGTTGGCGCATTCCGTCGGGTCGCTGGTGACTAGCGAGGTGGGGCCCATGCAACCCCTCTCGGTCATCTGTAGCAGCGCGGACTTTGCTCTTCAGCACCACGCCGCCCCACCGCTGCTGACCCGGCATGAGGACAGCTCACCCCTCGGAACTGTCGCTGCTGTCGCCTCGGCCGCCATGGCTGCGGAAGAGCGTCTGGGCGGCCACTCCAGGTCGGCGGTGATCACCCAGCACGGGCCAGCCGGCAGCACCTACAACCCCTTCACCGACCCACAGTTACTGCAGGCGGCTGACGGCCTTGAACTGCTGAGCACACTTGCTGAGAAACGGCCTAAGTGTGCATCTGCATTCGTGAGTAGCTATTTTTATTTGTTTACATGGCAAGACTTTTGTGTTCGTAACTTGCTCCGGGGACAAAGAAAAAATAGTGCAACAATTACTGGAATAAAATAATGTAAAAACTATTACAAAATCAAAAATGTGTGTTCTTCACTGTCAAGTTTAAATCGGAGGGTTTGGGTGGGCAGCACCGTGAGGGTGCAATCGGCCTACATCGCGGCAGCAATGCTGGGTGGCTTTATGGAAATGAGTGTGATGATGACGTCTGTAGTTGCACAAGTCACGTGATCTTGATCGCCGATGGAGGTATTCTGTTGCGTCAGCGGATAATGGAAAGTCGTCTGCTGTTTTCGATCGATGCAAAGTGTTATTGTACGGTATAAGAAGGTAATGAATTGTTTGCCTAATGCATTCGCCTGCTGAATGATTTATTTCGGATAAAATGCCAGAGTATCGTTTATTCTTGTTGTTATATAGCCTAGCTGTTACCTGCAAGTCGAATTTGTTATATTGTCTGGGTTGAACAGTGGTTTCGGGTATGGCTACATTGCAGGTGGATTAGTGGTAGGGGGTTAGGGTTAAGGGGGGAGGGGTTACGGATATTTTAGTTTTGCTCACATTTATTAAAATTAATTAATTTATTAAATTAGAGTGCAGTCGTACTGGGCTTTCTTCATTGATGTGCGCGTTGTCCAATCAATACGAGACGAGATTTTAGAACGAAGGGAAATTGTCTTTATTTCTCGAACAGGAAGTCAGCGAAAAGTGTTAGTAAAATCTGCTGTGACTAAATGTCATCGAGGGGGATGGTGGAATTCCACCGTGGCCTTGCAAAGTCATGTGACTAAATAGAAGCAGCTTCACCCGGTAGCGGTGTGGCATATTGGTTGGATGGGAGCATCGATTGCTGGGGTCGTCCTCAGTTTAATTTGTTCTTCCTGGTGTCTTCCTTGTTAGTCTGGGAGCTAATTTATTAGAGACATTAGTAGTATGTCACTGAATTTTGTTTTGCTTTGGGGTTTCGTTTTGTTTTGTTTTAATTTTTCGTTTGCTTTAATTTTTTATTTTTGTTTAGGGATTTTATTGAAGTGTTTTGTTTTGTTTTTTTCTTTTGCTGTGTATAATTTGCGCTATGACCAATTTGAAACGGACCTACTGATTGTATTAATAATCGTTTTTCAATGGTGTCGGTATAAGGTGGCGTGAAGGTGTGTGACTGAGTAGACATTTATTAATTTATTTAGGAAGCCATGGAAGTTGTTTGTTTACTAGTCTTTTTTTATTTATTTTTGCTTCCTTTTCCTCGTTAACCGATCACTTTCATCATCCACCATCATGGCCTCCGATGTATGGCAAGAAGGTTGATTAAGCCACTCCTGGAGCCAGTAGATGCAGTCGTAACTCCAACTTAACTAGCCTCACTAGGGATAGTTTACAGCCATCCACATAAACTTACGGTCAGCAAAATACAAACAAGTGGTTTTAATAGCAACCGAGTTCTCTTGGTATTTATTTTCAAACTTGCAGCTAATCAAAGCCATGTTAACTTAGAGACAACGAAGACGAGCAAAGTGAGCTTTTAAAGTATGCAATAAAATTCCATTCCCAAGTAATTTCTTCTCGAAAGAAATTAAGTTTTGCGGTCCTCTTTCGTTTTTTTTTAATTTTAATTATTTTTATTTCGTTGTTTCTAATACTGACATCGGGGATTTAAAAAAAAACTTTTCTAGCTTATTGTTGGAAACAGTAGGCGCCCATTGGTGCATTATTTTGGACATCGAAAAGCTGTTGAGTTTTGTCTTAAGTTGTGGACTGAGAAGACAATGTGCAGACTAATCGAAGAAAGACTGTTACTACTTGGAGCGGGAAACAGGGATGGGGGAGTGGAGATCTTTTTTGATAAACCTGGGATCTAGTGATAGAGTATTTTTTAGGACTGGTGTAAGGTTTAGTAACTGACAAGCTCTTGTAGAACAAACATCGGGTTTATTTGTAAGAAGGTCTCATGAGCTTGTCGTCTGGTCTAGTGACTGAGAAGGTGTTGCAAGATTGACATAGGGTTCAATGACTGAATTAATTTTGTAGACTTGGTGCCGGCTTAGTGATTGAAAAGGTCTTGTCAGGACTAGTGTCGGGATCTAGTGATTGAGAAGAGAGTCTGGTATGATTCCTTCTCACTCCATAGAGGCAGGAACCATGTCCACACAGGCACGTTTCATGTTAATCTCCCTGAGTATTCTCGCAACACACTTTTTCAAAGTTAACGGAATTACAGACAAACCTAGAGGTCTGTGAAAATGGACTACGGGAAAATCCGATAACACCTTTTTTTCTCTACATCACTGTCATCAGGTGGATCCCAAAGCTGTCTTTCCATCTCCGAGTGACTCCTTCAAGTCGGACACTCCGTTGCCTTGCGTAGAGTTGGACGATACCGTCTCCGTTGGGGAAGGGGAGAGAAGCGGACAGACAACTCCAAGAGGGGACAGACATCTTGACAGGGAGGTGTCGCCCAAATGGGGCGTGGTCAGGAAGGACAGTACATCAGCACCTGGCGAGTACAAGGTGTCTTCAAGTAAGTGTCTTCAAGCTGGCTACCTTAGGACAGATTCTTCTTTCGAATGGGCGCAGGGGACACAAAGGCAAAGGGAAATATAAGGCAAACTATTTTACTACTGATTACAGGTGGAGGTATAGTGATTGTAATCAATGTTTCTTGCTGGAGTTTAGAAATAATAAGTTTACCTATTGCGAGGAAATTTGATTAATAAAATACTGGAGACCTGCTTATAGAAAGAAATTATGTATATCCTAAAGTATTTGTTAGTATATGTGTATTGTCAACGGTAGTAGATGTTGCTAATTTATAAAGAAACATAAGCAGCTATTTGTTCAGTACTTTAAGTGCTTCATTTTGGAATGAGGAAAGTGTGTCCATTCTTTGACCTGTGTGTATGTAGACGGGTAAATAGCAGGGAAGGAAGGTAAACTATACTACATGCGATCATATCGCTGGTGATCGTGATTGACAACAAAAGGTGTGACACGCCCTCGAAAAGAATAAATTAAAGCTTAGCATGGCTTAGATAAGAAAACTCCTTCTGTCTCGGCACTTATGTGTGTTGTGCACCAACTTTAAGCTCTCTTCTTAATTCACTTCAGGCTTAGCGAGCATGGACGCCCTTGAGTGGGACATGCGCCTGCGCCTGGCGGAACTGCAGCGCCAGTATCGCGAGAAGCAGCGAGAACTGGCGAAACTTCAGCCCAGGAAGGAAAAAGAGTAATACATTTCGGATCTTCTCTCTTCTCCGACCGTCCTTAATTGCCTCTATACTGAATTGTTAAATATTAACAACTCTTGAACGTCCATTAGGAAAAGATTACAATCGATGGAATTTTTTTCCCTTTGTTTTTTTTTTTTAAATGAAGATATTGCTCACGTAAAAGTCAGTGACCAAACGAGAGAATCACCTATACTGTTGCTCTTAACGATTGAAAGAACTGAACAAAGTGTATTTCGTTAGGTCAGTTGCGGGAGGTTATCTAGAGCTGTAGAACTTTCACAAAGGGTTGTTAGGGTTGTTGTCACTGTTAAGAGAGGTAGAAGCATTGTTGGTGGCAGTGGACTGTAATACTAAACTGTTAAACGAAATTTTTCCGTCATCGAGACACTCGCATCTGTCGCAGTGGAGACAGCTCGTCTCTAGGCAAGCGAGGGAGGGGACGACCGAGGAAACGAAAGTTTGTCAGCAAGAAAGCGGACGACGAGAGGTGGGTGTCCTTCACCTCTCCTTACCTTTACCTTGACCTTTGCCTAATACCTGCTTTACCTTTTTTAACTCTAACGTTTCGGCCCAAGGGTGACTTCGCCTTGTGGGAGGAAGCGGTGTGTGAATATAAAAACTTGAGATTTTCCATTCTTAATCTTTTATTTATTTATTTTTACGAAAAGCTGGTCATTCTCTTCTGTTTACCCTCTCAAGAATATCTTTTTGAGAAAAGTAATATTAACATTGATATTTTAAATGTATGATAATTGCATTGTCAAGCACTATATATATATATAAACACAAAAAAACAACTACTTTGTTTAATTCAAATTATTTTCAGTATATTGTGATTTAATAAGTGAATGAAAATATTGATTGCCGATGCATTTTTTTTTTTTGTCAAAAACATTATTGGGTAATCCTGTCAGTTTTGATTTTTACCAAAAATAAAAATCCATGATTATTTGTAAAGAAGTATAGTGATGCATTACATGCATGATAATTCAACTGTCGGCTACTGTACATAAACGAAAAACAACTGTTCAAATTGCGTTTCTAATCCCAAACATTAATTCTATTTCGATAATTTGGATTCTTACAAAAATCTGTGGTTACTTGTCGTCGCAGTCAGATGTGCTTGTTTCGATTTTAGTTTCTCCGATTTTTGTTTCCCAATCAGTTCCAACAGTTCCAGTGGAAAAGGCAACAAAGAAGGCGTTGTTAAGAAACGGCGACCAGCAGAAGAGCTTGTTGACAGAGTGTTTCGCAAGGTGCCATTTTGTTGTCTTCCTCAATTAGCCAGCACTTTTAGCTGTGCCTTATTAACCCTGACCTCGACCGGCCTTTAAGGCGGAATTCATCTAATTTAGTCAAAGAATCACTTTTTTTTGAAAAGCGTTTTCTTTCTCCAGCTGCACTTTCTTGAAAATTTGTTGGCGAAAGGTGTCGCTTTCCAGTTTTATTTATATTACTGGTGCACGTGATCGTAGCTGAGAGAAGAGACATAAGTTTTTAGATTAGATAGTAGTTTGCAGAGGGAGTAGTGGTGATTCGTTCTTGTGCTGGTTAATAAATGTGTTTGTTTGTTTGTTTGTTTTACTGGATCATTAAGGAAATTACTTTCACCGGCACCGCACGCAATCAAGTGTAGAACATGAAAAGACTAAGCGCAATATAATTAAAGTGCCATCATATGCCGCCTTAAAAAAAACTCGAACCTTGTTACTGTTTGTGTATTTTTTAAAAGTTTTTGACAGGACATTTCTGAGTCCAAAGTTCAGTCTGAACAATTAGGCTGATTTCTACTTTGTTTCCTTGGCCTCGTGCAAATCTCTGTCCTTGTAAAGCGGCTGTCAAGGTTTGAATACATTTCTTAATTTCTGTGTTGCACAGTTGCCGCCGGCAAAGCTTGGCAGGCTGAAGCTGTTTACCCACAAGCACAAGCGGCGTCACTCACTGTCTCTAACGTCTCATGGTCATTTTGGTGAGTATGCTTTTTTTTTTGGATTGGGGAGGGAAGTCACGTGACAGTATTCTATCTCGTGAGGCTTTCTTTCTTATTTACATGAGACAAAATTCCCTAAAATCTATCCATTTTCCACTTTGTCCTTTCACGAGCTAAAAATCAACCAGATACATTCACTACCCAATGGGCGTAGGAAGATGCTCAGCATTTTGGAGCTGAGGGGTGGGGGCAAACTTCATGCTGAATTGGCATACCAGAATTGGGGTACCGGATTGCATTGAGTGGAAGGGGGGAGGGTATATGCAGCAAAAGGAGAGGGCTGTCTCCTCTGGCCTAGACACGGTGAACCATTTATGAGGACCTTTTTTTTCCCCCTTGTAAACGACGGTCGTAGTCCAGCTCATTTCTTCCTCTCCCCTCACTGCTGCTAGAGAATGAATGGCCACCTCTGACTGAAGTTCGCTCGTTTAGGAGAATTTCTTGTCGATTTATGCCGAGAATTAGGAACTAGATTAGCTCGCCGAGTTAAAAGCCATTACAACTGACTGAAATTAAGACCGTCTGGAAATGGAAGAGTCGAGAATGCATCACCCCCAATTCCCGCGTAAGAAGAAGACTTTACATTATTTATTAGCCCTATCATTTTATTCTTGGGAGGAAAGATCAGATTTTGTTAGCCTTGCGTCGCTTCCTGATTAGCACTGGAAACTGCTGGAGGTGCTTGAACGTGAAAAGGTTAATCCCTTCGTATTTTTAAACGTCTTTTTTCTCCACGCCATCGTCAGCGGAACTGGTGGACATGGGCTGGGAAAGAGTGAGGAGGGTAGCGAAGTGGGCAGAGACTCTTCTTCCCACCGGTGAGCATCCGCTGTCTAATTTAGGTCTGAAGTTGCGAGCGATAATGTGTGGCGTCGTTAGAGTCCGGCAACGGGATCAGAAACATAAATTGTCACCGCGATAGCAGGCAGTGTCACCCGCACACAAGGTGGCAACATGATGGGTGAGCAGGGTGGCAAGAGACCACCGCCTCCAAGCTCGGGGTAGCGCGGATAGAAGAGGTCGCGCGAAATGAATATTCATTAAAATGGGGGATGTAACTGCAGACTGATAGGGGAAGACAACCTAGCGTAACAAACTGAATCGCGGTGAGGGCTGGAGAAGAAAGAGGCACCTCGGGAGAGATATAAGAATTTATGTTAGCTTTTTATTACCGCTGGTGAAGTTCTCCTCGTCTGTGAATGGAGGGAGCCCGGATAGAATTTGCCATTATCGCTCCCACTCGTTCCGCTTGGCTGAACAGGCTTGTCGCGGGGATGCAGGTCATAATAGAGAGTAGGAGGGTGCTAGCGGAAGGGAGGGGAAGAGTCCATTTTTTAGGAAAGTGTCATATGCCACACTTATGCACAGAGCACATCGGCATTGCGTTTGTCTGCTCGTTCAAAACTAGATGCTTTATTTATTTTCTTTATCCGACCCAATTCTTAAGTTATGCAGTAACCTTAGATGTACCATTCTAAAAGATAATGAGCAGATTAAACGAAACACAACAACAAAAATGACTTTTACAAACATGTAACATTTAATTTTTAACGAGAATGGAACCTACGCTCTCAGTTTGTAGTGCTACACTTGTCACTACACTTCAGGGATTTTACTGAAATAATCAGTCCTCGGTGGGATAAAGCACAAATGCCAGCATTCCGGTTCGCAGATTCAAGATGACATGTAAACAAACTGTAGTACTGTGTGATTAAAAAAAAAGTCAATATAAAATATTTGGAAGTGAATTTGCTGAGATTAGTACATTGTTATACATTCTTGTACAAGTTCTTGATTTATTTTACATAAAATCTGCTTCGCGGGACGATTGTTTGAAGGCCAGCCGCTAGATGCTCAGTTTCCACTTAAGGACTTATTTCACTTCAGTTGTACGCACTGCCACAAGTCGATCCAGCACTTCTTACCACACAAGCGAGGGATTTGGCACCAGTTATAGCTATTATTCTCCATATTTGTAATCAGCTGATATGTCGTGAAGATTTTGGGTTTGACTCACCATGTCCCGTGAATCGCCGATTTGAACAGAACTTAATGAAAGCGGGCGACAATTTTAATGAGTTGTAATGTTAAGCGAGATCTCCAGTTGTTTTCAACACTCGGTCCAAAACACCCCGGAAACAAAAATACAGACGAGGAGCGAGTGGCCTCCGCCCCCTTCCTGTTGTCACTTAACGGGCAAACCAAAAGAAAGAGTCCCTACGTAGAGTCCCTGTCCAGACAAAGCTCATCGCCCGGGGTGCTGTGTTCTGTGTATCCGCTCGTTGTTTTTGCCGCTGGTGTCTTGTGAAGTGCACGTGAGAGCATCCTCTCTCTCTAGCAAAACAAACCCCTGGTTTTATGCGTCGCCCCCTCCCTTCTTCTTTGTATTTTCACGAATGTCCTCAGAATAAAGAAACAGGTAACGGAGGAGGGTGCTATCCTGTCCTCCACATTATAAGGAGAGAGTAAACATAGTGGAAAATGCAGAGTGAGGAAACAATCACATACGCGGGATTTCAAAGAGCTGGTAGCATCCTGTCCTTCTCGAAAACTCATGTAACATGTTTTCAACTCCTTCCACGTGCCAGACCTCTGTGTGTGTGTGTGTGCGCGCGCGCGCCTGTTTGAGAGAGAACGAGTAATTGAAATGGATAATTGGTTGACATTATAGCCATAAGACATTTTCTTTCAGGAATCGCACTGTAAGGTGAGCATATAAACTGGTCTGTATTCCACATTCGCCGACATCATATCGTAAACTGACCTTTAACTCGCTTCTCATCCGTAATATTCGGCTCTGAGGCTGCACATCGTGTCCTGCAGAAACATTTTAACAACCAAACGTTGGTTGCCAACATCGACCATGTTTTTCATGACCATTATTTTTCTTCTGTCTTTTGCGCACAAGACAGATTAGGCTTTATTTAAAACAAAAATAGTCCGCATGGCCTGGTCGGTCATCCTCCGAATTTGTTAATACAAGCCTGTCGAAAACCGCGCAATATCTTTCTACAGGTGTAGTAAAGATGATATGGTTTTACATACCATCATCTTTTTTTCGGAAACCACTCATTAATTAGTACATAAGGCTCCATTTTTGTCTGTCGGCAGCATATTCATCGTTCCATGTCAGATTTTACTCCTTGAGTTATTTCTATTTCTCGACTGACCATGTTTGTTTTTGGTCGGCCACGTTTCCTTTTACCATCAGCTGTCCAGTAAAGATCTGTTTTGGGTGGTATAGTCTGCACACATACCCAAACCGTCTACATCTTCCATTTTGGATTAGGATTGCCACATTTGTGCAGCTGACTGAAGTATAATTGTTGATGTCGAATGTGTTCATATCCGTTGTCTGTTGTAAGCGCTGCACGTCTGTTTAGTGAACACTGTGGTGAATGGTACGGGGGAATGTTGGTGACAGGGGTTGGGGACCTTGCAGCGACTCCTGCAGTTGCAGTTTGCCAATAACCTTACAGTTGTCAGGCTTCTGACCACGGGTGCTGACATCGGAGCCATGTCTTATCAAAGAACCCGTGTAATTACAGGTCCCTAGGGACTCGACGACTTTGAAGGGTCTCGTGAGAGAGTTTAGTTCGTGGCGACCCGTTCTGCAGTGCTAGTGGTTGCCGGGGCGACTGCTTGAGCCTGGGGGTGAACGAACACCTTAAGAGGAAAAATAATCGTTTCTCTGTCGAAGCGTTAAAGTGCACATAGCCATCCCTCCCTCCCTCAGGTAGAGAGGCTAGGCTCCGCCCGGGATATGCAGATTAGCTGTCAATCCCTGACTGTTCGGCCAAACGTTCCTGGGGTCTCGTGTGGGCGCGAGTTACCATTGGCCCTTCGACGAGCGAGCGAGCAGCGTTTTGCCGCTGTCGGGAGCTGTTATACATTGCGCAAGAAACAGAAGAAAAAAAATAAAACCCCACCATGTATCGTTCCTGACACCCCCTTACCCCGTCACCTCTCTGCTTTCTGTGTCCCTCCAGACCCTCCTCTTCGTCCACCTGCCACATGATGGCACCCAAGAAGCCACGCCCATATGTGTCGAGTGGGGAAGGGTGCAGGGAGGATAGCGGTGGCTGGGTAAGTGGGGGGAGTGGGAGGAGAGGGGCGGGTGTTTATGACCTACGACAGCGACGGGAGACAGATTCAACCTAGCATGGCGTTGACGGTGACGTCACGAGAGCAGCCTGCCTTCCGTTGCTCTCCTCTTGTCAGTCGTCGTGTCTGCTGGGTTTGTTTTTGTTTTGTTTTTATGGGGGGAGGGACTTGGCAGAGTGCCTACTTCCCTTCTGCCATCATAATTGCTTGTATGTACAAGTGAACGACCTGGCTTTTTTTTTTTTTTACCCTGTCTGTCCGGAAGATTATTATTTATAGAATGTCGTTACAATTTCTTGGTGTGGATTTCTTACTCTAGTACTTCAACTTTTCACCTTTTATTCCGCTGTATCACACTCGCCACCAACCTCTAATCCCCATTAGATCATTTCTCAATACCGCTACCTTCGTTTCCTTCACTCAAACAGACCTGGTTTGCCCTGGTATTTCTTTTGTTTTTTGTTTGTTTGGGGGGGGGTGTTTTTGAAGGGGGTGGGCGTACTCCCTTTTTTTCGTTATGTATGAGCCGGTCGTTTCAGAGCCATGAATCATACAAAACCTACATAGTTTTATCTGTTTTTAACTTGTTAGCGTGTTTATCGACGACCAGAGTTGAGATGGGATGCAGTCTGCGACGAGGACGGAGGAAAACGCCGCCCGAACGCTCCTGTCGTTTCTGTCGCGAGCGGAACTCTACGACTCGCACTCCCGCGTGTGCATGACTAGGCGCCGTCGCCCAACACACGCCTCATTCTCCCCCCCCCCCCCACACACACACACAAGCTCCATCCCCTGGTGTCTGGAATGGGAGGAATGAGTTGAGAGTTGTGTTTGGACAGAGCGCGAGGGCTGTCTGACGTCCACGATGACATCTTATCTCAGACGTAAACGCCAGGCCGGGCCGTGGTGAGCACCTCCAACCCCACCCCGGTTGGCCGCGTGCAGCGCACGCACTCTGCACGTGCACTGATTACGCGTGCAGACCTCACAACGCTGGAGTGTTTTAAAGTAGTTTATTTTCCTATATAAAAAGCAGGGTAATATTTTTAACGGCTTATAATGGCTGAGTTGTGGTGGTGGTTACGAACACGGGTCTCAAAATTTGATCTGTTGTAACTTTTTACGACTGGGTCGTAGATTTGAGCACAGATGGCAAACGACATCATTGTGTGAAACTTTAATGTATTAAATGCGAAGTTTGGTTTCAGCCACACAAGTCCTTAAAGGAAAGTTTATTGAGCCTCACAACCCTACCCCAAAGAAAAAAAAACCGTTTTACGAGAGAAGCTGGCAGCTCCTTATCCCTATTTCAGGAAAGTTAGCTTTGATCCGAGTGGTTCTTTGTTGTGCCTCGCATTATTATGGCTAATACTAAGAAAAAAATAAACGAGCAGTATTAATCACTTTTTTCGGCTATCTAGCCACATTTGTCCCTTCACCTGTCAAGCACACAGGTTTGTAGCAGCGTGAATAAAATGTATGTTCAGCGCCTGTTACAGTTAGGACCATTCTCTTGGTGGGGTGCATGTGGAGGATTGAGAAAGGGTAACAACTTGTGATCTCTCCTAACACAGTTCTTCAGTGTTCAATGAACTTTAAGGGTCCAGTGTCGAGGCGTGCGTGCAGCGTCTTATCACGGCGAAGCTGAAACAAGCCGAGCACACTTCTGTCTCCCGGATAAACAACACGGCTTGTCTCTATTTCACATTTTGTTTTTCTGTTGTTTTCTTTTCTTTTCTTTTTGCTTGGTCTGCAACATAACATGGTAGCTAACCTGTGAATATGACTAGTTATGTCAGCTTTCCCTTTGCGCTGTTTGCCGCCAAAAAAGGCGTGAATGTATAAAGAAACTCACACGGGACCTCTTTGTCCCTCAAATAAACATACACATATGATATGCACGCGCGCACAAACAGAGGAACTAAGCCCTGGCAAGGAGGTCTAAACACAGATAACGCCCTCCAGAAACGCCCAGCTCTCGATCTACTTCTGCTTGGACACTAGCATCTCCCAGTGCGAAGACCATGCAATCACAGGTTTCAACGAGTAAGGTCTGATATGAGGACCTGCCTTTTTTTTTTTTTTGTTCTTCCTTCTCTCTCCCACACTCTCTTTCCCATCACCCCCCCCCTCTCTTTCTCCCTCTGCCAGTGTGACTAGTATCTCTGTCGGTCTGTCTCCACTTTCTTCTCTCTCTCTCTCTCTCTCGCATCGCTTATTTCCTCGTTCACTGTGTGTGTTTCTTTGTCTCTCATAGCTCCCTCCCAGATTATGTAGCTTCACATAATAGACGGCTTTACATAATAATCGCTTTTGGTTTTTTCTCTCTCCTTCTCTCCGTCGGTTCCTTTCTCTGTCTTGGCCAAACGTCCGTCGTTAGTTCATGAATGAGGATCGGACAAAGCCACCCTGGTTATTATTACTACATGTCAGTCTGCACAGCGTGGTAATAAAAAGACAAGTGAAAAAAACAACAACCAAAGTCTGAGTTCTAGCAGCGCGTGAATCCGTTGCCATGACAGCGTCGCCGCTATCTAACAAAAGGCGCGGTTATGACATGGCGGACAAGACTGTTTTAGACCTCCTGTTGTTTACGAGCAAGTTGGGAGGTTGGGGATGGAGTCGAGGGGCTGTTTTCAGCGACTGCAAACTATGTGAACCGGTTTCTGCCAAGACAGGGCAGCGGTGTCAGTGTGTCAGCGACAGGGAATATGAGAAATCGCTTCATGGACTCGAACTTTCTGATGACTGGAAGGGAGGGGGCAACAACCAGTTTTGTGGACGTGCATCATGTCCGCTACACGCATTCAGTCATAACTTCTGCATATTTTTTCTTGTAATGAACGAAAACATAAATGTCTTATTATTATTATTAGCATCGGTAAAAGGACAAAAGGAGATCAAAACGTTTATAAACTCAAATTTTGTCCTTTGTTTTTTTTAAAGACAGAAATCATTATTTTTTCCAATACGGTCACCCATTATCCAGTTCAAAGATATCATCTTCACATGTGATGAGTTTGCCTCGAAGAAAATTTGTGTAATGAAATATAAATTTGCTGTGAAATGAAGTGCAGTAAATTTGCCGTATAATGAAAAATAGAGCAAATTTGCCGTTTAATTCCATGTTGGCATGCAGTACTGCTATCAAGGATTGTAAATTATTCCACGATGCTTCATTACGACGCAAGCTACTTTTTAACATTGTTGACGAATCTCATAATAACCAGCATTGTGGTAACAAACTCATGATGGATTTGTTTGTTTGGTTAGGGTTGGTTGGTTGATATTTAAGTGCATTTCTGCTTTATTTTGGAAGCTTCCATTTCCCATTTTTCCTGAAGTTATTTTCATTAATACTTTTTTTTGTTGTTGATAGATTCTTCCAAAGACATCTTCAAGAAGAAGGACGCACACCGGCATGGTATGTTTCAATCTTCATTATCATTAGAACAAATATTACAACCCGTATCACTGGAAGCAGAATGGTGTGTGTGTGTGTGACGAGTGGGGGCGGGGTGGTATTTCGTGTTTGCGGGTGCATGTATGCGTCTATTATTCATGGACAGTATTCAATAAAAGAAGTTTCATTAAATTGCAAACAGACAGTGTGAACAATGACAAATTCTATATTTTCTAAATGACTACATCGATGTAGCAATACCAAGCAAGACCCCCCTCGCCTGTCCACCCTCCTCTGTCTCCTTCCAAAATATTAAGCGATTTAGATGAGGTATCTATAGTAATGATCTCAGTCTCCCACATCCTTCCCTACCCCCACCTTCACACGAAAAACAATCATTTCAAATGATCGCGGTTTGATTTAAAACTGGGAAACATGCGCTTTATTTCTTTTTTCTTTTTTTTTTCTTTTTTTTTTTTTTTGCTTCGGGGGCCATGTGGTCCTTGAATATGGATGCTGGGTAAATCACGTTGAACAACGTGAACTGTCGTGTCAGTTTGAGATTGAGTGCTCAGAGTTAGCAGCCTTTGTGTCAGTGAACGTTAGTTACGGCTTCCTGTAATACCACTCCTAATGTTGCAGCGTTTGCAATGGCATTTTCAGACACTGGGAACTTATTTACAAACCTGGAAAACTCCTTAGCGCAGTCGGCGGAAAAGAAGAAACTGAAATATCGCACAGCTGAGATAACCGCTACAGCCACGTCCGGTATGGTCTTCGTTTCTGAGCCGATTCTCACTCTGTGTGTGTGTGTGTGTGTGTGGTGTGGGTGCGTGCGTGCGTGCGTGTGTGTGTGTGTGTGTGTGTGTGTGTGTGTGTGTGTGTGTGTGTGTGTGTGTTTTCCTTTCTTTCCCATGCCTGTGTTTTTATCTTTTGTTGTGTTCCTGCTTCACATGCCCGCTTGACGGTGGATCTGCTTCTGTGTGCGTCCTGTTCATCTTTTTGTTCTTTTCCCTACTCCCCCATTTTTATGGGATCTGTTCACCCGTTTTCTTTCTTTCTCTCTCAGTCTCACCCTCTCATCCTCTCTTACTCGCTTTCAAGCGTCGAGGTTGAATTTTATGATGCATAAAAAGTGTCTTGGAGGCCGTACATGTGTGTAAATTCAAGTCTGATGTGGACAACGTACACTTTTCGCTCCACGTTCTTTGGCTTTATTTATTTTGAAGTGTTGGGAGGTGGGATTTGGTAAAGACAAGACCTTAACCTAAATATAGACTCAAAGTATAAATCCCCCTTCACCCTTCACAACAACAACTGAAAACCACCCAAAACTAGAAGACGCTCGGGAATTTGCATTGTTGTAATGGTGGCGTTCCAGCCATGCCAGGTCTGTCTTCTCTCGGCACGATGACCTCCGAGACTGGCCTGGGCATTCTGGCCAAGTTCGCCAGCTCGGCATTGTCCGCCTCATTCCAGGCCACAAAAGCAAAGAGCGAGGAGACCTACCTGTGGGGCAGCTCATCGCTGTCCTCGTCCATCCACAAGCAGCGCACCGAGCCCGGCGAGGACTCTTGTCTGTGGGGAGGGTCATCCCTCGCGCCCTCCCTCGGTAAACGACGAGGTAAGCAGCTGTAATGAGTTAGGAGTAGGTCTTGTATTGTTTCGTGTGTGAATGGTGTCTTGTGTTTGACGTCTTGTGTGCGTCATTTGTTCGTCGTCATTTTGGAAAAAGAATGACGTAAAAAGAAGATGGAAAAAGAATGACGTAAAAAGAAGAAGAAAGACGACGGTTCCATGGCCAGATAGAAAAGTGAGAGCAGCGAGTTCTTCATCTTCCATAAATCAACTAGAAATCTCTTCACCTTCATCCCCACCTACGGGGGCTCGTCGAGCGTGGTGTATGTGTGTAATATGCGTCGTGTGTATGCAAGGTAAGTGTATGTGCGTCATATTACAGCAGCATTCTGAATCCTTCTAGATTTTTTTGTCGTTGTTACTTTGTTTCCTCCTGCATCAACCCCATCCCCCCCCCCCAAAGATTAAAATATCTTAAAGCTGTAAAGAAACGTTAAGTGCAGCCTTGATCTTTTATGCTTCTGGTTTTGGGTTTTGCAGAATCCGACACTGACAACAGTGACACAGCCAACGGCCCATGCGTCAAGAAGAGAAAGCCAGGACGACCACGAAAATGTGACCCCAACAAAACAACAGGCGTTACAGGTAGGTGGTCTTTGAAGTTGTGGACTTTTTTTCCGATGATATAAATATCACGAGGTGGGGTTCTAACCATTATATATTTGTCGCTTTTCTTTTTTTCTCCTCTGCCACGATTTGATTTTATCAGTTACCTTCGCTAGTAAAGCTGGTGTGGTGACTCATTGAATAATTCTGTGCATTAAAAAAAAATAATGATATTGTCTTCGTTAGGCCGACCGTAAGATGCACGGTGTTTTGCTCTTGCTTGGAAAAAATTGGAAGATAAGTGGTCTTGAGAATGGTAATGTTTCAAGAGTATAGGAACCTGTCACTGGTAAGGGTGACCGCTATAAAAGGTATTTACCCGTGCAACACAAATCGGGCATGCCTGCTGTGAAAATCTTACTTTGGTCCGTAAATGTTTGTTTGTTTGTTTTGTTGTTGTTTTCTTTTGTTGTTTTTTTTTGTTGTTTTTTTTTGTTTGTTTATTTGTTTTTTTGTTTTTGCCCCGGCAACTCGGCTCGTGTAATGCTTGTGACACGCGTGACGGGTAAAAATTTTTGCATGCACCTTGTAATACAGTTTACACAGAGAATGTAGTGTTAGGTGCACGCGGAGGATCACTGAAGTTTATATACGGTGTGTAATGTTTATATACGGTGTGTAATGTTGTTTATGCACGAGGTATGTGTAATGGTGTTAGCATACGACATGTAAAGCTATTTACACAGGTAAAGCTATGTTTACACACCACGTGTGTCTGACACCAGAAACCATCTGGGCGCGTCAGACCGGCCTCCTGCAGTTGTCGGACGTGGCTCAGGGCAAAACCTGGGTGGCCAAGGCCGAGGAGACCGCCACCGCCACCGCTGTGACGACAGCGACCACCACCACCTCCACTACCACGGTTGCCTTCTCCGCCACGACCACTTGTGTCAGCTTCGGCACGACTCCCAGCAAGGTTGGTACCAGACTTCTCTCACTCTCTTCGGGCAGAGTTCTCTCCTGAATCGTTGGAATTTGGATTTTTGATCATTTTCATCACATGAAATTCAGAGAGCAAGTTTCGCATGTTTCTTTGAAAATCCAAGAATTTCAAACATAATGCGCATTGATATCACTTAAGCGACTTGTAAGGCTTTTACTTTTGAGAAAGCCGGGGGTTGAGGGAAGGGGCAAAGAATATTTTGTTTACTTCTACTATATTGAAAGCAAATTTTATTTTTATAAAACAACGAGCCGGAATCAAGGGCACTACCTGGCTGGGACGGCTACACGGTGTTTATGTCTGTCTTGTTAAAAGCCTCTGTTAATGATGGTTCTAATTATTTAATTGCGATGGGTGGAAGAATGTTAGCACCTTGAAGGTTAAGATACATAAAAGCTGTGTTTTAAAATATGTAATCCGCCATTCCAACCCACTGTTTGTTTGTTTGTTTGTTTTTTTAAGTATTCAAATTTATCTCTTCTCTCCCCTCCGTTACCTCGCTTTCTCACCTACTCCTCCTCTTCAGTCATCCTCCCAACAAAAGTCGAGATTATTTCACATTGAGTTAATCACCCAACTTTGACACGCAGTACAACCTTAAACTCACAATAATCTCATGAGATAGGAGGAGGGGTAGGAGAAAGTCGAATAGATGAAAAACATCGAAGATGACACCTTTGATAACAATGACGTTTCAGCAAGCATGTGGTCTTATCGTTGACTTCACTGGCTTTTGTATGAATATGCTTCAGTAATCTAACAATGTTGTCGACTATTGGCATGGATGTGTTGGCTTTATGGACATGGTGCCATGTCAGGCTTCCTCTTTTTGTATTCCTCTTTTTTATTTTCTAACTTTTCAGTTTGTTTCTGTTGTCTGTCAATAAAAGTTTAACTGGTTTAGGGTGAGGTCAGTGCAGCTTTTTCTTTTTTTTTAAGTACAGGATATTGCGGGATACACAGTAGTGGTTTATATGACGAGTGAAATATGATGTGTGCTGTGATATCATCAGGGTTAGCACACGAAGGGAGACGAAAAACATTTCTGGGCTGCTTGAAATATTTCAAAGGGGGATGTTAAAGGCGCACCACGTGTCCGTAGTGTTCTAAACAATTACCATTCACATTAGAGACTGATAGTCATTACTTGTTTTTATTATTATTTCCAATTATTTCTTGCGGGACAGTTGTTAGCAAAGTACCGGAGCGGGCCAATGCAGAAGAACAAACTTTTCCGGCGGCCTGGAAGTTGTTGATGTGCGCCAGTGCTTAAAGTTTTAAACCATTTTGTTTTGTTTTTATATTAATGCTGATTTTAGCATCCCACTGTGTCGTATAAATTTTACATAGAGTAGGGGCTAGATGAGGATCAAGTAGATTAAGGTCAAAGATGAGGGTGGTGGTTGAAGGCGGGGAGGAAAGTGGTCTTTCTTCTGCAGCGTCTATCTGTTACTTGCTTTTGGAAAGTGACTGTCATCCATTGCCGTCGACATTAACATTAACATCATTAACATGCTTTCGACATTAACCCAAAGATCACAGCAGCTTCCGGTTTAATTTGCTAGCCTCTCGCTCTCTCACTCTCACACACACACGTTCTATTTGCTGGTGACGACCACTAGGTGCGCTTCTTGCTGGTTATTTTTGTCATTTCTCGGCTGAAATGTAAACACAAAAGCAGACATTTTTATAGTTAGGATGCTAAACACCGGCAGTTCGCTTGGTTTGTTTCACTTTTGTTTTATGCTTTTTTTTATTTGTATCTTCTGTTTAACTTAATTGGAATGGTAGCTAGATGTTCGTGCCAGTCTAATTCTCATCATCATCATTATTTTATTTTTTTTACGTTGCTTAATTTTCGCCGGGGAAGATCTTTCCATGCTTGTGGGGGATTTTTGCCTGAGGTGCCTCTTGTGTGCGTGTGTGTGTCTACGTGTGGTTTTCTTGTCTGTCCACTCCTGTGCAGCCGTCTTCGGCTTCCTCGGCCGCCTCTTCCGGCCAGGCCACGGGCCAGCACTCTTTGGCGCCGCTCTTGCTAGATGAGTGGTCTCTTCGCCGCAGCGAGCGCATTTTCCTGAGCGACACCAGTCCCCTCCCGTCCCCGAACCTGCAGCCGCCGGCCAGAGACGCAGTCAGCGCCGGCAAGTTGCCAGCCGCCCGGGACAACAGATGTAGCAGCAGCAGCCTCAGCAGCCGCACGGGAGGGACCGTACGCGGTCGCCCGCCGGGCAACAGCAAGACGCGGAGGACCTCCAGCGGAGGCTCGGACCAGGCTCGCGCGCGACCTCCCAGCGAGGGGAGTGGCAAGGACAAGGAGGAGGCCCAAGACAAGGACCAGGACAAGGAGAAGGACAAAGACGTCGGTACCGTCGCCAAGGTTGCTACTGCTGCTGCTATTACTCCTCCTACTGTTAGCCCGGTGGTGACGCGGGAGAAGGTGAAGGACGAGAAGAGAGACCGTGACCTGGCCAAAGTGCAGAAGGCACGCAGTCTTCACGAGCTCACGCAGCGCGTCAAGCGCAAGTACTGCAAGAGCTTGTGCAAGAAGCCGGCGGCACCCCCGCCTCCTGCAGCCGACGAGAGGGTGAGTTTTTTGTTTTTGTTTTAGGAACTTCCCTCACTGTTCAACCCTTAACCCCTAACCCTAGCTCTCCTACCCACCTCCCAAGCCCTCCACCAACTGGTTTGGGGCTTGGCTTTTTTTTTTCTTCTCATCTTTCTTTTAGCGTCAGTGATGCGAGTTGGTGCTGTACATCCATGATAAAGATCTGTTGGTGCGGTGGATGTTCCTTTATGCACAATGTTACTGTCGTTGCCATGTTACATACTCTTGCTGCTGACAGTCTTTTCCGAATAAGTGCTGCTCGAATCAGCTTTTGGAATTTTGTCTGTTGTCAGGTGGAGGATCAAGCGCGTTTTTTTTTTTTGTTTTTTGTTTTTCCTCAGTGTTCTACGATGCTTGTTTCGACATTATCCGGAGCATCTTAAACCCTCGCCGTTTGAAATGTTCCTCGGGTTCTTTCTTTTGTCTTTCATGTGTTCTGCACGTGCATGTGAATATGAACATCGTTGACTTCAATGATTTCGCTACTTTGGAGAAGAGGGGGAAGCTTGTTCGCTGTCTGTTATGTCAACATTTTCAGGCGACCAGGGGCTATTTGCTAAGACTGCGGTCAGGCGCTAACTAGATGGCTAACACAACAGTCAGCAGTACATATCATCGGATACAGCAGTCAGCAGTACATTGCACACAACAGTCAGTAATACGTAAAATCGCATACAACAGTCAGCAGTGTGTATATAGCATCACACAAAGCAGTCAGCAGCATTTGATGAACCTGATGTCATTCCTTGGAAAGTCTCTTGATACAACATATGCACGTACTTACTGACAGTGTTCTTGCCTCCAGCAGAAGAAAAAGATCAAAGATAAAACAGAGAGCATCGCCAGGCCTGCCCAGGTGTCCAAGAAGGTGGAGGCAGATTCCGACTCGTCCAGTGAAGGGGACAATGTGCCATTGAGTTGTCTACGAGATCGCCCCGTGACCCCAGGTGAGTCGACACGCGCAGGTGGACTAGTCAATTGACTATAATCACAACTATTGAGTAATACTCGAGGAACAGATATGTTTAGTGCACGTTTAAAAGGTCGATAGAGGATATGGAAGGGGAAAGAGTTTCACCGTTTTGCAACTAAAACTCCGGTGACCGTATGGAGTAGTCTGGC
This sequence comes from Marisa cornuarietis, assembly GCA_004794655.1. NCBI lineage: Eukaryota > Metazoa > Mollusca > Gastropoda > Architaenioglossa > Ampullariidae > Marisa > Marisa cornuarietis. The sequence goes on along the minus strand of SMMW01000513.1, from coordinate 507,943 downwards.
TGTGATGTTGGGGAAGAGAACCTCAGAGAAATAGAGCTGGAGCCTGCAAAGAAACAGAGCACAGTTTGTATTGAATGCGAGAACTGATGGGTAGACACCAGACACGCTTAACAAAAAGAGAGAGAGAGAGAGAGAGGGAAGGAGGTAGGGGGAAAATCTGGTAGAGCGTATGTGTTTTTCTTGTTTCATTCCTCCATCCACCACATCTCTCTCTCTCTCTTTGCTTCACTGGATAAGAGAAAAAAGTGTTTGTAAAAGAATTTTTAAAAAGTACCAAAACACATTTTAAAATAAGACATTTAGGGCTTGCGAATGACTGGTTGGCAACCTATGATATCAGTAAGACACCTTGGGATAAAACAAAACGGTCACCAGGCAAAGATCATTGAATTAATGATTGGTAGGCTTTTGGATTACAAGTGAACAGGCAAAGTTAACACAGAGATCATGAGACAACTAGAGGTGAGCCTAGTGCCTGTCAGCGCCTATCTCTCACCCTTGTACCAGCCTGTTATCATCCAGACATCGCGAAATTGTATTTATTTATTTATTGATTTATTTCGGAATTTTCCACAGTGATGAGAGAAGTAATTAGGCTCGTGGCCCCCCTCGTTCCCCACCCATATGAGTAGGACTAACAGAGAAGGTTGGGGATAACAACGACAATGAAATTCTTGACATAGATATTGCACAACGCATTGGAAATAAATATAACAGAAGCTGATAATTTTATGTCCAGCAAGGGATTTTTAAAAAAACTGCATGATGTAATGAAGTAAGATAAAGAATATAAAAAGTGCTTGAGAAATCAGAAGAGAAAGAGAACACCATCTGCTGAACATGTGCTCGAGATCACAAGCCCGGAGAAGAAGCGATGTGCATTGACATTAAAGGATTAACGGGAGTGTAGGAGGAAGAGAGATAGAGGATGCTGAGCGACATCTTAATGTTTGTGTGCGTTAATTGGTCCTTCTTCCTTCGTGCTTCTAGCTCATCTGCCAGAGATGTTGACTTAAAATATTCACCGTATAAACAGCGGAATCTGAGCCGTGCAGGCGGCCATTTTACCATGCCGCCGTTGTTATGCAGAAGCAAAGGGGTTAAAAAGGTTGTGTCAGATTAGATGCATGCTTGCAGCACCAGACAGGACATCTGTACCGATCTTCCAGACAGGTGCACATCTGATTAGATGACCTCAGCGACGTCTCAGACGAGGTAGTGCCGATGACAGCTTTAAAAATAAAAAGTTGGATAATTGAAATGTTGAGGGGATGCACCTTGACCCGATTATTCAATCTAAGCCTTCTCTCTGGTGTGTGTATGTGTGAGTATAAAAAAAAAGAAAGAACTTTTTTGATTAGGTTATCGCCCCATTGAAAGGGGGTAGGTGATTTTACAGGTACACAAATAGATAAGCTCTTAAGTCATGAATGTCGTAGAAACACCTATATATATATATATAGTCTGACAACAATTACATTAACACACTATATTACAAACCCATAGACAATACTCTTATTCAAGAAATATCCATACTAATTTGAAATGACCTAAAAACGAATAGCAAGAGGCTGAACAAGATTTTAGCGTTTGTATTGCTAAATAACAAGGCTAGCTTGACACTGGATGGTCATCTAGGAACTTACTGGGTATGAATTTCTCTCGGAGACTAGTGTATGGCGGGCAATGTATATATGTGTGTGTGTGTGTGTGTGTGTTACTGGTGGCACGAAGGCTGTATCGTCGGCGCTTTTCTGAAGAGAAAAAATAAATTACGTGCCCGTAGCGATAAATCCATCAGTCTGATCCGTTTTGTGGGCGACCCTTGGTAGAGAATGGTCGGGCAGTGTTTGATGTGCCCGTCCTCCTGGCACGATCTAGCGATGAGCTGTGGGCATTACTTTGCCGAAGGACATGAGACCAGCTGCCTCTCCTCTGGCGCGAGACAGGAAATGAAAGTTTCGGGTAGACCTAAGCCGTTAGTTGTGTATGCAGAACTTGTTTCTTGGGCTGGGGGGGAGGGGGAGTTAGGTGGTGGATGGGAAACGTGGTATGGAGTAGAGACAATGTAGTCGGGTATTTTCTTTGATCTGCGGATATAAAGGAAATTTTGTTTTATTTAGTCCTGCGCTCTATTTGTGAGTGGGTGCGCGCGCGCGCGTGTACGTCTCTAACGCACTCAGCCTTGTCATTCTTAATGTTCTGCTTATTCTCTTATTCATCATACCCTGTACAGGGGTTGCTAATAATAATAATCCTCATCTGAAGACTTCTTCCTCACAATATATCAAAGTCAGTTCCACCGCTCTTTAGAAAGACTGCGTAAAACTATGGATTACTTCGATATTCTGCCTCTGTGTGTGTGTGTGTGTGTGTGTACGTGTATCTGGCTGTGTGCGTGCGCGCGCTGGTGTGTGATTAGGTCATCTCACAGTTGTTATGCTTGTTATTTTAGTAAATAATTGTTAAGAAGCTGTATGTCCAGTGCTTAATCAATATCCTCATCCCCTCTCGCTTCACCTCAGGTAGTTTTTGACCTGTCCAATAAACTGTTGGTGTCGTGTGCAGAGCCCCCGTGCTGCGCCATCCGACAGGAGGACCTGAAGGAGGGCCAACACGTGCTGCTGTTCCGCGATGCGCTGTTCTATGAGGGCGTGGTGCAGGCCATCCAGCCGCCAGACATGTAAGTCCCCGGAGTTACCCATCCCCCAGTCTTCCGCCCAACTCCCCAAGTCCCCACTCACTCTAAGCTGTGAACTTTCAGATATACTCCTGCCCGGGGGTCACTCGATCCATTCAATCCTAGCGTCGACGCAAGAAACTATTTATTCCCAAGGCTGTGCTTGCCTGCGGTAATGGAATTCTAGCTGCAAATTTCACACGTTATTGTTTAAACCAGATCTTTTTTCTGTAAGTTTCTGTTCAAATCAAAACATGTATTTCACTCGAAAAGTTCTATACAGTTAATAGCTAGATCCTCTGTTGCACGTGCTTTTCCACCAACAGACCTTACTAAGACTTAGCTGGGATTTCAAAATAGTATAGTGAGACGCAGACAACGAAGCAAACCTCCTGTTAGCATCTGTGCTGTCAGCGTGTTGGTGAGTAGGAAAAAGAGCCATCAGCTCAACAGATGGGGACTACGTTGTCGAGGGCGTTATACAGCACGGTGGGGGTGGTTGGGGAAGCGGTCCATGTGAAGTGCCCTACGTACAGCGTGCGGTAACCTACGTCCTGCCTGCTTGCAGATACGGGGTCGTCGTCACTGGTCAGCGGGGTAGCCGCCCTCACATCTTTTCAAGGGAGGAGATCCTGAGAGATGCGGTGAGTTGTTCTCATGTGTGAAATCTTCGCTTAATATTGTAAAACCATCCCTTATAGTCAGATGTAATAACCTCCTCGTTTACAGTCGAATGTAAAAAAAAAAAAACCTCGATCACTAAAAAGGTCTGGTGGACTTTCTTCCCATTCGCTGCTCCCCTTGGCCTTTCTGCACAGAGTACACATGAACACGTGTAAAAGTCGTGTCTGGCTAAAAGAAGCCTTACTCCCCTTTTGCTTCCCTCTGTTGTCTCTCCTGTCTGGCGGTCTGCCTGAGGCTGTTCTGGGATTTCAGCTATAAAGTTTCAGCGTGTATAATAGGATCGCCCCGAAAGTATTTCTCTTCTGTGGCTGACATTGTCTCTTTCATCTAGAGCCATCATTACTGCCAAGTAGAATCTCAATTGCTCTCTCGTGGGCTGCTCTTGCATGCCAGTGTGATATTAGACCAGCCCCCATCGCCTTCCATCGACTGTTTTATTTATAGTTCGGGAGAAATTATTTCGGCATCATACACGGCGAGGCGCACACTGTAAAAACAAAAGTGGGGGGTGGGTGGGACTACTAATGTCTTTGTGAAAGCAGGATGGTAGGGAAAGGTGGGTTAGTAATCCACGCTTGTTGGACAGAGGACTGGCAGCTTGGGGAGGAGGAGGAGGGAACAAATCGCTTCCTCATGCGAATGGTCAGAATGGCTGAGGAAGAAGGCTTAAGCTTAAAAATCCATCGACTTCTCTTATTTGATTTCCAGATTTGTAGTTCACGTAGGTTACCATCAGTCGCCCAACCTCCATATATTTTCTTTATAATAGGGAAGCTTGATACCTCATATATTAAGACAGCGGGAAATTTGTGTTAGGGGGAAGAGAAAGAGTAGGCCCAGTTAATCCTTTATACAATACATTATAAGTTCGGGCTGTCGTTGATGTTGTGGCTTGAGACCAAGTGTTAAAATGCAGGGTTAATGGGACAAAAACGGGATTTAAAGGTTTGACTGTGCTGCAGATCAAGGTTGTACCTCCCAGTTCCCAGCGTTACCTTCCAGAAGGAACTCGAGTCTGCGCGTACTGGAGCCAACAGTTTCGCTGCTTGTACCCTGGCACCGTGGCCAAGAGTAAGTGGAGCAATGATGATGATGATAAGGATGATTCGTTTCGTTTAATTATTTATTAAGTTCATTTGCGAATGTCCCTACCCATATAGACAGTCAGGGCTCGGCAAGGGACTATGGCAGTTCACGCAGCTTTACTCTCTTGTTGCGAGCAATCCCATTCATTGTTTGAATTTTTTACAGTAATTTGCGCTTGAGCTGAATCTTTAATACCGAATGAACACAAACATTTCGTGCTACAGCGAGTCCCAACCCACACGTGACCAGTTCAGTCAACGTGGAGTTTGATGATGGCGACTCGGGACGCATCCCCCTGGCGCATGTCCGCCTTCTGCCACCAGACTTCCCGCTTATAAGTGAGTAGTGTTCACCTGTAGTGTTCAGTAGCTTTACAGTTGGTATTTGTTTATATATATGTATGTATATAAATTTAATTTTGTCTTGTATCATCGAGCATTAGTGACTTATCAGTCAGTAGCATTGGCTGAGGTATTTTGACTAGATGCTATGTTAGTAGATGTCAGGTCATAAAATGTTATATAATTGAATTTTTTATCATTAGCGGTCTGTTAAGTCTGTTGGCTGTGGGTGTTAGTTATCGGCATGATACTGGTCACACTATCAGTTAGCAGCCTTTAATGTCTTTTTTTTTTCAGTGGGTAACATTCTTACTAGCCTCCGCAGACCACCATGCGAATTTCCTGTTGTTGTTTTTTTAAGTAGCGCTGTCTAGTCATTGTATATTGAATATTTGTTGTGAATTATTTATTAGTGAACTAGTATCGTCTCTTCGAGTACCGTACTATTGAAATTTTGAGTTTTTAGTGTTCTCTGCAAGAACAGTTCATGAATGTTATTTATAGGCAAGAGCAGGTCACAGTGTTATTTAGAAGCCTTTTCCGTTATTTATATTGTTAGGAGTAAAACTTGTGTTCTTTGTTATATGAATACGCAGACAACATACTTAACAACAATAATAATCAGTCGTATAATAGAGAAGACTGCCAGAGAAGTTGCTGCATTTGATACACATCATAAAACGAGCCTCTCTGAGGCCTGTACAACACCACAATAATAAGAGTGAAGATGTTTTCATATATACACCCCTTCCCCCCCCCTCCCCGGCTTTGATTCTGACGCGATCTGCCCTCCACAACAGCCCAGGAGCCCAACCCGTTGCTGTACTTCACCAAGCGACGTCGGCGCACGACATCCGACGACGACTTCAGCCGCTCGTCGGAGAACATCGCCGCCGCCGCGTCAGGCACGAGCGACAGTGGCGCGACGGCGCGGCGCCGCAACGTCGCCGACAACTCCGACAACGACAGCAGGAATAACACCAACAGCAACGCCACGGTCAAGGACCGATGCGGAAAGACCCCCAGCAGAAACAAAACATCTTCCTGCGCCATCGCCTCCTCCTCGACAGTCACCGGCGGCAGCGGTCCAGGTCAGAGGGAGGACCGGAAGAAGAGTAAGAAGGTCAGCAACCGATCCGCAGCTCCCCTCCTGCGCCCGGCGTCCTTTAACCCTAAGAGGGCGTGCGTGAGCAAGAATGAGCCTGACAGCAAGGAGGCGGCCTCGGAAGACGATGAGGACGACGGTGATGATGAAGACGACGAGGAGGAGGAGGAAGAAGAAGACGATGACGAAGACTCCTCTGCCGATGACGAGAGCGGCGACGAGGAAGAGGACAGCCACGAGGACGCGGAATCCGACGAAAGCGAAGACGAACCGCTGGCCAAGAAAAGCGAGAAGAAAAATGACAGGAAGTTATCCACCCTAAGAGGCAAGTCCGTCCGCGGAACGTCACATGGCGCAAGCAGTCAGCGCAAAAAGAAGAAAGCGAGTAAGGAGCTACGAGGTACTTTCTTTTTTTTTAAAAAAAACAAACATCGAATGTATTGGCAAATTGGTAGAGCAGTTATTTATAGTTTTATTATTTCTTTAAGCATACTAGTTTTTTATTTGTTAAATAGTGTTTTCGTATTACTCTTTTCATATTCGTTATTCGTTGTTTTTCAGTTTAATCCTTTGATTCTGAAAGCTAATACTTAAATTCTCTCCTCCATAATAACATTTTACTTTGAAGTTGTCTGTCCACCCCGGCCCCTCCCTCCCTCCCTACCTCTCTGCCTGCTCTTTTCCCACTCTCTCTCTCGCTCATTTCTTTCAGTTAGCAAAATTAGTATGCAACATCTTTTTCTTTCATTAGTTTGTTAAAAGACTTGTATGTTGATTTACCATTTTGATTGGGAGATGCACAGAGTATTCGTCACACCCACAGTGTCATTTAACCACATGTAGCATCTCTTATTACTTATTATTAAATTACTACGAAACAAAATTTGAGAATTATGAAAATGATTTTTCTTCTTTTCTAAATAACGAGGGTCATACAACAGACGCTCTTTTTTTGTTTTCATCCACCTCGTCCACTTTATTGTCGTCATCGCATGTTCGGTGTGTCTCGAGGACCCAAAGAAGCACTCGGGCTGTGCCAGATTAAGTGTCATGTTTAGTTAATGATCTGGAAGCTCGGTTAATCAGTGCAGGAAGACCATAGCGCACCCCCTACCCACGCAGACTAAAGCTACTTTCTTTTGCACGTGCAGCGTACATGGCGCCGCGGTTGCTATGGAGATGGGCTGGCCGCAGCACCAAGCGGCCTGGCATGAAAGGCAAAGCTCGGAAGGAATTTTACCGCTCCATCGTGCGTGGATCCGACCACATCATGGTGAGTAGTGTTTAGCTGTCGAGAGATTTGGTACATTTAGCAAATCTTCCTTGACTGCTTACTTGCTTTCTTCCTCTCGTCCAGTCAGTCTATGCACACTTCATGGAGATGACCAGTTTGTTTGTTTGTTTGTTTTCATGGGTATTGGTGGTGATATTTTTGGCTTAAAACAAGACACACCGGACGAGAAAAGTATTATCGTTGCGGTCTTCGTTTCTAGTCAATTGTTATGTTTTATTATGCTTGTCGTTTTGGAGGAGGAAAGGGACATAGAAGGCAGTGTTTGTACAGATGGCTGGAAGAAGACGCTGAAAATTAATGATTGTGAAACTCTAAATCGAATTGAATCGTTGCTCTTTGTTGGGTACGCACCATGTAATTAATTATCAAGTCAGGTGCCTCGCCCAAAATCTTTTATTTAGACAGTTTCTTTAGTCGGTGTTTACTTATGTAAGCACTTCGACCTCCGCAAAAAGACATATCTGGGAACTTTTCCACGTATAACATAAATGAAATTGTTTTAACGATGAAAAATGACATTTGTCTGCGTGAAGAGGAAGATTGACATCTGTCTGCACGATGTCAAAACAGACACAACGGGAAATTGGCAATGACTACACGCAGTGGAAGTAGGCACTGTCTACATGAATAAGTAACTGGCGAAGCCATCACTGGGGAGCTGAGAAGCCCCATTTGCCCAGTCAGCCTCGTGGTGTCTCGCGTGTTCTTGCGGGACTCCTGGGGCTGTCACTATGGTCCTCATGTCGCCGCGGGGCCCGTGAAGCCTGGTTTGACTGTCTCCCCAATGAAGCCTGTCCAACTCCTGAATCACTTCTCGTCACACTCGTCTTCTCCCTCCCACCTTCCTTCCCACCGTCTTTCGGTTCCATTGAATCGTCGAAACGTTTCCTAGACATCTGGTTCTGTGTTTTCATCCCGTTAATACACACTAGACACATTTACACAACCTGTATTATTCGTCTTTTTTTGTCTTTTTATTTTTTCCTCCCGCCCTCCGATTCCCTACTTCTTCCCCTTTGTCTCGGTCAGTTGGTTCCTCCCTTTGCGATTCTGCAGCTGCCGTAGTGAGCGTCTATTCTGACTGTGCACTATGATGTCTCGGTGATTCCGTTGGGTAGGGGTGTGGCTGGTGATGTGATAGGGGTTGGGGAAGGCATCGATTGTGATGCGGTGGGTAAGGGTAGTGGAAACATCTTCTGTTCGCCAGTCACGCCCGTCTTTACTCTTACTTTCTTGCTGGGCCGCCCTCTCGTCTCAAAGACTTTCCGTCCTCGACTTCGGCTTTTTTTTTCTCTCTCTCTCTCTTTAACACGTCAAGGGACGTCATACGTTTTGAAAACGACATCTGGGAAGGTGAAAGGTCAGAGCCGCCGAGATCGAGATGGTTTCGTCTCTTGTCCTCGTCCGACACAAGAAGAGCAAGGAGCGAAGGCCGCTAGCTGACCGGCGTGTTTCTCAAAGGATTAAAGGGTTAATGGGCAAAGCTGGAGGCAGACTGTTATTATCTGGAGCGTAAACGCTTTCATATTCACGAAGGATTTTACTTTTACGAACGAGTTGATTGATATGATTATAATCATAATGGGAATATATATATATATATATAGTGTACCTAACGGAATACTCAATACGCTTTACAAAAAAAGGCAAATGTACAAAGAAAGACACCAAATGTACACATAGAAACAAAACATGTCAGGAAACAAACGGGTAAAGACACACGAGCTCAGGACAGAAAATCCTGCACACGAAACACGTCGGGTTTGCTTAGCATGAAACAGAAAAGACTAGCAAACTGCGGTGGAAAAGGTGAGTGTGAGATAGTATGAGGCAGATAATTGGAGCATTAAGAGCGCGCACGAACTCCACATGGTAACGCATGTTTCACATGACGACAGAGACTTGAGAGTTGAGACTGTAGGAGCACACGGCCGTTAATTCCGACTGCCACGAAGATATGTGACGTAGCAGTTGTATCGATAGAAAATTGCGGAACACTTGCAGAACAGATATGAGAGTAAAATCTACGCTGCTGGCACAAAGATACCAAACCGAAGCAGCGACAAGATGTTGCAGTAAAGCCGTTGGAGAACGAAGTGGTCCCCCCCCCCCAAAAAAAAAAAAGCAACATAGCGTAGACGCAACAAAAAACAACCCACAAGCTAGCAAGTGACAACAGAAGAACATGTCAACCAGCAGACACAAGCTGTCACGCAAATCTACGGACAAAGAAACTTTGTTTGTTTGTTTGTTTGTCTCAAATATATCACTACTGCATTATCGAAATCCCAACAAAGCCGAAACCCCTTCGACATAACCCTCCCCTCTCTTCTTACCCGACTGTCCCTCCTAACGAAGACAGCGCGAGCGAGCGAGTGAGCTGCAGAAGCGACGTAATTTAATAAGCGACAGGCTGGCGCTAATGAAGGCCGTGGATTATTAATGAAGGTAGTTAGGGTGTGGAGACAGGCAGCGAAAAGTGACGAAGCTGGAACCATCTCCGGAGCCCCATTATTTCCCCTGCTGATCTTTGCTCGGATGGCGACCCCTGGAGGAAGTGACCTCTGAAGGAAGGGGCATCTGTCCCCGTCACGTTCCCTCCAACAGCTGCCGGCTAAAATACACCACCATCACTACCCCCGCTCTTCTTCTTTTTTTTTATCGGAACCTTGTCGGATATGCAGGAACTGACAGCCAGTCATTATGATGTTCCTGGCGAGGTATGTTTCTCAGTGAGAATTAACCTGCAGGGTATGAGTACCGGCCTAGACTGTCGTGAGGCAGCCAACGAAGACCTGTCTTAGGTCAGACCAAACACAATTGTTTTAAGTTGTACTGAAGATAAATATTATTTTTTCGTGAATATTAAGGCAGACCCGGAAGAATAGGAGGGATAGAGTGAGAGAAATATGCGAAGACAGAAAATGTGCATCAATGTTATCGTATATGTGGTCCATCGAACGACGGGGTATGGCTAGTTACATGTCGCACACTAAACGCACTAGTCTCACGACCGTGGGGAAGTACCCTTACAGGTATTTTACACCCTTTCCCGCAGGTCTGTGTTTTTAGAAGACAATGACAGGTCAGTCATACCCGACCTTAGTTCTATTAGTCGCCTGACTCTTCTTCCTTCCTCCCCCACCACATCGCCCCTCTCCCTACCTCACTTCACCCTCGTAACCCTTTCTGCCCTACGGAGACGACAAGTCATTATTGCTTCTTGGCGCGAGGACGGGCAGGGGAGTGAACCTCTTGGAAAGGGAGAGAAGTGGGTGCGATTGCGTGTGGAAGGGAGTTATTAGATATTCATGAAATTGTTCAAGGGAGCCCCATCTGTGACTGACAAGCTTTTGACGTTTGTGTATGGCTGTCAGGATTAAGTTAGCCGAGCCTGCTGGGCAGCTCCCATCCCCCCCCCCTGTCCCAGTGTAATTGTAGTGCAGAGAGGAGGGAGGGGGGTTGAGGGGGTCGGGGGAGCCTGGAGTAATTGAGGAAAGAATTCGTGCTCGCGCGCGTGGATGCCTGCGTGCATCTATGCATGTCTGTAGTGTTATCTGTGTATATATATATATGCGCGTGCGGGAAAGCAGGCGAGAGATAGAAGAAGCGAATAGAATGTTTTAAAAAAAAAAGTTGAAGGTGGAATGAGTGCCCGCTGTGTAGCCTCATATTTCTTTTGGTTCCGTGGGCGTTTTCATTCAAAGACGGTAGCACTGTCGCATAATCAAGTTGATTGATCGCCTGTCCAGCCACAGAGTGTGTACAATCAGTGGTATTGTTGTTTGGGACACACCGGATTTGCCATAGACTGGTCCATTAGCGTCTGTTTTGTCTTTGTTTTCTTTTTCCATCATTTTTTAAAACACAATTCTTTTAAAAAAGTTGTTATTTCCTATCAGGCCTTTCCATTTATTTTCAACTCAGGCGTGCACAAGTAAATACCAAAGGAAACATTGAATAATGCTTAGATTGTTATCGATAGTATCGGTTTTACACACAGAGAGATTTTTTTCCTTTAAATTTTGTCATCTTAAATCGAACAAGGGGAAGAGAAGAAATTATGTTGTCCAAGTGAGCCACATTGTTGTAGATGTCGCGAGTTTAGTTTACCTTTTATCCCCCCCCATCTTTCTCATTTTTCCCCGCTACCTTCCCCCCTCCACCATTTTCTCAGCCCCTTCATCTCACTCCCACCACTACCTACCTCCATGCTGTTGCACGGCGCTACTCTTTTCTCTCAAGACATCGGATTGACTGTCTTCGTGTTTATGGGGATCATGCAACGTACAAGAGGAGTGATGAAAGTAGATGTTGACATCTTAGTGGGTTGGATGGTCCTTAGTCACTTCGTCAGCGTGTTCTTGGACTTTCTCCGTTTACGAACAACCAGCTGAAATCAAGCTCACCTGTAAATTTACAGGTTACAAATGCGCTCAGGTGTGCAAGTCTCTGAGCTGCTGTCGAACTCATCACCTGTGAAAGTCGCTTCATTGCGGCACTATGTGACATGAGCTTAGGCATTTGGTGTGGCCCGAGGTTTTTACTGGATATTTAAAGCGAAGCAGCTAAAATGCTTGTAGTTTTGTTTTGTTTTTGTAATCAGGACGAGTATTCAGGTACGGCAATGAAGGTATGATATCCGGAACTTCATGCCATCCATCGACTTTTTTTTCTTTCTTCCTGCTTATTCCTTAATCCTCTCAGAGGCCTCGAGAAACTCCTGCAGAGGACACAGGCCATAGGATTCTGCGCATTGCCGTAAGATTTTGTGTGAATACCGCCCTGTAATTAAAAGAGCAGCATCGCTACTTTTTGCTTTGTTTTGGCAGGTTGGTGACTCGGCTGTGTTCCTGTCCACTGGCCGTGATAACTGTCCATATGTGGGCCGCATCGAGTCCCTGTGGGCCAGCTGGGGTGGGCAGATGACGGTCAGAGTGAAATGGTTCTACCACCCGGAAGAAACCAAAGGAGGAAAGCAGTTGGCGCATCCAAAGGTTAGTTAAGGGAACAAGTCTCCTGACTGATCATCTCTGTCACTGAAAATTGTGTGTGTGTGTGTGTGTGTGAGAGAGAGAGAGAGATTATGTGCAGATTTTTCATTATTGGTTTGTGATCCTGAACTTGCAGCGTCTGATTAGAAATATCGCCATTATTCCTTCCTACACGAAACAGATTAGATTCCCCGTTATTTCGGAAAGCCACATTCCGTTACCCGCTTGCACCCAGAAAAAGAGCAACGCGCATGCGTGCGCACACTCATACACACGCACACGAGCGCGAACACACGCACCCTGGGACATTTCACAAAACCTATTAGGCAAAAATACACCTACAACTTTTTCTACACCTTCCTTTATTTTGCTAGTTATCTCCTCTTTCCTGCTCCAACTGCCATGTACAAGGGAAGTAACTGAGAGTGTGTTATTGTCGAGGGAAGTAACTGAGAGTGTGTTGTTGTCGTCCTTCAGGGGGCGCTGTTCGAGTCACCGCACGGGGATGAGAATGATGTGCAAACCATCTCGCACAAGTGCCAGGTGCTCCCCTTCAAGGACTACATGCGACGCGCGGCTGAGGCCAGTCGGCGGGGCCAGCCCCTGGGTCCTAACATCTACTACCTGGCTGGTTACTACGACCCTACTATCGGCCTCCTGCGGTTCGAACCCGACGTCGTCTAAAAGAGACAACACACCCACGGCGGTTCGAGGGCATGTCGGCAGTGCGAGCTCCTGTCGGCGACTTAACGAGTTTTGCGTCTTCTGTTTGCGAGGAATTTTTCTGCAACTGGCACTTCCCCCTCTTCCTAATGTAAGGGGAACGTCTGCCTTTTTCTGTGGGGAGGATTTACACCAACTGAGATCAGGAGTGGAGAAGTACCTCCCCCTACCCCTACAAGGCGCCAAGTGTTTGAGTGCCAACTAAATCGACGAAGTGAGAGTTTTTGTGTTCGTGTTTTTCTTGTTATTATTATTATTTTTTGTGATGGCATGTTGCCCGCTGCCAGGACAGCATGGCGGTGTTCTGTCTGCTCGTGACCCGTGAATTCGTGTGATGGCCTTGACCTTTGAACACGAGCGCATGACGTGGAGTGGAGGATCGCGCGCGGATGCACAGGATCGGCCGAGAGAGAAAAAGTGTTTTCGACATGGTGCTTATTGCTGATTGTTCAGTGAAACGAAATAATATCCGAGCTGGACTTTTCGGTACAGTTGGATGATTCTGGTCGGGATGAATTCCACCTCGGGTGAAGGATAATGGGTGGGGGAGAGGGAAGGGGTTGAAGCAGACGTTTATCTCCTTTGATTAAGTTAGTGGACCAATGGTGGGAGGTGAGGAGATGTGGATGGGTCTGGAAGAGGATTGGGAGTGTGTGTGGATGGGGGGGGGAGGCAAGAACTGGCTTTGTCGAGAGACGTGTGTATGTCTGAGGGGAGGGAGAAACCCAACAAGACTGCGATTCTCTGCAGCTGCTGTTGATGTTGCTCTCGGGAGCAGAAGGCAAGGAGAAGAAGGTGTCGTTGCCTTGTACTGTACCTTACATGTTGGGGTACTTGTGGAAGTGATCGTGGCGCCACCAGGATAAATGGCGGGCAAGTAATAGCGCATCGGGGTTTAGGGGGTGGGGGCGGGTAGGGTTATGAAAGAAGATAATCACGGGGCTACTGCTCTTCGATACTGTCGTCGGCGCCGTCGTCACTAACGGTGGTGTGTTGTCTCGCTAGGTGACAGTGTACTAATGTGCATGCATACCTGGGAGCAAGAAGTTGAGGTCACAAAAGGCTATTTGGTTGTTTGCTACCTAGGAGACGTACAGCAACGAGACTGTTAGGACAGCTGCATGTAAAGCTGGTGAACTGTAAACAGCTGTGCGGAAGGATGATGGGCTGTGGACAGCTGCACAGAAGGATTGTGGACTGCGTTGAGGTGCAATCTTCACGAAAGAGTGTAAAGTGCAGAAGGATTCTTGTAAACCATCCTCTTTCCTTCAGCAACCATCATCACCAATTTGCTTTCACGACGCAACGCCTTAAATGTTGACGAAGTACTTTATCTTGCAAACTTTCATTAAATAAGTATCATTTGTTTAAAAAAAATTAATCCCGTCCTCCCGTCTCCACCCAACCTCTGGCTCTGTAAATACCTGCAAATGCTCTGCCACTTCCCTGATCCCCACAGCTCACAAATGTTTCCTTCCGTAATGTCTGGCACTTGTGGTGTGCTTACTGCTTTTAAGACCCGAGCGCAGAATCCGTGTCGGAGAGAGGTTGACAAGTTTAAGCGCCTGAAAACATCGCGGTTATGTAAGCCTTGCAGGTTGTTGGCCGACAAAGTGTAATTGCTCCCCCTCCCCCAGGTGTTTCTTTCGACCCCTGACAACTCTGCAAAGTTCTGCCCAAGACAAGTATGGAGCTCACGACGGTTCTGACAATTAATGCACAATGATTTCGTCACATTCATATCTTCACAAAAAAAAGTGCAAGCCCAAAAGGGGAAACCTGTCTTTCAAAATAATTATTTGCTTGAAAGTGTCATTATTTGGTGTTTTTCACTGGGTTGTTACCTGTGTGAGCACTTCCTCCACCCTCCATCTCACCTTCACCCAGCACATTTTCTTAAAAGTGAAACAAAACAACAGCAAAAAAAAAAAAAGAGTGTGGACTTTTTTCGCCCTACGTCAGCAGGCAGAGCTTGCAAACCGGGACAAGTAATGGGACGATGGCAGCTCCACCGAGATGAGTGGTAGCAATAGTTTCTGATGCAGCAGGGGGGGGCGCACTGCAGTTTTTGATGCAAACTCTCGGCACTTTGGCAGCATAGGCTGGAAGCCTTAATGGGCGGTAGCTCAAATAATATTCCGGAAGAGGGAGTCACGAATGTCCTGGTGTAGCTCTCTGTTCGTGTGCCTGTATGTGCGTGTGGGCGTGTTTTAGAGAGAGAAGAGAAGGAGGTAGAAATAACAGTGTCAGGATGTGTCAACCACTGATTTTTTTTTTTTTTACGCAGGTCTACACATCCTCTTGTATCAAGTCTGCAGGCGTCAAACACACTAATAATGTTTTTGAATTGCCACTAATACTGACATTAGGACAACATTTAGATTGCTTAGTTTAGGTATTATCTGCAAACCTTTTTTATTTACCGGGAGAATGTGTCCTTTGTCCTTGTCGCTGGGCGGGTTTATCAGTCATCACCCTGTTAACGTCGCAGGCGTCGGGTAGATTTATTGGTCATTACCACTGAGTGTTTTTGTTAATGTGGGGGATGTGTGTGTGTATATATATATATATATTCATTGACGTAAAAACGACTCTGAAACGGACACTGAAGAAAGCGTGAAGATCTTGACCATGCATCTACATGAACACGCAGGCTCGTCATATTGACAAGTTCTTTGTGCTTGTAGTGAACAGGTTGAGGTTACCCAATTATTCACGCCCCATTCTGTCGAAAACTTTAATTTTAACAGTAGGAAAAATTCAGAGCATGCCGTAACATATTTTAACGTTGAACACGGTCATCGGTGTTTTGTTTTTGTTTTTGTTTTGTGGCTTTCTTTGAAAAAGGGAGAGGTTCATTTATCTTCAGTGAAGATTTGAGTAGTAAGTGTGAAGCTCTTTCAGCATGAAACTGAGTCTTTAGCGCTTTTTTTTCGACATTTTAAGAAGTAACAGTCCGCTGCTAAACCGCTTAAATGTGAACGCGTGCTTTTAGTCGCGCGCACAAACCCACCCACCCACCCTCCCCGCCCCCTTCCCCCCCCCGCAAAAAAACTATTTTCTTTCCCTTTTTCCCTCCCCGTCTACACCAGGTGGAGAAAAGTCGGCGAGCGGCGCGTGTCCATGGCAACTAGAGTGCAGTGCCCATGTTTAACCCAGACCTCTAGCGTCGTCTGAGAATCTTAGTTCCTCACGCCCTTTGGCCTTCACTGGTAACCCCTGACCTCTCGGTTTGTTGATTTTATGATCTTCCCCCAGATACAAGCCGCGCCTGATTTGAAAGGCGACCTCCAGCTGTTTAGGAAACCGACACTGCTTTAGAATTCCAGCAAACAGTCCCTATCTCTCTTTCTCTCTTCCTCTGTATGCGTGCGGGGGTGTGTGTGTGTGTGTGTGTGCGCGCGCGCGCCTGCACGAGAGAGCGAAAACGTGTGTAGGTGTGTGAGTAAGAGAGGGAGGAGTCCCCCTCCCGCTCATGTTTCAGTTGTATTAAGTGGAAAATGGCTGTGGTAGCCAACTCATCTGTAATGCTTGTAACCTCTCGAAGAGGGGTTGTTTTTGTTTTGTTTTTGGCAGGGTGGGGGAGAAGAAAGGGAGGGAAAGACTGACACACAACATATGTGACAACATTAAACACTCGGGTGGTTGAAATCGTGGCTCTGTAAGGAGGTGAACGTTGGTTGATTAGTTAACTGGGTCATGACTAGTCATCACCGTCTCTCTGTAGATACAGGACATTGGTAACTACCCAGGGTAGGGGTGAGGAACATCCCCTGGGTCTTTCTTTGAAAGTTGAGCGTGACGTTTATTCTGTTAGCCTATTTCACTTTGGCATAAATCGTTTTCCTCATTTTCACAGGAAATACGAAAACAAGGCTTTCCGTGCAGCTTACACCCACTTGGAAGAGAAAATATTGATGTTCATACAATCGCCATTGTTATTTAATGTAACTTGTAACTACGTAGAAAAAAGCCAAATACATGTAGTGTTGTTTCATCTCATTATCAGATGTTCGCTTTTTATGCCACAACATGTTACCCGGTGATTTTATTGCGCTTTTTTCAAGATTTTTCTTCTTCTGGGTGGATATTTTTTCATTCTTGGAAGTCGGCTGCGTGTGAGAGAAAGAGAGAGGGATGTGGGAGGTTTATATCTGCGCAGAGAAAATTATTCTGGCTACTCCTCCTTACCATCTGATATTTTTTAAAACCTTGCTTCAGTCTTCATTTTTGCAGGACTGTTTGTGGGATTTTTTTTTTTTTTGAAATCTTGATTCTGTTGGTAGCCGACGAGATTAAGAAAAGATGTCTCGTACAGTCCACCATGTCGCCCTGAGTGCATGGCTGTTACCACCTCTAACATAAACACGCGGTAACCTGTATTAAACCAGAAAAAGGTGGTTGTCCTGTGGCTCTAACGGAGGTGGCTTGCACCCAAACCCGGCATTATCTTTAGTGCACCAACAGAAGGGGAGAAATCGTAGAGTAGGTTGCTTGCAGAACCCTTACATCACTTCATGACTACGGCCACAGGTGGAGAGAAGAGTGTCCACTCGACCTGTTCAGGGTGCAACAAACGTGCACACGAAGACCATTTCATGACACCTTTCTTTTTTTTCTTTTTTCTTTTTTGTGGTTGTGGAAGAGAAGTCGAAGCTGGCCTGGAGTGAGCCTCTCTGCCAATGACTGCTGTTAGGGGGGGGTTGCTCGCTCGCTCGCTGGCTTCTTGCGGAAGGAAAACTGTCAGCCGGGGTTGAACTGTCAGCCAGAGTGGAAGTGACAGCCAGTGCCATTGTCCCGGCTTGCCAAGTGCCACGTCGCTTCACGTGTTGCGAGGTTTGTCACCCGCCTCCTTTCAGCTTGCCGCTGACCTCTCTGTGCGTCAGGTCTGCCACCCGCACGCGCGGCGCGTGTGAAATTAACGCGTGTGCAACTGACATGAGCCTGGCGCAACCCCATCCTTCACCACCACCACCACCACCACCACCTCTTCCTCCTCCTCTCTAGTGACGCAACAAACTTTGGTTTGTCTGTAACAACCTCGCAGCTGTATTTCGAGAGGATAAATGTCGCTCCTTCCACATCACTGGGTTTGATTGAAGTCTTTACCTTTGTGTTTCTGCCACGTGCATTGGTTAGACCAGCGTTTCTCAACCTTTTACTTGTGACGCCCCCCCAGACGAATAAAGGTACGTCCGCGCGCCCCCCTTAGCCACTAATACCTATATGAGATATGAGAAAATGACCGCCTTTGCGGCCCCCTTTTCAGCAGCTTGCGCCCCCCTTGGGGGGCGCGCCCCCCAGGTTGAGAACCGCGGGGTTAGACTGACTGATTGTGTTCAGAGTCGTCACGGCATGTGTGTGTGTGTGTGTGCGCGCGCATCCGTTGGATGAGAGCATATTTTTTTAAACGTGAGTATATAATATATACATATTTAGAACAGTGCACGCTGGCGCTCGTGCAAGCCTTGATTTCAATAGGCCCGTCACGCGGCCTTGACTCCGCGCCACGCATGACCGGATTGAGGCTGCGTCGTTGGCGGCTGTCACTAACGTCTTCTGACTGGCCTTGAACTCTGGAATCGCGATATGAAATTTGTTGTGCTTTGATGCCCCTTTTGCGTTGCTGGTTTGATATCTTTTATCATATCGTTATCATGTTCGTTGCAGATGTTTTACTAAAATAGAAAAGGGCTGAAGCTTGTACAGTTGGTGAATCATGTCTGAAACGTGCGTAAAATTTACTTAGTTGCATCTGTAAAGAGAGTTTAAAATCATGTTGCTTGAGTACTGAAACTGTACATGCTAACAAAAAAGAGTGTTTTTCTATTATCTCCCCTTTTTAAAAACATTTTTCACTCTTGCACCGAGCAGAAAAGAGCTGGGCGCACATTCGTGGGTAGGAAACCAGTCGGATACCCCAACAAGCAAACTAGCTCCCGATTTATGAGCCACTGATGAGGTGAAGCTATCTAATTGGCCGGCAAGAAATCACGATAACGGGTGTCTTTGAGTCAGGAATGAAAACGGGAAACTTTTTCTCAAAAAAAAAAATCAAAAACGCAAACAAAAAGTTGTGAAAAGTCAAATTTATTCATTCTGACCTAATGATGTTCCGCGAGCAAGTATTAGATGACAAAAGTAATTATTTTCATTCGACTTTTCATTTGATCAAAATGTTTACCTTGAACTGAACAGCAGAAAAAAAACCAAAGGGCACAATGTCGATTACAAAGTTTCGTTTCATTTTTTTATGGTGTCTGCTACTTTTATGAATTTAATGAAAACGGTATTTACTGAGCAGTTCTGTACCATTAAATCTCTCCAGTTTATTTGTTATGTCTAGAAGAACTCTTGGGTAGTCCTGTCCCCAGTCCATGAAAACGAGGTTTGGGCCGCTATCTTCGGTTAGCCGATTTACCCATTTCGGGTAGAGTAACAGGCTGGGTAAATGTGCTTCATGAACAAGGGTATTTCGTCCCTTATTTAGCGCATGCGCAGTACATACTTGTCGGTGGTTAAAACGGAAGTGGGGTTCAGTTTGTTAGCCACTCAGCAGCCTTTACCGAAACATACGAATGTAGGAAGAGGGTGAAGTGTTATAAACCATCGCAACGGTAAATTTACAAAAGGTAGGAGAAACGTTTTTACTTTCCCGATAATAAATGCCTCTTATCTCAAAAGACGGAAATTGTGATTGCAAGCGACACAACAAGAGAAATTCGTGATAACGGCAAACTCAGTGGTGTGCAGTCGACATTTATTATCAGGATTTCAGATAAATGACCCATGTTCAATCAGCTACATCCCAGTATATATCATCGTGGGTATGAAAGTGAGTGAAAGCACACAAACGTTATTTTGACGAAGAAAACAACCACTGACAGTGTATAAACTCGAAACTATTTGCCAGGCTTGAAGAAAATAGTGTAAACGAGGCGTGTTGCAGTATAAGACGCTGCTTCCGAAATAACAGATGGCAGAAACAGCTTTTAGGTGTAGAAATTAGCCCTGTTGCAAGATATACGATAATAAATATCTACAAAACATTCGCAAAATAAATACCTTATTTTTTTACAGGCACAAACCCTTGCAGTGACAGAAATGTACAGAAGGATGTTTTGCCTACTGCCTTTAAATTTCACCGTGATGTGATTGCCAAAAAATATAAAGCAACAAAAAATAATACATTTATTACAGTTTTACGACCGGCTCTACCACTTTCACCCACCCTCCCCTCACAGAGACGAGAAACAATTTTTCTAGCATTAAGAATCTGTCCGTATATCATGTTAGTATATTTAAGTACGTAAAATATATTGTGTAAAAACAAAGAAATAAGTCAACCAACTATTTTTTTTTAAACTAGTTACAAATATTAAATTAAGCTTATTGCCGTGCATTTTAATAATGTTTTTCATGCGTAAGATATTGTATATCTGTGGTTTACGTGAGTGGTAACTTAATAATTTTCTTATACCACTTTGTTTCTGCTTCCCGTTATCAAAACTTCGTTAAAAGGAAGCGACTTTGTCAGATTCAGAACTCTCAGATTCCAATCGCACTCTATCCCTGTCAGTGGCGGTGAAATTGTGGAGGTTGTAGAAGATGCTTACATTGAACGAATGACCACATCAGTCATTTTCTCAGATTTAGAACACCTCCCAGGGTCCGCTGCCTGAAGGGGTAAACCTTGTAGCTGTTGTTGTCTGTTTGAAAGTGTGTACGCATCGCTGTTATTGTGCAGACATAATTATTTTATCAGCACCGTTCCCTCGATCTTTACCGAGGGAATCTGGGCATGTAACTACACATCTTAGGTGTCTGCCTTTCCCCGGAGCTTCTCTGCTTCCCATCGATAACTACAGCGCCAGGTGTAAAAGTAGAGAGAAGACAATTTTCTTAAAAATAAAGAAAGTACATATAACTTTTTAAATTGTGATTTCAGGAACTGTGTTCAGTTTTATGTCTGTTTCAAGTGGAAAGTACTCCAGCAGCAGATGTAATGATTTTTTGTTGTTTTCTTCTGTTCTTGCCGATTCCCTTCCTCGCGAGTGTGTATTTTACAGGTAACCTCATACATGTGATGAATAGTTGCATTGCTTGTGCATATTAACTATAATTGTAGTTACAACTGCATTTGATTCAGAGACTTATCGAAGGTCGGTCTCTTATTGCGACTCATAAGTGACTGTTACTGCTTGAAAGGTTTTGAGAAAGCAACGGTGCACATAAGTAAGATATGACAACTTCATTCACTGTTTCCATGGAAACGTATGGGTGTCGTTTCATTGTCTATACTTGGATAACGAATTGTTTTGTTTAAGATAAAAGTGATCGTAGAAGAAATCTGTTGTGTACATTTTTTTTGAAAAAATAAATCATTCTGTAAAAATAAAGGATAAATGTCTTTACCAGCAGCGGGGGCTTGTTTGTGTGTAATAATTTTCGAAAGGGGCGTGGACACAAGAAACACGCTGGAAACTGTCGAGAACCTTTGTTTTTGGATAGTTCTCGAGCTCATCCTGCTTTGCTTCCCCCCGCCTTGCTGTCTTAAAACTACGCAACGACTGATTTCACTGCAGCCTTCATTTGTATGTCACTTGACCTCCGTCAGAAAAGTGCAAGCGAGCTACACAACACCTGTCGTCCCTCACCCACCCAACAGGACTTCTGTTACTTATGCTGTACATACAGTTCTTCGCTCACCACAACCGCTGTGACGATTTCACGTTGTTAAGAATAATAAAAAAAAATGAATTTACTTTAATTAAAAGCGTTGGTCTGATGGCCACACCTGGAGAGCTCGGCACTGAAACAAACTTCTTCCATAGAGACCGAGGGGCAGGTGGGCGGGGATGGAGGGAAACGAGTCATCGTCGGGGGGGGGGGTTGGGAGGGTAGTAGCTTGTTCGTTGGAAGTTGGTGCCAAGTACAAGATGGTGCATTTTTTTTCCCTGCTCTTGCTCACACTGGCACGGCAGTTGGTTTGCTGCATGAGGATTCTAGTGTCTTCTGCCGTGAACCAGCAGGAGAACTGACTTTATGGAAGAACCTTTTGATGGCGAGCAGTCTGTGGTCACTGTCACCAGACAGTTACGCATTGTGATTATTCCCTGTTGGATGATGTCCATTTCAGAGTTTGTGAGAACTTTATTATTTTGTGTCGTCTGTCTATATATTAAATATATATATATCTATATGCAAGCATAACAAGGCTAATAATTGATTTTTTTAAAGTCCGTTGCCTGTTGGGCAGCGACGAAACGCATATACGACATGATGTTCTGCGTTGGGATCTTCTGTCCTTTGATAACACTGTTACGCAAATGCCTGAATAAATATATTTTTAAGATGTGAAGTGTTATTGTGTGTGTGTGTGTGTGTGTGTGTGTGTGTGTGTGTGCGTGGTATGAATGGGTGTGTGTGTGTGAGAGAGAGAGAGAAGGAGGGAGGGAAAAAAGCGCATGAGAGTTTATTGCTGGTGTGAAGGTGTCAAAGTGCGCATGACTTTTTTAATTATTATTTGCTAGTAAAATCTTGAGAAGAAGTGAGAAATAAGGTGAGACTGGGGATGAATGGAGATGACAATCGTTGCCAGGAAGTGATGATACTGTGGTCTGCGACACCGACGTGGCTGGTGAAGATCCAGAGAGGGCTCGAACACCGGAACCTTGCAAATAAACCCGACAGACCTCTCAGGCCACAAACATTTCACCATCGTTTTCACGCATGCGAGTGTGCCAATGACCAGATAACTCCTTGAATACAAATCTCTAGGCTCTCTAAACTTTACTTTCCTATGGGTTGTGATTTCTTCCTTAGCCCACACACGCTTGGGCACATTCACTGCAGCATCTCTGTTAGAAGTTTATAAAATTTAATCTGATATATTTGTCTCTTTTTAATTCCCCCAAGAGGTGAATTGCAAAGAGGCTTGTTAGAATAAATTCTGTAATTATCTCGGTTGCAAGAAGTATCTTTAAGATAAGATGAAAAAAATATTAAAAACAGTATGTAGGGTATTAGGTATTCCAATGAGACTTCTGGGTATGGAAGTCGCTGGGTGGAGGGAGTATCTAAAAGAAGAAACAGACGAGAATTAAACGATTTCCACCTTCCTAATTGATTATCTAGTTTTCTATCAGACACCCTGGCCGACTGTTCCGCCATTTGTGTGACAGGGAGCAACCTGCCGACCCCAGTGTCTGTCGTGAACGAAATGTCTACATCCTAGAATGATGGTATTTTATATTAATGTCTGTATCTGGCCTTGCACGACAGCCACCGATATCCATATCACATTTGAGTGCAATCTCCTTCAGTAACTAAGGAATAACTAATAAAAAATAAATAAATAAGGTTGTTCATGAAAATGGATCGTAACTTCATGGTTATAAGATCGAAAAGCAAACAGAGATCGATGAGGTGCACTCAGTGAGTTTTTGTTTCTTTCGTCTTCTGTCACTTAAAAGCGCACTTGTGAGTGATCCAGAGCTGTCGCAGCCTTTGAGTTTATCTCGGAGCTTGTTGTCGATATAAAAGGGAATATGAAACAAGTCATTTGAGCACTTACCTTTGCAGCCACGGAGAGCAAACTTTCCCCCCACAGGAGACTTGCCTCTCGTCTCTCAAGGAGAAACCTCACAGCTGAAGGTTCAAGTCCAAATATCGAGGATTTCAACAGTTTTAAATCTTTTTTTTAATCTGCTTTTAAAGAGAACAAGTCGGATGCAGATTAAATACATTTTGTTGACACAAAGCAAGAGGGGAGCTCTCCCGAGCTGGTATAGGCGAGATGATTGTCAGTAATGAGCTGTAAGGAAGTTGATGCCTTTGTTACTACTTAGCTTTTTGATTATTTGTCTTTCAATGTGCGGTTAGCTTAGGCATCGTACATAATCACTGATCATTATCAACAATTATCAATATCTTGATTACTGATTTCCAGCGAAGCAATTTTTTGAGAGTACAATTTTTGATACACATTGTAATCACGATTTGATTACTGGTATTTTCTTCTTTGAAAACGCTTTCCTGTTATGAAGATATGCCCCTCCCAACCCCCGGGGACGGGATTGCCGTAGAGCAAGGGCTCTTAGTGTCCCTTACCCCAACCCTCCACCCCTCTTCACCACCACCACCACCACCCCGACCATCGGTAAGCGGTTGGTATACGAGAGAACATAATAAGCAAGCTCGCCTGGCTAGAAGCTTCATGTGATGCCGAGTGCACGGGTTCGGATCCCAGGCCTGCGGCTGGCTTGAGTGATCGTATCTCTTTCCCATACATAAAGGGATTTCATAAATTTCCGAAGGCACGTTTATGTAGATGAAGGAGCCTCAGGTAACAGCTGGGCGGCAACTCGCCGGACGGTCTGTCTACATAAAAGTGGCTGTAGTCTCCCCCACCCCCCGGCCCGCTCCGCCCCAAAGCTTCCTACCCCTCTTAGCCGTCTAAAATTTATGTCCACGTTTATAGGTTGGGAGGAACTAGCGACCCGGGCATAGAACTCACACCCGGTAACTACTTAACGTGGCAACAAGTGTCACCGGGCCCCCCACCCCTCCCTCCCTCCACTGACTTCGCCTACTCGCTGGTGTACCTTCACCAAATCTCCTCTTCGTGGGATGCCTCCATCTCCTTGTGTCTACCCACTCTCATTCAAGACGATGATGAGAAGAA
The DNA here is from genome assembly GCA_004794655.1 of Marisa cornuarietis. NCBI lineage: Eukaryota > Metazoa > Mollusca > Gastropoda > Architaenioglossa > Ampullariidae > Marisa > Marisa cornuarietis. Next base: position 483,350 of record SMMW01000513.1, on the reverse strand, counting down.
GGAAATCTTGGTCACTCGTCGTAATCAAAGGAACTGTTTTTTTGCCCCTCTTCCGAAGAGAGACAATTTTCTTGAGTGGCCCAGGAAATACGAGACCCACTGGGCCCCCGTGTGTCGCACTATGGTGATGTTATAGGTCGCAGCTGAGCCGCTCCCACCTGTCACGATGGTGTCGGGATCGGCTAGAAGTGGGGCTGTACAGGAAACTATTGCATGCTTGTGGAGTGCGGCTCCAGACTTTTTTTTTTCTCCTTCTTCTTCTTCTAACCGGCCTGCATTGTCGTTTCCGATTAACAACTGTACTTGCATTAATTAAGAGTGATAGTAGAGAGAAAATTTAATCAGCCAGTCAGTGGAGGTTAATGTAATAAGAAGAAAAAGGATAATAATAAGTCATCGGCTTGCAATTTTTTTGTACTTTTTAACAAGAGGAATGATGTTTAGGCGCCATCAGTAATCAGTTCCGAAAGATCATTTTGTTTACCAAACGCATGGTACAACACAACATTACGTTGGGAAATCAGCCGCTCCTGTTGAAAATGGCCGAATTAAACACGTGAAAATAACAATCAGGTTAAAGCTCACAACCCAACCTAACCTTTAAAATATCACCAACCCTCACCCTCGACGTCCGCCCTCGGTTTCTGTAAAGTATATAAACACACACGTGCAAACACAGGCGCACACACACACACACACACACACACACACACACACACACACACACACACAAATGATGTCGATGAATCAAGAAATAGTCCCTTCGATGTAGGATTATAGTCCGTGTATTGAACTGTTTCGTGTGCCTTCATCAAAACATCATGACAGCTACAGTCATAATGTTAACTCTTTTTTTTTGAATTTTCATGCTTGGACGCTGAAGCGACAAAGAAGTGTGGGTTTACCCCACCCCGGGTACTTACATTGACTAAACCTGAACACTGAAACCAAAGCACATTTGATTGGACTGTTGCGGATGACAGAGTGAAGTGAACACTGTTGTCAGTTCAACGCTCGAAAACACCTATCATAACACCTATCATAACACCTAACATTATTTCCATTAAAACTAAAAGATTAATGGAGAAAATAATTTTACGATGTTTCTGCTCGTGTTTCTCTCTCAGCATACACTTACTATAATCACAGTACACGTGTGAAGATGTGTGTGTGTGTGTGTGTGTGTGTGTGTGTGTGTGTGTGTGTGGAACAGCACAGAATAATCCAATTTAAGACGATTCAGACTTGTATAATTTAATTATTACATGAGAGATTATACATAAATTTTCCAGGGAAAGGTAAATAAATTAGACTTTGTTCTGTATCTGTTCTGGTATCACAGTAGAAGTCGTGCACTCATGTAACTACATGCATGTTACCTAAAGACGGTTTTTAAACAAATTCACATGAGAAACGTACAGTATTCGTATCATGCGGATATTTTTCAACTTAAGCTTAAGGTATTTCTTCCCATGCAGCATCCAACACCTGTTAAGAGTGTCAGTGTCAGTAACTATATGTAACACCTTATTCTCTGACCTAGTGGGAAATACAACCAACCAGTCATACAACCAGTGTTTATAATCATACTTCCCTGAAGTTTATGGCACTTAAAAGGTTTCCTTCCTTAAAAGTGACTATTTCACACCTTAACTTTGTTAATATCTTTTTAAAGAATTCAGCAACTACCTGAGAACTAATTTTCGATAGACATGTTCTGTCGGGAGAGTTCCGTACTTTCTGTCAGCCGCCGTACGTGTGTACGTGTACGTGGCTACAGGACCAACAGAGGCCACCCTTCATCGTCTGAAATGTCCTGTGTGCCAGCGAATGCAGATCATATGCGAGTCTCAATCAACATTGTATGAGGGTCTGTTTGATGGAGCGGGTATGAATGTGTTGGTGCTGTATAGTTCTAACCCTTGTTTCCTTGTAGAGCTGCTACTAATTGCCCTCTGGAATAAACAAAGTCGCATCTCACCTTAATTTACTGCAACACCACCTTACTACTATATCTCGTTTGCTCTTTACATTCATATATATCTTATTAGTTTTCTTAAAAGTAGGATAAGTGAAAGTTTAATTTGCTTGCTTTAAGGGAAATATCACACTGCCTTTGCATAATGCAACTCCTTGAATTTCCTGATTAATTTTATTGGACTGTTTGTTACAAATTACTGTTGCACAAATAAAAAAAAAATCACTCACACTCGAATTGGTATTGTTTTCAATGGATATGACTACCACATGCTCTTGTAAAATATTTTAAAAGTTCCATGCAAATGCATATTCAGCAAAGTAAAACCACCAGCGAAATATTTATGTTGTAGAAGTGGAACAGGCTTAACAAACAATGTATCCACTGAAAATAATTGTTTTGCTCCTCGAAAACTAAACATAACTGTCTTTAATGAACAGGCCATAAGATATTGTAGCCTACAGATGCAAATGGCTCATTTCATCAATCTTAATATCCCAAAACTTTATCAATTTTTGAGGACTGGAGTCAATGCCGGTTGCCGATTGAGAACTGGAGTAGGTTAATGTTTTAATACTCATTTGCAACCGCAGTATCGCCGATCACTTGATGCTTTGCTGCAGTTCATATCCTCCATATATCGCGAAAATATAAATATCTAGGTAAGCTAAGGTACACTTTTTGTTGAAAAATAATGAGATTAAGACCAGATTAACCTCACGTATTTCAACAAGCCGATCAGAACCCGAGACGTAAACACTGAGCGACATAAGATGGGTTATGACCCTCATTTGCATATCACGTGACACGCAACGTGAAAACAACTCAATAGCCTGCCGTTTAAATGGCTAACAAACATCGGATGAACGTCTACATCAGAACAAACAACTTTACCCGAGCTTTGACAACAAGTCTCACATCCTCCTCTCATTTTCAGACTCGATTCACTTCCGTTTAGTTAAGTTTCAGTCTTTCAGGTCGCTGGAAGTAGCTAGAAAATCCTTTCGTGTGCGTGTGCGTATGTGTGTGCACGTGCATGTTTTGTGGTGGTGGTGGTAGAGGTTGGTGGGATTGATGTTCTCCGCCGAACATACGAAGGCGAATAGAGAACGATACAACCCCTTTTTCTGTAATATTGTAAATGTATATTACCTTTAGGATCTCCGCTTTGCTTGAAATAATCTTCTAAAATGATTGTAGACAAATTCAGCGATGCTGCTAGTGGGAAGTTGCTTGTGGGCACTCATCCGTATCCGTATCCCAGTCCCCATCCACACACACACACACACACACACACACACACACACACACACACACACACACAATCAAAACTCGATGGATGGCTTTTACAGGGAACACCTTTCTGGAACCTTCGAGAATGTAGAACACTATGACACTTCGACGAGCGGATATGAAGCAGGCTGTTACCTGAATGAGACCTGGCCACTGGAACTGCTCCTGTTACACTGAACATTGTTGTCGTGTGGCACTATTAAATCAAAACTGCCATCGTAAACACTGCGATTGCTCCATATAACAGTTAATTACTGGTCTGTAACCAGCTTTGCAACATGTAATGCATCCTCATAATAAAGTCAGGGTCTCAGTTGCTGGAGTAAAAGTTGAATGTCCGGTTGCTCCGCTATTAGAATTCTTGTTTATTTACTGTTTGCTGACCTGTTCTGGTTTGTTTCTTAGTTTAAAACTTTAAAAGGTCAGTGTGAATTTGATGGGAGGAATCCAGGTAATAAAATTGCTCAAAATCTGCTCTCGCAGAAATAAATGAGCAGGATAGGATTCTTTGCATCATTATAAAATGATTTTTTTCCCCAAAGTATTTAGAACTGTCGCTCTCTTTGTGGATCTGTACAAGCTTTGTTATTGAGCTTTGTGCTCGTCACTGAAATAAAAATATCATATTCTTTTATATGGTCATTTTGTCTTTTGTCCTGGAGCGCATTTGGCACACTCGATGGTGTTTTGCTTCCAGTTTTTTTTTTTTAACTTACAGTAAATATATCTTCTTTGCCTTCCTGATTTTCTGTCGTATGCTTAACATACCACACTCACTGTTTCTACATCTTTCTTTCTTTCTCTCTCTCTCTCTCTCTCACACACACACACATCCCATACATTTGTCGTCACATTCTGACACCACTGTTACTGCAAACAATCACTCACTATCACATATCACATTCACCGAGAATTATGATGATTCTCCCATACCCCCAGACATCCCGAACATGTGGTGAGGTGCAGTGACCTCGCTGGAAGGACACACAAGACCGAGAAGTCAGAGCTGCTGTGAGCCAGATTCTTTTCGTCCGGACAGGTCCACGACTCGTTTCCGCAGCGAAAAATGTAGAAAGCATTTGCTGTGTAAATTACAATTCCAAAACTCTCTCTCCATAGCTGCACCATGAGAGCAGATGGGAGCTGAAAGGGGAATTTCACCAGCCACTCTTTCTAAAGGCAAGAAAGAAGAAAGAGTGGGAGAAAGAAAAAGGAGAGAGAGAGAGACGTAGTAATCTTACTCTACAGCTGTTTTTTTTTCATGTCGGTGACTTTCTGACAAACTGCTTTCACGATAAAGTCAGACGCGTCGACTGGCGGATATCTGTACCCGAGTCGGCAAAGACATTTTGAAAGCCAATTTTGGGCACCGGTAAATCACTTGCTTCAGGAATCTCGTTTCCTGATCAGAAGCTGATGGAGTGATAGAAAGCGGCCCAAGAGGCGTCGACCACAGCTTTTTTGTACACAAAATCCTGGCACATTGATGGATTCTGTTTCTTCAATCGCTGGCGGCACACAAGCTCATGGCACTGCTGCTCCCAAACTTTGACAACTTGGGCTCCACGACAAGTTTGCATCAGCTACCTGTCCATCTCTATGCCCTATCCCACAGTCAAGACTTCTCCTTCGAGAAACACTGCTTTCATTTTTTGGCGAAAGCATGCAAAATATAAATCTTATTTTTCAAAAGATAGTTTGCTAAATTTTCAAAAAGTCTTTCATAAAGTTTTGAATGAGTCTCATTCAGAATGCCATGAAGCGGGCGGTGATATATTGGTATGTGCAAGCGTATCGTTTTTATTTTAAAAATATCACTTTCTTTCCTGATGAAATATGCAAAATGCAACAGGGTTCGTCTGTCTTTTAACGTAGAAATGAAAGTTGTATGCCTTCCAATAGCTTTTAAAATACACTGTATGACAATTTGAAAAATACGGGAGTGTGTGAGACTTGCATATTTTATTCGCTGTCACCAAGAGAGAATAAAATAAAATATTGGATTGATGACAAAAATCCATTCAGTTTGAGGTTGCAAGTCTTTCTTGACCCGATGGTCGTTAAAGTCTGACCACCACTGTCAAATTTCCACTCTCTCCCTTTCTGTGCGATATATATATATATGAAAGCGCGTGTACAGGTAGATACATCGACATGCTGTTAATGTTGTCATTTTCCTCATTCTCTCTCTCTCTCACGGCCCGACGGAGGGGTATGCTTGTCTCCTGCGAGACACCCCGCCTTCTGGTCAAATGATCCTTTATGTCCAGGATTCGGTGTCGCTTGTTCTCGGCCTCATTGTGCAGCCAGTGGATGATGAATGTGTCCCGTTACGATGCGGGGCATAAAACACAGTTGGAGTCGGGGTCGTCTTCTCCTCCCGCCAGTCTGTCAGCGCCATCTTGGTGCTCGCCTCCTCCTGCTAACCGAGAACTCCCGCCGCCTGGCCGGCTCATTACAGGCGGCCCAGCTCTTTCAGCCCCGAAGAAAGATGGCTTCCAATATCGGGTTACCGCTTCTTTACCGTAATTAGACCCCCTTTGTTCCCACGCTGCTCGGCTGGACCGTCCTGTGGTCGCTGGCGAGCGGGCCTTAGCCTATGGGATGCTTATTGAGCTGTTTCACGCTTGTGTCACGTGATATGCAAATAAAGGTCATAACCCTTCTGTAGGACAGTCTCCGCCTCTTTGGTTGCTGTAGCTCAGTATTGACAACTGAGGTTTTGGTTGGTTTGTTTTAGTACTAAAAAGTTTCTTTAGTGCTAATCTCATTGGTTATCAATAAAACTACCATAGCTAGTGTGGACTTGCCCCTTACCCATGACCTATGTAAAATAGCAACTGCAGTAAAGATAAAGTGAGTCAAAGTACCGGCGATACCACGGACCTTCATCTAGATGAAGGGCGATACGTTATCAAACCACCTTGTAAACTTATTTTAAACAACCTCTCTAGTTCTCGGTCGGGATTTGACACTGACTCTAGTCTTCAAAAATTAGTTATAAAATCTGTGGCCGTATCTTTAAAGTCCCATCTTGGTGTGACACATAAAATGTAATGGTAATATAAAATAGAACTTTTTTCATATAATATTCAAATTAGTTTAAATACGCCTTTTTCGTAATAATCCTCCTGATGTACAATGAACAGTACAAAATTATGATTGTTTATAGTATCTGCATACAAGTTTTGAAATGTTCCCATTGATAAAATGAACCGTTTATATCTGCCCGCTAGAATTTCATATGCCCTGTTCAGCGTTCGATGAATGAAACAAATAATCTTCAGAATTTATATTCGACTTCCTCTTAAATTTGACATTCCGGATTTTAGTTTCTGGGCATGGTTCTATAGGTTTCCTTTCAAGTCTAGTGAGTATCTGACACTAATTTCTATTTAAAATACCACACGGAATGTGGGTGATTTTTTTTATTTGTGAAACAATAATCGACAGCAGACAACTCAAGAAAATTAATCAGAGAATTTCACTAAGTTGTTATTATGCAAAGTCCTTGTGATATATCACTTAAATCAAACAAACTCCCACTATCCTGCACTAATAGTGCATTTAGTTCACAATCATGAAAGTAATAACTATTAGTGCAAAGAACGATTTAAGATGTAGAAAGAGGATATTGTAGTAAACTGAAAAGTAGTCCTCACTGAGTTGCCGACTTCTTAAAAACATTAACAAAGTAAAGGTGTAAAATGCTCGCTTCCAATGAAAAGTTTCTAAGTGCCATAAAAAATACAAATTCGTTGATCCTATGCATTGAAGTATGGATATCTTTTAAGTATAATAATATATCTAATTCATTTACTATTTCCTGGGGAATTTATTCATAGTCTTTAAGGGAATGATTAAATTGTCCAGAGTTAAATCATCCAAACTACAACATATTATTCTGGCACTGTTTCTTTAACAAAAAATCTTTGTACTGTATGTTGAGTGAGCAAAAACATGTCCCCTGAATCAAGAACAATTACAGTGCACATTCCACAAGTAAAATGTTTTTTCCTTCATTCAATTATAATTTTATGAAAATAGTGTTAGGTGTTTTTACGCGTCAGACTGGCAACAGATGATCGAGTGTTCACTTCGTCGTCTGCAACAGTGGAATGAAAAATGCTTTTGCTTCTGTGTACAAGTACATTAAATAAAGGCCGGGTGGGTAATGGGATGCAGGGTAGGTCCAGACTTCTTTGTCGTTTCAGTGTCCAAGCATGAAAACCCAACAAAAGTACTCATTATGATTGTAGTAATAGCATCGGTGCCCTTTTTAGTAACGGCGATTAAGCGCTCGGAGACTAACTGTCCTCCCTCCACACGTTTTGATGACGTCACACAAAACAGCTGCTGCTTCTGGCATCGTGGCTATAAATATCACCCGCAATCGCCCCTGTGTCCGTTGAAACATCACTGACCTCACCATAGCGCGTGGGGATGAAAAAAAATTAATCGTTACCTCTTCTAGAATCTACATTGCAGTCAACCGTTTGTCTGTTTTCGTGCAAATCTTTTGCAAAACACATGAAGACGAACGTCCGCGCGCGCACACACACTCAAACATACACACGGGAGTAAAGACTGTGGTGTTCTTATGCTGTGGTAGTCGCTGGCTACAGGCAGGGCAATGAGTAGTTCAGCCGACACGGTGTAGTTATGTACATGGAGAGCGCTGGACCTTTCTTGAGTTTCAATCCATGGACAATGGGTCAAAATGTTTGAGATCGAGTTTCGAAATCGGAGGATTTGCACAGGTCAGTATTTTTCTCGCTTCACCTGTTTCCTCGTTTAATCCGTGCGTTTTCGTGTTATTTAAATTGCATATTTCATTGATAAAATGTTTGTTAGATTTCTTGATGTTTCTTCTTTGTTGTTAATTTGTATTGCTGTCATCAATGATGTGTATGTGTTTTTTTCTTTCTCTGTGCGTGCGCGTATATATGCGCATAAAAACATAGAAACACAAATTTAAAAAGTTAACACATCATAAATCATAATTCACGCAATAAAAAAAACATAAGATGAAACCTGAGTAACACCTAGTGGTAGGATTTCAATTTTAATCGCAAGTAGTTCAATCAACAAAGAGTAGTGACACCGTATTTCACAAAAAGAACATTTTCATCAAAACTTTAATTTCTTCGAAGGGAATCATTTTACAAAAACAAGAACAAGAAATGTTAGCAAAAGTTATTCATGTTAACAGTTTGTTCTCGGCTTCATTTCCGAGTCATACTCTAACTGTAGTTGAAGGAAGAGACCTTTAGATAATAATAATTATTATTATTATTTTACTAATCAATAATTTCGATTTCCACAGACCCAGCACCTGTCCACATCTGCAGATTTGCAATGAAAGCTGTATTATCTGCAAAAAAATAAAGATTTAGTGGTAGTTTGGAAGCTCCCAGCGAAAGAACAAGAAGCATAATAAAACATAGGTTTTGAAATAACTGATATTTTATTTCTTGTTCAAAATATCAAACGATTTTGCTGGATACGTTTGGACAGTAATCTGACTTTTGTCTTCTTCTTGCAAAATCAGCCGCCAAAGAGAAAAATATATTTAAGCAGCCCATTTCAACGTAGAAAAATATGTTGCAGCCAACTAGAATCGTAGGTATGTACAGAGAACAACACCTACACAGTTGGGTCAGTTATTTAAGGACAGCTTACAGTACACACGTCACCTGTTTTCAAATGCAAACGAAAAATTCGAAGCATCTAATATTCTAAAGCACTGTCTGCAGAAAAACACCCCCGAGCTAAAAATTCAACACAGTGGCGCAGATCCAGCGAATATAATTTTGTCAACAGTCGCAAACGTCACGTCGACCGTAAATTGCACGTGACACTGCACTGGCATGACGGGATATGTCCCCCATCCCCCACTTTTTTTTTTTTTGAAGCCGACGACGTCGTCGGCTGCTGCTGCAGCAAACTCTCTTTCCTCCTCCCTACCCTCCCTGCAATCAATCTGCGCAAACACTGCTGCGCAAACTCCTTCATGCCTCCCGCGGTCCACACTATCTCGGCGCTGCTTTCGTCAGTCTGCGCCCTCTCTCTCTCTCTTCCCAACCCCGCCCTCAAGCCCCGCCCCAACCCACCGCCAGGTCACTCGTAGGTTCTCACTTCCCGCTCCTCCAGCACGCATCGCTAGAACCTTACAGTTCTGCGGAATCCGAATCAAAAAAAAAAAAAAAAAAAAAGTGGTGTGGGAAAAATGTTGACCACGGAGGGGCCACGATTAGACTAACTTGAGTTAAGTGCCCTCGTGATGTTAGTCCCAGCCACTTCTTGTCTTTCGGAAAAGCTGCACGTTGCTGGTGGAGTGATAGCTTGCTCCTCTTCGATTCCCAGCGAGATGAAGATGGTCTACTCTTAATGTAAACCTAACTTTTTTAAAAACTTATCCAAATTATGTTTGCTTTATTTCTCTCTCACACACAGACACACAAAGAGGCTGGGGGTTGTTTCTTAAAGCTAAAGAATCTGCAGAACTAAAAGTGAGATAAATAAAGAAACTCAAGATTCAAGGGAAATGAAAGTGTGTGTGCGGGGGGAGGGGGATTTAAAATTGTTTCGTTTCCTTTCATCTCCTGTGACTGCCATTCTTCATCATTTCCTGACCGCGCCACTTGAAGTTTCCCACATGACTGCTTTCTCTCTGACTCCCCAACTGTCCACCTTCCCAGCAAAAGCTTTTGTCGCGTCCCCCGCGAGGAAGTGGCGTCGCCACCGTCGTCCACACCTCATTTAGCTGCAACATTTGCAGCGGCAGCGACAGTCTGCTTACTTCTGCTTTCACCCGAGCTGAAGTAAAATTAATATTCTCATTAGCTCTTGATGACAGAAAATCGTGTCGCTAACCCAGACTGTTAATTGCTGTGTGTTATCGCCTCCCACTGCTAATGTCGTTGGGATCTTTTGTACTGACAGTACTATTTACAATAAGTCGCCATTTCTGCTTTCTTTTATTTCTTTCTCTCTTTTATCATGATCATCATCATCGTCGTCATCATCATCCAGTTCACGAATGTCTCGTGACTTTAAGTTTAGCCGCTTGAGTTTAAATTTTATTGTTGTTTTTAGAAGGCAAATAATCCGATTAGATGGTTTAACTTCAAAGAAATTGTGGATTTGTTTACAAATCTAGCCAGCGAGGGTTAAGCAGGTATCTATCAACAACCAATGATATACAGCAGACGAGAGATCCATCTCCTGAAAATACATTGTAAAAGTGCTGGATACTGTTGAGGGTTATATTTTGAAAAATGCATTTATTCATGCACGCACGCATACAAGCGGGCGTGCACACACACACACACATTCTGATTGTTGTACACTCATGATGTTTACAAAAACAAATAAACAAAACTAACAGGCTTCTGCCATCTAAATGCCCGTCCAACATTCTCTGGGTTTTGTTTTCCACTTTTTACCCCCGTGGGCAGATTCCTGTCTTCCGGGCTCAGCGTGAATGAAAAATAAGTCCCGGAGGCTCAGCATGAGAGAAAATTGCAAGTCAGATGGTGACATCCCGCCTTGGTTTATGACTACAAGTAATGTCTAGCTTTCAAATAACTGTCCCCCAGCCAGACGCTGCTCACGGCTATGAAAACGACTTTTACACAATCACGCAGGGGCGAAAATACTTACTAGCTGATATGCAATACACATCAGCAGTCACTTTCCTACCTGACCGAGTCTGTACTAAACAGTAAAGACCGCAACCGCCGAGTGCTGAGGACAACCTCGAGTGGCTCAGTGGTTCACGAGTGGTTCGCTGGCTCACGTTTAGCATTCGAGACACAGGGAGGACGTTTGGGGTCGACATGCCTGTTTGGTATTCAGTGGTTTGCTTTAAATAATGGCATTCAGTGGTTGGTTTTAAATAATACTGAAAAGTAACACGTGGGAACCGACAAAGTCTGCAAAGGGGACAAAGGAAGTCGCCGGAGGACGACTCCAGGGGAGCGTTGCAGATGATCGAGCACATTCATTACTGCAAAGCCGTTACCCACAAAGCTCTTACCAAATGCTAGTTCTTTCGTCTACGGGACCATAGGGAGAGGGACTGTTCAACTGTCGATCAGTTAGTTTCCAGACAGGAGTTCTACAATGAGACTTCCAGTGCCTTGCTTCAAGAGGGAAACAGACTTCTGCTCCCCCCACCACCACCAACCCAAGCAAATTAAAAAATAAGTACTCGTATCCAGTTACTGCAAGAAAATGATTAGTCCTAAAAAATAATTTTAAAACTGCCCTCGTGTATTGTGCTCCAGTCTCGCACACTAGCCATACACAATCCGTTTATCATCATTGCTCATCACTTTATACACACCGCCCGCCCGACAATGATATCCAAGATGCGTAGTTTCTAAAGTCTCGTCCTTTAATTTGGGCGGGGGGAGAAGGGGGATGAATGCAAAGTTGGAAAGTGTTATCAGCGGCGAGCTCTCCTTATGAAAGACAAACTAAATCATCCACACGAAGGAGTTTAGCATCTGCACGATGATGCCGTGGCCAACAAACTGTTTTCTTGCCTTCTGACAGGTCCACACAACGCCATCAAAACTTGCAAAGTCTGGGCTTTCTTTGTAGCACAAACCTTTAAAGGAGTGGGTAGGAAAAGGAAGAACATTAAAGGGCAACAGAAAAGGGAACATTATCCTTGGTCGAATCGTACCAAAAACTTTGCAGGCGGTGCAGGCTGTCGAGACTGTATTAAAGGACCGAATTTGCGCATCTTAACGAGCTCGTAACGCTCGCTACAGTCCAAGTTCAGGTCACCCAGGATCATAGAAGGCTTATCGCCCGCAGCCAGGGTCCACGCATACCGATAGTTTAGCACCCTCGTCCTAATCTCTCAAACTTCTTTATTCTTCGGGTTTATGAGGCTTTTATCTCGCCGATAGTTGCAGCCGAAATTTGGTATAAATACGGGGATATTTTGGGAAGGAAAATAGTGAGCATATTTTGTGAGTGTGCCGCTCTAGTTTCCCACCCTAACCACGAGGCGGACAAAAGTCAAAGATATTTTTTGCTTCCCAGGTGAAACATACATGTATATGTATAGTGTTGTTTTAAGTGGAGAACAGCCACTTCTTTTTCTAAAAGAAATTTAAGGAATTATTTTTTTTAAGGATTTTATGATCCCTGTGATTCCTTTGTCGCGGTCCTTTAAGGTCTGGGCAAAGATCCCCATGTATTGCTTGTTTTTAATACTTGTTAAAATAAATTTCACTTAATTTTTCATCCAGTTTTCTGGTGCGATGCATCGTACCAGACCAACGTTTCCCGGTGACAATATTGTGTAGACTGTTGTTAATACTTACGACAATTCGTCCACACAGCATTACGGATCTGTCTACTCCTCGTGTACAGACATCCAAATGTATTTTTAAATTATATAATACTATTTATCTAACAACACTTGCTTGTGAAAACCTAACACTTCGCTTAGCCCGTGTTGATCGGCCAACAATTTTCAATTAGATTCACTCCGGGGTGGAGGGGTCCTGTTGTACCACAGCAAACAATAATTATAACAACTCACACTTGAAGGGAGAGTTCCTGTGATTGGACACATAGTTTTTCGGTCCTACCACAATTTCTTGGCAGGCTGTAAAGAGGGGACTCAGACATTAAATGTAAAATGTGACGAAGAACTAATCCAACCGTCGGCAACCAAGAATGTGATTTAATTTTGTCTCCATTGGATCAACTTGTCTACGCAGGGGCAGATTGCCGCCACAGCCTCAGTAAGTTCGGGTTGCGAAGGAGAAACTCTCGATCGAAATAAATGACATCTTTGCTGCCGACAGTCAAGTTCTCTTGCTTCGATTCTCCGTTTACAGAGTCAAACCGTGTAGGAATGGAATAAATGAGTGAATAGTGCGAATTTTTTTTTTTTTTGGGGGGGGGGTGCAGGGTGCCCGGGAGTACAGTGGTTAAAACACTTGATTGTCACCACTGCAGTGTAAAAGTCCTGGTTGAGATAATAATTATCCTCTCGGGGTTCTCTGTGTGTCACACCTGTTCGTTCGCAGGGAGACCGTTACAAGTTTTCTCCGAGTACCCCGGTTTCCTCCCTCCTCTTCCACCCCATCATTGCCCTTCCCTAGTATGAACTTGCCTCAGTGTCAAAGCACTTTCGAAGTGAAGTTCATATTTTTTTTAAGTAGTTATATATCAATAAGCACATGTTTAAAATGCGAGCTTTATTTAGGTTGACTGCATGTCACGTGTTTTCTACACAGGTATAAATGTGTTGTGTATTGTATCTGCCGCTGTCTCAGCATATCTTCGTTGTGTATGTACATGGATCTTTTAATTTGATTTTTGTGTTTATTTTTATATACATCCATGGTTAATTTTGACTGTGTCAGTTATGTTTTTATGTAAATGTGTGTCTTTTATTTCACTGTTCATCAATGATTTTACATATAAATATATATAAATACACATATCTTTACCTGATTTTTTTATTATGACTGCGAGTGATGGTCTGTAATTTTTATGTACACATGTTTCAGTGTAGTCTTAAAAAGATAGAACAGCAGAATATATAATTATTTAATCCACAGTGTTCTCCCTTCAGTTGGTTCGGAACATTGGTCTCAGTCGTTAGAGTGACTCATCACTAGCCACGTTAGCTTAACCAGCTCAATAAATGTTATTATACTTTATCTGTACATGCCATGTAAACTTCCTTAAACCATGTTTAAGAAAGAGTCTTCTGTAAAATGGCGACTGGCGGTTAGAACTGTCTGTTGTAAATAATGTCTTCTCGTTATCGGCAATGACTCCCGTAAATTTTACAGTTTTTTTTTTTTTTTGGAAACACGGCCCATTATGATCTGTATAGGAGATATACAACAGCCTTGTTGTCCTAAGCAGTATAAGAGACATACAAATACCTCTTAACACATTTTTCTTTAATTAGATGTATTTACTGCAAGGTATCATAAAGTTATAGGTGGGTTTTATCTTTTTATTAAAAAAATTACATAAATAGTTATTACGGCTATTTATAAAACGTATATGATTGATTATTTGATTTTGAAATTGTAAATTTTTTTTTTAAAGTTTCGCAATCCTAAAAATGTCACAATAGAGCGAGAATGTGTGTGTGTGTGTGTGTGTGTGTGTGCGTGCGTGCGTGCGCGCGCGTGATAGAGAGAGGGTTAACCCTACAAAAGAAAGTGCATGGGAGGGGGAAACTCAAAGTAAAGAAAGTCGCAAGTGCTGTGTCCAAATTGTGTTCTTTGCTTGAGACAGACGGACATAAAAATAATCCCTGAAGAGTGATCTGGTATGAGCAATTTGTATTATTCCTAAAATTTCTTCAGAAAATTATTTCTGAACCAACGAAACACATTTGACATTATTTGTTAAAACCTCTTAGATTTATTTATTTCTCGACAAGACTACTGTTCTGTGAAGTTCTCGGGAAAAAGAAATGTAGGCATAGCATAGCTGGATACAATTCTCAAGACTGCTATTTTTGGTCGCACAAAAAGAAAGAAACGCCGCCATGTTAAATAAATTCTGTACTCAGCAGTCTACCTTGCACGGCTTAGCAAAAATCGGGTGTCTGATACTTGACTAAAGTTTGAAAATTGTGTCTTTTCTCAAATACGCGGATCCTAGATGAGAAAATATTTTTTTATTTAAACGCGTAAGGTCGAATTCGCATTTCAGATATCTGTTTCGAATATCAAGTACAAACAGGATTATAACTTTCAGTGTTTACTGTGTACAGTGTAAGAGGACGCAGGCAGGTGTGTGTGTGTGTGTGCTTAATAAATTGATAATTAAATATTAGTTTATCTAAATATCATATAATTTTATGCTGCATAATAACTTGAGGACTAAAAGCATTTATATATATATATATATAAAATACAGCGTAAGGTATAGATCCTGTACGGATCGCAGGAGATGTGAACTGTAAGTGGTTCATTATATCAAAGGTACAATAGGTGAATGGCAGAAGCTAAACATATCATTCCGCCGCCTTTCATTTTCTGTGATAAATTAACTATCTATCTGCTGGGTAAGTAAGGATAGTTTACTGGAGACTGGTCGATTAGCTGATTTCCCGTACTATAACTACTAGGCAACAGTGTCTCCATGAGTATCTGTAAGCAACAACAACAAAAAGACAATATTGTCTTATAAACACTTTGGGAATTCTGGTCATGTTTCTATTTTTATCACTTAGTACCCCTTTAACACCCCTGCAGGCAGTTTTTCATTACCTGGCAACTGCTCTACTTTAGTCACCGCGGAGATCACTGCCACGGTACCCTGGTTTGGAGGGGTCGACCTACATCTACCACTATTATATGTGCACGAACGGAGGTCAGCAGCTTCTGCAAGGACGGCAGTTCCACGACAAATATCCCCATCACGATCGCAACAGCAACAGCGACAATGAATAGACAATGACAGGGTCTTACCCAGCTACAATATCGGGTTTACTACAAAGACTCGTGTAGTACCCGATTCCTGCTTTACGAATGGGAAACGTGGACCCTGCTTGCCCATACGGAGAAAAAAAATCTAGGCCCTCGATAATAAGTCCCTGAGGAGGCTGTTCTTTGCTTCGTACAGAAAACACAAAACCAATGACTTTGTGCAAAGCACGATCGTCACACTGGTAGGACACTAGGAGCAAGCTGGTCTGGCCACGTGACCCGTCAGGACACCTTGTCGAAGACTGTCAACGCCGCAGTGGCCAAGGAAAGGGCTGGCTTACGAACATGAAGGAGCGGACTGGTCACCCTGTGCAGGCAGGACCTGCTGACTGTCGCCCAAGACAGGCGTGAGTGGCGGACCTTGTCAGCTGCCGTGTCTACCCGTGTGCTCACCCAACGACCGGTACCAGTCAAGGGGACGAATGACCGAATGAATCACATTTACGTGAACTGACACCTGCTACGGCACCCTCGTGGAGGCCGCGGCAAGAAACCGCAGACGGCCGGGTGCGACCGCGTCCTGTCTCTCGTGCACACGCCATCTCGCGTGATCTCCTCTGTGGCGTATCGTCTCGCGCTATCTCGGGTCACGTGATGTCTCACCGTCTGCCACGTGCAACTTGATCGCGTTTCGCGTCTCTCTGTGTGATCTCTGGCTATCTTCAATACGTCTGGTGGCCTCCTTTGATGTTCTGTGCGCCACAGTCCGTCCAGAGTCTCTCCTGAGTCACCGACATTGTTTCTTGCGTGTCATTTCATATCAAGTCTCGTGTGTGTTGATGATTGTCTCTCTACAACTTTTAAAGTTGCTTGTGTGCTTTTTTAAAACAGTTGTTTACGCAGCTTCTTGTGCGTGTCTTTAGCAAAGTTAATGACGGTTTCTTTATGAATCTTTATTAATATCTTACAGAGGATACGAACCTCTATAATTTCACATGTTCTAATCATTTTGACAAATAATTCAGAGAATATGAGCTACAGAAGCTGTACATATTAGTCAACCGTGAGTGACAGTAATTGTCTGTAGCTGTATAATTATATTAGTCAGCCGTAACAGTAGCTGCAGCTTTATAATTATGATTAATAATGTACCGTCTAGCCTGCTACTGTAAAACAGTCATATACCTCTCGTACTTCCAGAGTACCGCACCTCTCTGATAGTGGATTGTCGCTAATTTTAATTTGGCGAAGCAATAATGAAAGCACTGTATTTGAAGGCTATTCAAAGTATGTGCGATGCCTGTGATGCTGGGAAAACCAGTGTGCATGTCGTTTTGTAGCTGGTTTTGACAAAAAGGAAGCTTGTGAAGGCGATGTGACCAGTCCAAGAACAGGTTTTGGTTTTTTTTCAGAAAGAGAAATATAGTAAAATAAGTTTAGTTCTTCTTTGATTTTGTTCAAACGGTTCCGCAGCAAATGCGTGCGTTAAGGGTGGGCGGGGAAGGGGGAGAATGTGTCAGTTGTTTTTGACAGTTGTCCTTATTCTCATTTAAGGCACCTTGCAATACCTCAGCGTGGTCTCTCATCATGGTCTTTACTCCATGTCCCCTTCATAACATTTTACTTACCTAGCCTCCTGTCGGATGCCTTCAACGGGGACAACCATTCAGTCATAAACTGCCTGCAACTTCCGTTCGCTTTTGTTTTTCCATCTTCCGTAACAAAACTACTCTTTTTCTCTTGTCCATTGTCAATGGATGACACATTTTTAAAAGCATTCTATGGGAGGTCCAGGACAATTATGAATTATTCGGCCACGTTTCATCAGCCACTGCTTTCATCATCTGACCAGTCATCTCCCATGTCGTTCGGATTTTACGGACGAACTGCCATCTAGCCCTGTTACGGTTCTCTGGAGCCCCTTGTAGCTGCTCCGCCAAATGGTCATTTTATATGCTTCGTAATCGATGGCGTGCACGCGTTTTGTCGCTTTCGCCTGGGCTTGGGTTCTGCATGGATGCACACGCGGGTGCGCGTGTATGTAGGTGCGTTCGCGCAGGCACGTTCATGTCAACGTGCGCCGTGCATTGTTTGTCGCTTCTTGCGTATGCTAAAAAGTTAATACGCAAATCAGCTTTTCTCCTCCTGCAGCGTATTCTCTAAGCGCACCCATTTTACACACACACACATACACTTTTTTTTTCTCTCTCTCTCTCCACACCCGGGCCGTCCGTCCAGCTTGTGTTTGTGCGCCAGAATTTCGGAGGAAATAAAAATAAAATTAATAATAACCTGGTTGCTTCGTATCACGCACGTTTCACCGCCAGCAGCAAAAACGAAGAGGTCGGCGCTCTTCAAGTTCCAGAGGCTTCCCTGCACGCGCGCGCATGCTGGTGGAGTTTGCTTTCAACATTCCACCGAGTAGCGGCGACCAGACGTCCGCAGTCGAGCGAGGGCCCCAGGCAAGCAGTCAATAGGCCGTCTGGGGTGGGGGGAGGGAGGAGAGGAGTCGGGGAGGAGGAGGAGGAGGACGAGAAAGTCTTCCATCATCTTGTAATTCTGTTTTTGAAGAAGTGGACAGCCCAACACTTTAGGTTTCCCGGTCCTGTTTTTAGATTGATGTTAAAGGTGCATTAGGTGATGGGCCGGCACAGAGACAGTTGAGGTCCTGGCAAAGCGACTATTTATATATAACAAGTACTAAAGAAAAGGAGATGCTCACAACTAATCGTAATGATAGTAATAAGAAGGCCTGTTTTGTTGTAATAATCGCCATTTACCAATGACTATATAATAACAATAACAATTATTAATGTTGTTGTCATCGAGGGATTATATTTAAAGTGGGAAATCTAGATCTGCACTAATGGCCATGCGCGCATTACTCATCTCTACATAATGTACTCATTCTCAGTTTATCACTATTATATCAAATTTGACTCCTTTACAAAAATTATTTTTTAAAGGAAGCAAACTTTAAACATGCACAGAACTTATCTACATACACACGAGCGGGCGCACGTACGCACACACGGCAGGATTTGTAGAACATCTGTTGGGTGTACCACCCTAATATTCGCCTATCTAAACTGCACGTCTTGAGAATCAACTCTCCTACCAGGAAACTAACTTGAATTTCCAGATAAGTCAACATCCGAACCTCGCCAGTCCCTTGCGAGAGCAGGGGTGAGGAAGGAGCACGTGACGAGAAGGCACACGCGCGTGTATATGTCATAAACAATAAGCAGTTACAACTAAAAAACATGGGGTCACGTGACGAAAGTATGGAGAACTACAGGTACACTGAGTCTGCGTCACTCTCACGTCAATAAGAAAGAAAATTGAGCATTAAAACTAAATGGGGGACATAAGGGAGGTGTGGCTAACCTACTCGCACTGCTCCGGCACGAGCCGCCAACGTGAGGTCTTTTGCTCGAAACAGTCGGTCATTGCACCCTTGACACGGTGGTTCACTCTCCATTCTGCAAAACAAAATGGCTGCCGAGAGAGTGGCTATTTTAGGCGCTAATCGAGTGTCCAGCCCAGGCCAAGCAAGATTAGAACTATTATTATTATTATCATACCGTGCATGAGGATTCGACTAAAACTAAACTCTGGTTACAACAGGACACATGCTATAAGAGAAGGCCAATTAGCAGCCGCCTACCTCAATATCACCGATCATAATTATCCTCAGAATTATTGTTAGACGGGTTTTTAATATCTTTTAATGCAACACATGCTCATTTATGAAATTAATATTCTCCGATTTTCATAACTTTGTGCTAGTTGCCTTTTACTGGCAAATCTTTTATTGTGTGTGTTAATGTAGTCATTCTTTTAACACATTTTACATGTACATGTACTAATTTCCTTCTGTTTGCTTGTACCGCTATCCCCCGTTGAAGGGGAAGCCAAATTTAAAATATATATATATAATTGCTGGGTTAAATTGCATTCGTGGATGCTCGTACGTATACACATTTTTTTGCGGGTATATTTGATCATCTGCCACCAATATTGAGAGAACTTTGCTAGGTTGCTAATACTTGCCACTTGTAATATATTAAGGATTATTTATATTTGTTTGACATAGAGAACTTATCATTTTATCGTCAATTTACCACTGCCAGTGATGCATCTAGAAAGTTAGCTAGTGCAAATGTAATGTCAGTTGTAAAAAGTTTACCGACTAGAAAAACCAACTGGGGTAAATTTTATACATCAACGTCAACGAAAGGAGAATGTTTACCGAGTTTCTAATTTTAGCAGTGAGAATGTTTGTCAAAAACAACGAAATATTTTTCCCCTGCCGTTGATTTCATGTAATTTTAAAAATATTCGGTTCTCCGTCTGCAGCAGTTTGACAGCATTGTAACGTATGTACTCCTCAATCCTCGCTTGTATTTCCACCTCCTCAATCACTTGAGCGCCTGAAGTGGGCGCTTGAAGGAAAGAGGTCTTAGAGAAAACGCACCCTTCCATCAAGTCATTTTTTAAGCAATTATTTTCACCTGCGGAAAAAAATTGTTTCGTCCTCGCTTGGCTGTTTGGCTGTTTTGCAAGTGTTGTCGGCAGACACCGTATGGCGCCATGTTGATTCTAATTAGCACTCACAGGGTTTGCTGGATTGTGTACAGTCGGAGTGGTTTCCTGATGTTTCAATCCCGGACATGCTGCTGCCGCTGTCAACTCCATTTTCGAAACTCACGTGCCTCTATGTTACTTCAAGGCTATTTATCTCCTACTTTTAACTTTATTGTGAATCTGCTTGTTTCTGCGGTGGGAAAAATTACTTTCCTTCAGTTGTTTAATGGACGCTTCTTAATTTAACTACGCCACGAGTTTGAAGATGTTGAGAATCTTAACACAAGGAAACACCTTGTCGAACCATGGTTCATAGGCTGCACAGGCGTTGCAAAAAGAAATGTTTTGAGTCAAGACGAATAATGGAAAGTTATGTGGCAAGCGAAGTCTGCATAGATTTTTTTTAATCTCTGGAAATAAATAATTGTTTACATCTCTAAAAACCTCACAAAAAACAACAAAAAGAGTATCTAAGCAGAAGTAATTAAAAAAAATCAGCGAAAATGTTTAAATTAAGTTATATAAAAATTAAGTTGTTCCTTGTAAGGAAAATGCAGGATGATCTAAACAATATGTATAGTTAGAAATTTGATAAGTCAATTAGAAAGAGAAAATTATGTGCTTCTTTAGTCATCAACCCATTAAAATAGCAACGAAATCAACTAATGAAACTATACTAATAAAGGGATAAAAAAAATAAAAATAATAGATTCAATTCGATTGAAAGTAAAATGTGGGCTCGGAAATGATGACATGTAAAAGGAAACACAGTTTTGCATCAAAAAGTTCGTCACCGTGAGCTGAATAAAGAAAATGCTTTTTGCCACTGACCTGAACACGATCGAGATTCTCCCCGGCCCCCTTCCCCCCAAAGAAAAACACTTAAGAGAAAAATGAACTGAGGTTGAAAATACTGTTATATATAAATACAGCTGTGCTTTCCACGTGTAAATGCAACAAAACAGAAAGCAAAGCTACACTTTCTCCACATGTCAGGTTAACCTTGCAGGCTTTTTCAAGTAGCACCTGCTACTTTTGGGGCTAAATAGTGAAGTTTTCGGCAGACTTCGCCCGACACTGGAAGTCTTCGAAGTCCTAATGGAGGCCATTACACAGTCTCCTCTCTCCAACATGCAAGAGCGGTTAATGTGGAGTCTTAACACGATGAAGAGTCTCCCACACTTTCTTGTAAATCACGGCCAAGGGTTACAATAGAGGATTGAGGATAGACTACAAAGGGAAAGTGCCAGTCTCTTCAACTCAATACTTTCATAGTTACAACAGAAAGTTTTCTGGCGCTGACATCTTTGCTTAGCCGCATAGCATCATAATGGTCTTTATTATTAATATTCAGCGTTGAAATAAAATGCAATATCAGAAAAAGCAACTACAGTGCAGAGAATTTCAAGTTCATAATTTAACTTTGGGATATACCGCCACAAGCCTATTTACCTGTATTCTGCGAGGGTAAACACATGTTTATTTCCCCCTGTTTTAGTAAGTAACCTATGTACTTATTGCGACACGGTTTTTACTGCATTCGGCATATTTAATAGCCAGTTATAAGTTTAACTGCTAGTTTGCTATCTTTATGAAAAGTTTATTTTGACCCAATATTTTAAATAATTTTACACAGTTTCATTTAGTCAAGTGTCTTACTAGCTGTGCCGTTATTTTGTTTCATAAGCATTTGAAAAACCATGCTGAGGCGCACAAAAAAATTTCCCCTCTACTTTCAATACATCGGCAATGGTTTTATTCAGCGAAGTTACTTGCAATTTCATCAATGTGACGCGATACAAAAACGATTTACCCGTTCCACCCCGTACAACCGATTTTGTTCCGAGCTGGATGCATATCGATAATGTCAGTTTGTTTTAAAAATGGAGCAAAGCTAATATAATTAGATGTTCGTCTCCACAGTTAGCGTAAACATATTTGTCATTAATCTGCAATACTGTTCAATTTTGTCATTAAACTGCAATACTGCTAAATTAAAATCTTACTTTTTTATAAACGATAATATTACGATTTAGTGTGTAGGATATTTGTAGTTTTACAAATTCTCTTTAACTAGCTTGCGACTCTTTAATTTTTTTAAAGTCGACTTATGATTTTCTTGCAGAGATTTCTTCTGAATTTTGTAAATGTAGTATCTTAACTAAGGAACGGAATCAGATCCACGTGCCTATTTATAGCCAGAATCAATCACGTAGGGGCACGTGACCCGAAGACCCAGTTGGTCGCACCATATATGGACTGATGACGTCATAGTAGCGTGGAACGCCTGCAGCATTGTGTGCACGAGGGGGGGGGAGGGGTGCAGGGCAACCCAACGGAAATGTGTCAACGTTACCTTTGGTGCTATCCTTTCAACTGTGCCATCAATTCCGGCCCCCGTACAGAAAGGAGGGAGCACTGCAGTCGGCCCGAGAGACGAGTGATGAAGTGCTGGCGAGAGCTCAGGCAGTAGCACAGGGCTTGCCTTGACTACAGATAAACTTTGCATTGGATGTGCAGCTTGCTAATGTGCTGTCATTTTTTCTCTTCGTTCGTCACCCACCCAACTCTCTTCCTGTTGTTTGAACTGGCAGGGGAGAGGTTAACTATTTCTCTCTCTTGAAACGCACACACACACACACACGGAGCATAGCTGTGTGTTCGTGCTCACTTCCTATGATTCAGATTAATGCGCTCAAAATTATGAAGACGCCGGTGTTCAATGTGATATTTTGTTGTGAATTACGAGTTATCAGGTCCACTCTTGCAACATACATAAAGTCTAATTGTCTATGCTTACAAATTATGATTTAGACAGTTTAGTACAGCCCTTAATACACTCTGTTCGCCTGCAAACATGCAATTATTCGCACGTCTGCCTTGTAGTTGTATCTCGGATGTGAGCAGAACTATCGTAGCGACACCCAGTAGCTGTGCTGTGTTCTGCTTCTGGCGACTCTGATCATCAGCAACACATTCAACGGTTATAGCAGTCGACTTGTGTGAACCTTTTCCCCTTGCAGCCTTACTTGCTATGGTAATCCCTTCTTTTCTTGCTCTCGGGAATCGATCCTAGGCGTTAGAAACAATTTATTTCCAGTCTTTTGTTTTGTTAAGCAATCGGAAAGTTTTCAGGAATTTTTTAATTTCATATTAAACCAACAGTTCGTAAGGATTACTTTACTCTTTAACTTGAAATGCTTACAAACTTATTCTTCGTTTAAAAAGGACAAAAACAATTTTAAATCGTTTATTTAATCAGGATTTAAGCTGTGTCTTCCTCTTTTATTCTTCTTGATTTGTGGGCGGATGGCTTGGTGAGAAAGTGTTAAAAATGGCATTTACAAAACATTAAACCCGCCTGTTTGTTTTTAAAGGGTTAAACCCTACTTCTATTTTCTAAAGGTTTTTAACCCCTTCTACTTGCTGTCCGCACGACCAAAAGTGATGGGAGTTAATTAATTCCGAGACCTTGGCCTCCAAACAGTCGGAAGACTTCGTGATTGCAGACAAACCAGCAGCGAAAAATCTTTTAAGGTAGCGCTCGCACACGCACACTCACCCACCATTTTCTCGTTGAAAATAGGAACTTTGTTCTCATCTTAGATGCCGCCAAAATAATTTTTAAAAAGAAACCTCATGCCATTACAAAACTAGTAACTTACCGAAAATTAAAAAAACAATTTAATCAAAATTTATCTTTTCCTGTTCTTTTGAAACAAGAAGTCCGGATGTAGCGCGTCAAAAACATTATGGCAAACAGGCAAACATATACAAAACAACTTGATATTATTAACATACTGCCATTCATGCACTTGAGGTTAAGAATTAAAAAATGTTAAGTTGCTGGCGAAATACAGCCCACGTTTATTAATCATTAACAAGCAAAATCACGAGTGATCAGCATTCTACACGGACATGTCAATTCTGCAAAGATACGAAACCCAAACCCTGAAGGTCCGTTGATCATTAAGCCAGTCAGTTGCATAGGACTCAAAACAACAACTTTGAAGCGTTGTTCAAACTTCAACCTCCTAAAAAAAAAAAGTGGTTATTTTGACACTTACATGCATATGTGCGCATGTTTGTTTGTGTACTAGCTACGTGCATACTCGCTCAAAAAAAAAAAGAGAACCTATGCGGTCTAATATCAGTTATGAACCACTGAGGACAGGAGTAGATTGTGGGTGTTCATACCTACCACAATAAGTACATTTCGCACACAAATGCTTTTTTGTTTTCATTGCATGACCACAAACGTTGCTTGATAGAATAATTTTGTGGAATAAAATGTCTTTTTTCATCTGTTATGTGCAGGATCAAGAATATTTTCTAGACATATATTTGGTAAACGTTTCGGCAGACGTTTTCTTAAGTCAAAGTATTTACGACCACACCCCCCCCCCCGCCATATAAATAGATATCAATGAACAAATGAACTAGAGATCGCTAGCGGCGATCAAACAGTGCATCATGCAAACTAATAGACTGATAACTAAATAGCTAACTAAAAATAATGGCAAAATGGGGTTTAATAGGATGTCAAGAAACAAATTTTTTTTTAAAAGTTCAATAATTACTAAACCGTTGGTCTAATTCGTCCGCACGCGTGCACTCACACACACTTTGGGTACACGTGACAATTTGAATTCAAATACAAAGAGAAGTTCGTAAGGGTAATTTTCAAAATTACAGATGCTGAAACTGTTTGCTACGAGGAGCCGCACAGTTTGGCCACTTATTAAACTTAACTGCCACTTCTGTCTTCTCTGTGCCGCTTTCACATTCTTTGTTTCCCGGCAACACTTCAAAATCCATTTACATAATTAAAAGTTCAACTGTACGAAGTGCATGGTTAACCCCGTAAAATATTTGAATAACCATCAATGTATATTTTCTGTTTCTATCCCCAATAAAACATCAAAGCTTATGCGAGACGAACAATCACAATGCGTTAATGATTTTTACTTTTTTTCTTGCATTCTTGCATCTTTTCTGTTTTGCATTTTCAATTCAATTTTGTGTGCCGTAGGTATAGCACGCTTTTTTTTACGAGATCTGTTTATGTGTAAGGAGAGAGTTGCGGTAAACAACATAAAAAAGTGTTTTAGGATAGTTGCATCTCTTAAACAAATTACTGAGGTATTGAACAAATTACTGAGATATTAAACAAATTACAAATCCCTAGGCGCCGCCACAAACCAGTAAGATTGCAAGCGCGTGAAGATGAGCTGAAACTTGCGAAGAGTCCAACGACATGAAATTCTGGAATTTTCTAAAATCTAACGATTAACCATAAATTCAAGAAGTATTAAATGTAATCACAATGTTAGGGCTCTACGAACTTGTAAGTGCAAAAACAAACCAAGCAAATGTTGAACTACTTCGTTTTAAAATATGCGGGTTTTTTTTTTTCAGAAGTGAAGGTATTGGAAAGCTAAATGGTCACTGCTAATGCATACTTCAGTCTGATTTGGCAGGTGTCACACTTACATGCTATAAAATTTTTGAATCAACCTTGTGTATAGTAAGCAAATATACCGGCATCTGTTCTTGGCGAGGTTGCCAGTATCAACAGAGAATATTTTGAGAAAAGTAACAAAGTAACTAAAAGTATGCCTCGATTTTTCATTAAATGAAATACTCAGAATTGTATGCTTCAAGGTAGATATGTTCAGACAGGATTAAATTGGAATGGCACTGATTAACTATGACAAGCCTGGATATCAGAAGGGCCCTTTCCTAAGCACTGTCGAATCGACATAACAAAATTTTGTTTCTCTTAAAGAAAGACGAAATATTAAAGTGACAACATACTAATATTAAATTTTTAATCAATTATTATTATAAATAATTTTCAGGAGAAGTTACATAATTTTAGAGAAATCTTTCATCAATTTTCGTCAAAAGAAATCCGAAAAAAGAGAGGACTTGTAAACAGACCTGGAGGTCAAGGCTGTTTGAAGCATGTACCTAATTACTACCACATCTGCTACCAAGTTACATTGGGAACCTCTGTGAAAGTCTGCTTGCTGTGAATTTGTCATGCTGTGAATCTCTCACCTACCACCATATCCATCTCGTGTTTGATACTCTGAATACAAACGCCGGTTCAAATGTTTAAAAAGGTAAACCTCTACAACTTAAAAAAAATAATCACAAAAAGAATTATTACACTCAAACTTGGCTGACATATTGCTTTCTACCTTCTATGCGCCAAATTTCAGTTTTTAACGAATTACAAGTTACACCCCACCCCACCCCAAAAAAACAAACAAAAAAACCAATAATAAAAAGAAATATCCCTGTACCCTTAAAGAATTACAATTTCCACAATGCTGGTTTGAGTGGGTCTTGTTTATATCGGTATTAGAGGGCCGTACTTTTTTTTTAAGTGTATGGCTTCGGGAAGGTGCTTAGGAAGTGCCGCTTGTTTGTCGCGATGAACAGGTGGACTGAATGAATTACTCTTGAAATCAGAGAATATACTATACTGTGAGTATGCGAGAGATACACGAATATTTCTGCAAATCCTGAAACAATGTCTCTAATCCATGTTTCATGTTCAATTTAATTCACAATCTCTGAAACCGAGGATGCACCATTTCATGAACAACAACATTAGTCTTCAAAGGGAAATCTCATGACCTGGGGCATTATATCTGTCACGTGATAAACTCGCGGGCCCTGCCACAGCGACACTCGGCTGATTTGAAGTTAGCCGAGGTGACTTGAACAAAAGCAGGTGGCTAATGTGTTTGTAATATACTCTTCCGGGTTGGCCGAGCAGCAAGCATTCGGTGTAAAATAATCACAAGGAAGAGATTGGACACTAGCAGATCAACTGCCTGCGGTGTGAGAATAACTACAATCTTTGTGCAAGCATCTTGCAGATGAATGTGGTTCTCAGAGTTCGTTTTGAATTATCTATGTTCGCTTTGTCCATTCCTTTTGAAGAATTTCATTTTTATTTTGTCAGCATGGGTTTGTGGTAGAGGACTAAAACGCAGAGTGAACTTTTATTTATTTATTCTTTATTTTTGCCTGTCATGACATTTTCACAATAAAATTACCTTTACCACATCTAGCACGATGTTGTGTTTAAAAACAATTGGATTAACACCAGTCTTCGCGCAAATACAAGACGAAGAAATGGGGTGCTACGATTTTTCGTTATGGGTATATATATTCAGGCGTATATCACTCAAATGGTGATTGTTGCTGCACGGTCAGACCAAGTGACCATTAGTAGCCAAACACATAACAAAAAGGAAACTAATGACTTGGTCTTACCCTGTAACTTCTTCAGTGAACAGCTTTCGATACTGACAATTAAAAAATATAATTTGCTAACAAGACGCGATTTCTGATCGTCGTAAAGTGCTGATAAAGATTTTTTTCCAGTTTTTAAAGGGTTACAAATTGAATGCCATAGTCTGCACTGTCGAAGAAGTTTTCTTTCAGTTCCTTTCTTCTTTCTCGTCTGTTCAATCCGTCCTTAACCCTTTCTCCAAATTTTCCGAACGAATGCCCAGGAATAAGGAGACGGCTAACCGATATTCCCATCTGGTTCCCTCTAGTCTAGTGACAGTCGGTCGCGAGCTGTCGTCACATCTATGTTGGCAGCTCCATAGCAAAGACTTTGATATAAAAGCCTTGTTACCAAAATGAATTTCGATCAAAAGCCACAAATTAATGCGTTAGGGAGTCAGTTATGTACAGCTCGTCATCTGCCGTGCATCAATCCATTTAAATTGTTTGGAAACAAGCAAACACAAGTGAACAAGATCTGCAACAAATTTTAATTACCCCTTTTCATTCATTGACATCTTTAAACTGCACTTTTAAGAATGTCACTGACAAATTACATTCTCCTCGTTTTCTGTGACAAAGGTGTGAAACGCTGATCGGTAAAGCAGCGTTTTAAATTTTAAGCAATTTTTTTTAAAATTACGACTTTATTTAAATTTGTTGCCCGATAAAATCAATATGCCTTTTGCAACACACACACACACAATCGACACATTTGAGACATCGAGGATGCGAACACCATATCTTTTGCACGTACGGTCACAACTAGTCAAGCCCTAAGAACTCGCGTCGTTTACGACAGTTACTTTATTTATATATTGCCACAGTAAACCGCTTCTTCACATGAAAGCACTTAATTTCTAAAAAACAAAAATACTTGTAAGATTTTACAGCTTCAGGCAAGCTAAACGTTGTCATTACAGAATTTTATTCTCCCGGAAGATGTGACAATGGTAGCCATTTAAGGCATCAGAAAACTATTAATGATACATGTCTGACAGTTTCATGACAAAAAGCAATCAAGTGTTCACTTATTATTAAGCATTTTGGAAAGAAACAATTTTTATATGTTGATGCTATAAAAATCCAATTTTGATATGTTGATGCTATACAATTTTTTGTTTGTTAAAAAGTGCAAGCCTGTTTTCTCTTTACTCAAATGAAATGTTCAACGGGATAAACAGAAAAAAGCAGACATAATTCCTTCAGTTTGGCTGTGTTTTGAATGTGTGCAAAATTTAAATAAAAATGCAGAACTGTAATGCCTTTAGGGTCGCTTTAAGTACTCAGAAAAGGATTTGAAATGCCAAAACGCTTTTAAAGGAATAGAGAAATTTGAAAACAATTTACATTCCTCCTCCTTGCCTAATAAAACTTCTAGAAAAAGTCTGTTTTTATAATTTCCATAAATGCACTTTTAGAGCTGCAAACCCCTTCTAGAAGCTTAGAGTTACCTCAAGATTATTACTACGCTTAATTCAAATAAAAGAAATCAAAACTTAAAGAAAATTGCTGGCCTTTACAATTTTCTATTTTCGGGGTCTCCCCTACATTAAAATTTACTGTTGGTCTACTGATTAGTAACACACCAAAAATATTACTTGCCAATATACACAGTTTACTGTGCATTTAATTTGTGGAATTATTATTCGGGAGAGAAACAATCAAGTGAAAGGTCAGCGCCAGACTAGAAAAAATTTAGTTGCCGCCCTTTATTTTTTTTGCCAAGAAAACCTTTCTGCATATCTACCTAATTCCGCTGATAAATCTTACAAATCAACTTTTGTTTGAGAAATAATAATGGTGCAGCTTCACAATTTAGCTTATATGCAAGTGTGTCTACTGCATCACTCTCCAGGGGACAGACTGAATTATGCTAAAAAATAATTAGCAAACAAATTTGGGGATCTATGAATTTTCCTACCTATTTCCAAGGGCTAATAACAAATTATAATCTCTTAAAAATATAATGCAGTGAGATTGCTTGACTGTTCTTACAACATTGTTAAGTAGAGGAATATGCATAAGACATAAGTACAAATTATTCTTAAATGGAACAGTAGAGAGCAAATGGTTAGCTGTGAGATGGCTTCCTGTAGGTATTTCACAACCTTCTATGTCTCGATTTTCTCACTATGAAAAAGCTGCTGCAGCACACAAAAAAGTATGATTTTATTACATAATACAATGAAGCACAATTAAGCTACATTTAATATTTGCACTTATAATGTTGTATATTTTTAAGTCCATGTTTGTTATGCTTTACAATGTTTACAAATAAAATTCACAAATATTTTTATTCAAGAAAGAACTGCTACATTTATACTTTGCTTAAAACATTGTCTATTGAGCCCGATTACAAAACCTCTAGCAAGACTTTTGCTAAGGTACTGGGTAAAAATCGAAAACCACCCTAGTCCTTTTAATTTTCTTTTAAAGGGAGTGATGCTAGTTTGGATCATACTTTGCCTTTCCAAAAACAAGGCCAGATGCTGTGCGCAGTCTAAGCTAAAGAAATGTAATAAACAAAGCAAGTTAGGCTGAGCAATCACAGTTTATGACATTAGTTTGCCTTTACAGAGCTGCTGAAGCAAACCGGCGACAGGCATTTAAATGTGACACTCTCCTTGCAGAGGATTTTAAAAAATTCACATGGTCGCAATCACTCGGAGGGCGTTATTATCGAATGGTAGAATTCGCGGATATATTCGCTTTAAGACTATTTCAGTCAATATTTTTGTTTAAATTGTCTTTAAATGTGACAATAGCTAAATGCTATCGTGGCGGTATTTATTATTATTATATTTTTTGTCACGCGCTATTTACACGCGCGTGCGCACGCCTTTAGATATGTTACGGAGACACTTATGCAGATATTTATACGGTGAATGGATCAAAGAACGGATCCTTGCCATCTTTTTTTCTCGAAACAACAAAAGGCGTATTAGACACTGGCAAGAATGACCGGCTGGCAACGCGGTGCTAAAAGCATAAAAATGAAACTTGCCTTTAGAGAACCGAGCAGAACTAAACCCCCAGCTTTGCGAGTGTTGATGCCTGCATTATGATGTACTTACTATGTCGCCACCAGTTCGTCATACGATATAGTACGGCTTCTTCGCCATTCACAATACAAGTATTTAAGTTACTTTAACGTTGGGGTGTCTTTTGCTACCTGCGTGTCGACAAAAGGGATTTTTAAAACTGTGCATTTATGTGGCTGGCTCTTTATGTTTAAGACTTGTTCGGACGATTTTATTCGATTTTTATCTGAAGTGCTTTTTAATTAAGAAGAGAATAAAAGAAACACGGTGCGGACCCCGAGGAAAAACAACATGGCGCCTGCCGCGGTCGTCTGGTCCCGCGGAAAGCAGTCGTAGAAAGGAAACGAGGTGGTTGTGGTTATCTAGGCCAGTCGGCCTAAAAAAACAGGCTGCCACCTTCCTTGACACACACTCTCTTTACCCACCTCCCTCATCGATAACTACTAAATCCGGTTCCCCCTCTTCCTGTAACAGTAAAGAAAAATCGCTTTATTACCTGAGAGCGTCTGGAGTCGGGGGGCACTTCAAAACAGATATATTCCAAAAGCCAGCCATTTGTCAAGCGCAGCCGACCAGCGCTCGGCAGGAGAGACACAACGCGGCCTTTTGCCTGACGTGGCGGGTCGCTGGCTCCGTGTTGTCAGCGAGTGCCAGCGTCAGTTCATGCGAGGGGCTCGCTGGCTTTTGTGCAAACACGAAGGCAAGCACAAGGCCAGGGCAAGGCCGGTAACCTCTCGTTCACCTACACCCTTTCACCCCCTGGCGACCTGAAGCTAACGCTGGCGAGCAAGAGAAGGCGAACGACGCCAAAGCGCGGAAGAGGTCTCCGATGGCCCAGCAGCGAGACCTCTTCTAAAGCTGAGTCGGCACATCGGTTGCTGGGACCTTGTGTCCTAAATTTTTAAAGACGGCCCCCCCCCCCCCGGATTGCCCACGGGCGCCTGTCTCTTTGAACGACACCCGGCGGGTCAGCAGGCCGGGCAAGGAGATCACAGGAGACGCCATGGCGGTGTAGCCCCACATTCCATGCACCCTCGTTCACTTTCCCCCTTTTCTCTGCTGCACCAAACAAGCACTGCCATGGCGCACTGACTGATGCCGTTTTCCTGCAAAGCGCACAGAGGCCGGAAACCGCTCGCGCCAAGGCACAATAAATTGATGACCTTCTCTTATCAGGTGTCCATCTCGGTTCTGAAGCAATGAACTTTACATATCAATGTGTACTGTCGAGGCTGCCACGAAACCTCGAGGTGGGAGAAGTAGTGTGGTAGGGGGGGGGGGGAGGCAGCTGGGAGGGTTCGGCTGACGGCCTACTTCCAGCAGGTTCCAGCAGGCGGCGCTCTTGTCGTCGGAGGGCGGGGCTTAGGGGCTGACTGATGGGTGAGATGCCTGCCTGGTGGAAATGAGGTCGAAAGACCTCTTCTATCACTTTCACCCCCCCCCTTCCCAATACTGCCCCCAACCTCAGCGGTCAGAAGCATATCGCACTACTGACAGTAGTTGGAGATCAGATGTTAAGATGTAGAAGTGTCAGAAGCACCGTCTGGCGGCCGAGACAATAGACTCAGTTTGTCAACAGCTCCTGTCACATCTTGGTAATCACACTTTCAGTTTATCGAATTTAAAACAAAACAAAAAAAAAACTATAAGAATATTAATACTACCGTCCTATTGCTCATGCCAACAGGCATTTGGACTTTTATGTCAAGTATTAAATATTTTTGAATATATTAATAACCTTACCTAACCTAAAGACTACTTGGTCGGTTTAGCCTTTTTTTTTTTTTTTGCTGGTTATCTGTTTATCGCTTATAAGTGACAAATGTTTCTGATTTATCTCTAGTGAGTGTGTGTAAAGAAATATTCAGAATCAACTTCACACACACACACACACACACACACACACACACACACACACAAATTACCATTGCTGGCAGAAAAAACACATGTAAAGATAGTAAAGACCTGAAACGATGTCATACCCACAATTTAGAAAAAGCCACCCGTGAATCAACCCAAGGCTTTCGTCAAGGACACATCTGGCACTAGTAGCTAGCGTACAAAACGGAGGGATTGTGACAGACAGACAGACAGACAGAAGATAACAAAGCGATGAGGAAATTTACCCAAGACAATGTTTTGCAACACACATTCAAGACCAGGCTTTTCGGCAAGTTTTCTGAATCTTATTGTATATATAGCCTCCAAACCGTAAAGCTAGTTGACTGGTGGTTTGCACCTAATCGGTAACTGAAAGTCTAGGGCGGTGAGCTGGTCCAACCCAGTCGCCAGAAATCAGAAGAAAGCAGAGCTCAGGCCCGTTACTTCCACTCGTCAGTTTCACAGGACGGTCTCTTCCTTCAAGGACAGGAGAAGGGGCGGGGCGGGAAGTGGGTAGGAGGTAGAAGGGAGGGGCACAACAACAAAGACACGAAGCGCGATGTCTTATACTCCCCTTCTTCCTCATCCCTTGGGACGCTGCCTGAAAGAGGTTGCCTGGGTTCGGTGAGATGCGAACGGCAGAACGGTAAATGATTGAAGGAGACGCTCCAGACAGTAATAAAACCACTCCAGACCCGCTTCCAGAATGCCAGAAGTGCTGCACAAGTCCTGATAAAGTACCAGGTTACGGTCGATAGGGTCAAAGGTCGCCAGAAGATCAGGCGAAGAGAATTTACCAACATCAAGGGAGAGAAGTAAACCTCTTACCGTTTTCAGAAGGACGCTCTTTCTGAGCCGCGTGTCGTACCGAGAGCTTTGCCAGCGGTCGGTGTATCTTTGAACAAAATGAACAAACGCTACAAAACTGACATTTTCAGGGGTTTGAAAAAAAAGTTTTTCTTTTGTAGTTAATAAATTCGCGCAGTGGGTACATTCGGAGGAAGAGGCTACTGGAGAGGTAAGAGGGTAAACGTGCAGGTTTGTAGTACCGGCAAGGCAAAGGTGTTTCGCGCCTAGTTGACTGTAAGGTACCGTGTCTTGGAAGGTGTGCATCTACGTTCACAACTTCAACCTTACGCACGTGCTTATCTCTTCACTCACTGCGGCCAATGTAATGCATGAAAGTGCCAGAACAGGTGAATTTTCTTTTAGTTGTAACTATTTTCTGTTAGTAGCAAGAAACAACACGTTCCACTGTGACTGTACAAATATTTTTTAGGTATAATATTTCCCAGTTTTCATTTGCGATTAATTGACCCCTTCCCCACCATCCAAAAAAACAGAGAAAAAAAAAACAAGTTATCAAATAAACTTCTCAAAGAACACAGGGTGTACAGAGGATTTCGATACAAGAGGAAAAGCTTTGAGAAATGAACATTCTGAATCTGATTGTGTCTCGATCTCATGCAGCGGAAACGTGGCATAATTGTTATAGGCTCATATGTTTCCCCTGCATATAATCGTGATACGTGAGTGTAAACAGTCCACAAATTTCCGAAATGAATCCAATATCCTCCTCAAACAGAATTTGTGGTCAGCGAAAAATGTGGAGAATATTAGACGACGGCGATAGAGCACAGTCACTCCATCAGAAACTGCAGGCACGTGGCCATGCGAAAAAAATATATAAATGACATGATTTAGCTTTCAACTCCCATCAATACCCACCCGCTCTGGATGAGAAAATAAAATTTTTAATTATGCACGACAGCACTATCATTGCCTGACTGTGAAGACCGACAGCTATGAATTGGGCAATAGTTCGCCGCGCCCACTTGTCCCCAGATTTGTGTTAATGACAGTAAGACATCCTTCCTGAAGCCAGCCTGGTAGGGATGAACTTCAAGTCGAATGAACTAAGTCCTGCACTAATCCTACAGCCTGTAGCAAAACTTTGATTTAATTTCGGTCGAACTGGATCAAATCTTCGTTGCAGACTAAGATCTACCTCCCATCTACTCCCCAGGCCAATCTACTTCTTTCTATTTTTTTTTAACCGATAGATTCTCCCACCTTTCCGACTTACAGGAGAATTCTTTCGACCGATATAGAAACCGAGACTTCGCACACTCAAACCCTTCGACATATCCGGGAGACACGTCGGTGCGACGCACGCACACACACACATGACAATAGGCTTCTGTCCATTCATGAGTTGTCCATACGTTTAAACGTCTACAGCAATTGACCAAAAAAAAAAAAAGAGTTGCAGGGTGTCTCTGTCGGGGATGGTACACACAACGAATGAGACGAGTGGTCTGAAGTATCTGAATGTCGTATAGAGAAAGGAAAGTTGTTCCAGATTGTAGAACCAAGACGAAAGAAAGAGCGTTGTCCCTGAGTTTTCTTTTCGGTGAGGAATCACGAAAAGTAGAGAATCAGATTTAATAATAATAATAATAATAATAATAATAGTGAAGATTTTTATAGCGCATATTCACACTCATAGAGAGCATGCTCTTAGCGCTAAAAAAAAACAAAACAAAAACGCAGAGTCCTAGAAGGAACAAAGAAGGAAAGGAAGGAAGGAAGGAAGGATAAAGGAAGGAACAAACGAAGGAAGGAAGGAAGACTATGGCTAAGATAGGGAGTGCCCTGGTTCATGGCATAAAGAAACATTTGGTCATTAAATCGCCTCACACACATTTTAGCATGTGCAAACAAAGACGTGCGCTCGCGCGCGCGCACACACACACACACTCACTCTCTCTCTCTCACACACACACAGACACACGTACATCCAAGCATGGAGGTTTTCTTTAAATGAAGTGCCAATACCACATTGTGACAATCAAAAACAAGATAATCGAATATCCACCCGTACTTTGAACTTGACATATTCACGGCCTCTTGGTAGTCTTCATGTCCACCCCAGTGAAGGAAAGCAGCATTGGCAGAGCACAATGGTCTTGACAACGACAACGGCAATTCCTCTGCATTTCGGCACCAAAGTGTTGAAAGATGTGTTCGATGTATCGAGTGAATGCGGACTGGAGAGGCTGGCACTAGGGCTGTTCAATACGCACAGCGTCATCAGTAAAAAGAGTTATTTGCCCGTGAAAGACTCGATCGTCTTCGCCTGTCCAGAGAAGAAGGCTTAAATGTAGAGAATTACATCCCTTTGTTAATTTTTTCCCCCTTACAGCACACAGCCTTGTTAAGGAAAATTAGCTTTTGGAATTACCGTGAAAGACGATGGGGAGGACAAAAAAATTGTCTTCGACCCTTTTGTGTCGGCTGAGCTTTTGTGGCAATGTCGTAGGATTGTGTGTGTGTGTGTGTGTGTGTGTGTGTGTGTGTGTGCGTGCGGGCGCGTGCGTGTGAGAAAGTGTGTGTATAAGATGTACGGAGAGAAAAGCTCTAACCAGTGGCTGTTCGACCGGACCCACCTTTTTATCCTATTCCCCAAGCTGCCCCGCGCACTTACGGAGCGCGAACAATCAAAAGATCAATGGGAAATAACGAACAACAGTTGTCAAAAGAAGCGAGAGATTAAAGACAAAGTAAAAAAAATTTGATGGGAACAGACAAAGGTTCAAATGAGCAGAGAGAGAGGAGGAGGAGGGGGGGGCTATAACCCATAGCTGTACAGAGTGGATGTCCGAAGTGTTCAGTAACGACCGTGCAGGAACAATATTCCCTGAAGGATGTAGCCGCTGGGCCTTCTGCCTGATTTGCACCTGGCGGATTGCGTGATTAGCAGCATACGCTTAATTTCAGATGAGTACCAGGTCATTTCGGTACACCAATACCCGCCCCACGCCTCCGGTACAGAATGAAAACATCGACTGCACCGCGACGGCGTACATGACAAGGAGCGGTGACGAAGAGCTCTCTCAGTTTCTTTCTTTCTTTCTTTCTTTCTTTCTTTCTTTCTTTCTTTCTTTCTTTCTTTCTTTCTTTCTTTCTCCTGCCTTCTGATTCACTCTCAGGCTTCTCCCAACTTTTCGAATGTGTGTGTCTGTTCACGCGCTCGGATGAGCGTGCTTATTATGCATGAACATGTACATGTGTTAGAGAGTTTAAGAAGATGATGATGATGATGATGATGATGATGATGTGAGAAAGTACTTTCATTTAGTCGTCATGTTTTATGCTGTGCTGGAAGAGAGATGGAGAAGTGGGATTTATAGGATAGCAAAAGGTTGAAAGGCTAAGAAGGGGTAGACAAGTCTGAGTTGTCTGCTTTCACCGAGGCCGTAGGCGGTGATTATTTCCCCTTCTTGCTAGTTTGCAATTTTGCACCCCTGGTTGAATTGCTGCTTTAGGCGTTAGCTTCACTGGATATAGAATCCCATACAGTGTCAACACTTCCCAAACTAATTTTTTTTAATATGAAGTGCACTTTTGGTACACATTGAATTTACTTTTGCTGCTTTTATTTGTAATAAGTTCGTAAAATTAAATATTAGTGACTAATTTTTTCTCTGGCATTATTTTTCCAGATAATTGTCATCATTGTTGAAAAATTGTCGAACTGTCTCCGAATCCTTTTACCTGTTTTCTTTTACATTGTTTAATCTGGATGGAATGAGCTAGTACATTTCTATGTGTTAGAGTGATGAAAACGCACATGTTTAGAAATGTGATGGGCTGTTAAAGTCAGCATAGTATGCCAAACTGCTTTTTGATGCAGTTAAAAACACAATTATACACAATGTGAGTTATGTTTGCTTACAGGTATTTTTAAGTCCCTGAATGACGATGAAGAAAAAGATGTAAAGAAGGGGTCTGGTTTGTCTGATGGTCATGACAAGACAAGATGAGACAAATAGAGAGAATGACAATGACAATTCTTTATCTTGGAGGGTGGTGGGATAGACAGAACACGTTATTTTACGTCTAGTCCTTCCCACACCTAGGGGCATATTCACAACTGTTAGACTACTACAATAACAAAACAAAAAAGAACGGGATGGTGAAAAAATACCATGACAGTGAGCATTTACTCACA
Organism: Marisa cornuarietis; assembly: GCA_004794655.1. Classification (NCBI taxonomy): domain Eukaryota; kingdom Metazoa; phylum Mollusca; class Gastropoda; order Architaenioglossa; family Ampullariidae; genus Marisa; species Marisa cornuarietis. The sequence goes on along the minus strand of SMMW01000513.1, from coordinate 445,811 downwards.
TTTGTATGAAGTAATGGGGTTATAAAGTAAAAAAGTACTAAAAAGCTATTTGACATTTATTCCTTAAGCACGCTCAATGCAGGCTCTGCTGCTAGCTTTGATATTACGTGTGTGTGTGTGTGTGTGTGTGTGTGTGTGTGTGTGTGTGTGTGTGTGTGTGTGTGTGTGTGTGTGCCCGCACGCCGCCGCCGAGAGCCAGCACAAGCCCCGGGGCAAACGACCTTTCCGGGCCAAATGTAATTGTAATCGTAAATTATTTTCCCAGTATATAATAATATGCTTACAATTCAATTGTCAATATCTACATTTCATTCAGTAACGAAAGAGACTGCAAACATTAGGACAAGTGCACTGGGATCTACATCAGTACTTGAACATAAAGCTGTTTACACGTGAGTGGTTAGTAAATGAGGAAACGTGGCGTTAAAGGATCAAACTTGTATCCCGCTTCACAGAAAAAAATCCTCAGAGGGAGGACTGTTACATCAACCTTTCCTTAAAAGAAAAAGAAAAGGAAAAGAAGAAGGAAAAAATCCACTGACCAGGGAACACCAGATCCTTCTCGTCAGACCTACGTGAGTGTGTGTGTGTGTGTGTGTGTGTGTGTGTGTGTGCGTGCGCGTGCGCGTGCGTGTGAGAAAGTGTGTGTGTAAGATGTACGGAGAGAAAAGCTCTAACCAGTGTGTGTGTGTGTGTGTGAGAGAGAGAGAGAGAGAGGAAGCATGATCGTAGTTCATATTGTCGATTCATTCGTTCTTTCATTTAATTGTGTGTTTGTTCGTTAAGCCTCCTGTTTTTCGTTTATTTATTCCCGTCGCGAGACTGGTTAACCTGTAATATATTTCATCATCTTTATAAAAAAAAACAATAAAAACATGAACTTCTGTTTGTTCCGGAAGCGTAAATAAAATTCTAGGTTTTGTATAGCGCTTCCCTGTTTCTTTAAGTTCTGTGTACCGTGGCGGAAATCAGTCTACCAGCAAACGATCAGACAGGATTTGTCTCCCCCTGAGCTGCTTTTGTCTCCAGAGTCTCGGACCTTCATGCGTGACGAGGTGGTCACGTGGTACAGGGACAGGGAGTGTTCAGCGTGAAAAGAACTTCATTTGTGGTCGGCGAGCCGCTCGATCGCAGCTGAACTAGCTGTGACAGCAGTGTACTTTGTCCCCTCCGTCAGCTTAGGTCTGCCGAGCCCGGAGGGAGCGACGGAAAAAAGTTTGGACATCTTTATTCTTGTTGTTATTGTTATCATATTAATGCCATCGTTAGTGCCGCCACTGCCACGTCCACTACTGTTATCACCATCGTGGCAATAGCAACACTTATTTGAACACCAAATGAAAAAAGTTACGATTATCCCATTGTTCTCGTCCCCGGTTCATCCCGGAGTTCATTGTTAAAAGCATTAATTAAATAAATAGCGAGTTTCTTTTTTAACATCTAAATAATGTCCATGCACGGTTCACCGCATCCAGAATCCTCTTCCCTGGGGTGCCATAGGGAGAAAGATTATTTTAATTAATTCACGCAGTCCTGTGTGTCTTTCAGCCGTTGCCATGTTGTCTTGATCGCGATTTTAGTTCACCGCGTGCAAGGAAGAGAGGGAAGGAGAGAGAGAGAGAAACTCTTAGGTGGCGTATTGGAAGGAAAGAGGGAAGAAAAGGTCGGGAGGCGGGGAGAGATTTCGTCGACTGCCGGGAGTATGTTTAGTTGTGGACGTCTTAGTCAAAAGCACGCCTGTATAGTCAGTAAAAGCGAAGTACAGTTTCTGTCTGCGATTAAAACATCTTTGGATTATTAATACTAATGTAAATACGTGATCTATTGTTGAGTAGCCTTGTCTGAAGCCAGCCTGGTCTTCGCATAATTTGTTTTCTTCTTCCCCGCACTTGTACAGTCTCTTATTAAGTATTAAAGCCTTGCAAATCACACTTAGTAGCGAAACTGCCCTATAATTAACCAGGTTATTAATGTCTTTTTGTGAATAGGAACAGTTGCTGAACGTCCCCGGACTCGTCTATTGTAATACTAGGCTGCTCCTTTTTGTTTAACTTGAACTGCGCACAAGTTTCCAGAATTCAGCGCTGTTGTTCGCGTTCTCTTAAAGAAAACTGCGCGTGCTTTGGTTTAATCTTTTTTTTTTTTTCGTGGCGACTGTAGCTTTGTAGTCTTTTCGAATTTGACTGTAGGCCTCTTTGCTTGCACTTGATTGTGTTCGAGTATATTCGCGGAGTAATTTACTAGCGTTTTGTTTTACGACATTCCTCAGGGCTTCTGCAAAGGCTAAATTCTTTGGGGTCCCAGGGACCCCTTCTTCAGATTTCTAAGGGGTTTCAGGCTAACTCTAAGGGGTGAAAAAAAATCACAGGTACTAGATGGAACAGGGCATGACGTGGGTTCACTATCTTCATTATCTTGCTGTTTATCATCACTCTCACTTTCTTTCCGCTTCTGAGACGATGATTTTAACCACGTTGTCAACGACATCTTGGAAATAGGTTAATGGAACTCTTTCCGGTAAGGGACAAAACTCAGTGCAAGGGAAGTTACTCTCACCTTGTAACAAACGACAACAATAGATTGGGCTACGATGTCAGACACTACACCTAACCCAATTTTGTATCTGTTCTTCGCCCAAATTTGAAGGGGTCCCCTGGGACCCCACTGACGAAAATTGAAGGGGTCCTAATGCGTACTGTACGCAATTTTTTGCGATAGCAGAAGCCCTGTTCCTTATCGAACTACTTAGCACCTGATCTTCGTGAATGATTGCCTGTGATTTCATGCGTTGTGCTGAAGATAGAATAAACTCTGTGAAATGTTGGATACCTGTGTCGGGAGATGCTTATATACACATGTAAGCTCTTTCTAAAACTCTTTGACTTTCTTCTCCGTTGATCATGTTTTTATATTCTTGCTCATTTGCTGGGTTCCACACAAATCTGGATGTCCACTGCTTTTGAACCGTGCCTCCTACGCCCTGAAAGAATCAGCATATGTGGAGACTCCACTCGCAAAGTAATCTCCATTTAACACCTATAGTCAGTAGGTCAGAACTGTACGGAAAGTAGTCCACAACCAGGCCTGACAAGAGAGGGGAATGGGTGGGGGGGGAGGAATGCTGTACCAGGGCCCGCGGCCTTGGTCAGCGTATTTTTTTCTTCTTTTCCTTTTAAAGAAAGGTTGACGTAGCAGTCCTTACTGTGGGGATTTTTTCCAAGGAGCGGGGTGCGTTTGATCCTTTAACGTCAGTTTCCCTCATGTACTAACCACTCACGTGCAAACAACTCTATGTTGAAATAGTCATGTAGTCTCTAGATCCTTGTGCACTTGTCCTAATGTTTGCATATTCTATATTACGTTATTGAATGAAATGTAGATATTGACAATCGAATTGTAAGCATATTATTATATACTGGGCAAATAATTCCCGATTACGATTACAAGGAGCCTGTCCCGGGGCCCACACTGGCCCTCGGCGGCCCTGCTTGTCAACTACACTAAGTGATTATGTCCATTTGTAATGTACAGGTATCCATTCAGAAGAATGCTCATTGCGCAGCAAAAACAAAATTAATAAAAAAATAAGAAGAAAAAAATAAATAAAATAAATAGATAAAACACCAGGAAAGTAAAAAAACAAAAACAAAATAACGACAGAAGTGTTCTCTAAGGTGCTGACGTAAACGATGGACCACTTTTTTCTGGTCCCATTCTTTTTTATGCTGATCATGTGCGGTCTTTCTTTTTTTTTTTTGTCACAATTTTGTTGAATACTGTTGCTCCCATCTTCACACTCAGGCAGATCTCTGCGGGAGTGAATGGAAACAAAAGTTTGGTTCAGGTACGAAGAAAGCGATTTTGATTGGCTGTTTGTTTCTAAACAACCAATGACGAAAGGGAATCCCCACCAAGGACGAGAGGTCCCCGCGTTGACCCATTTCTTAACTCGCACACACCGACGTCGATTCTCGCCAAGCATGAACTCAGCTGAGTCAAGATTGCGGTAAAGTCGGCTCATGCACATGTGGTTGGGAGAAACGTGTAGACACGTGATACTCAGTCGCTGCTTCCCCGTACTGGCTAGAAGGTGATCGCCATTTCTTTTGTCTTTTTCGTTAATTTGTGTTAATGTTTGTGTCTACTGTTTGATCTGCTCCGATATGCGATCTTCTGGATTATTTTCTCTGCCTACGCTGTGTAACTTCTTTGCTATGGGCCGCTTCAAAAGGGAATCCCCACCAAGGACGAGACCCATTTGTTAAATAAGTATCATGTTTTACATTTCTTGTCAACGGCAAGTAGTATTTGGAGTTGCAGCATCATCAGCATGCTAAGTTTGATAGAAAGTCATTAAAAAATGAGAAATTTGATATCTCTACCAAAAGAGGAGTTCTTTTTGAAACAAAAAATGCCGACATTGGTGAGAGAGTCATGCATGCATGGGTCAAGGCTCCCAGCTCATTTAAAGTCACATGATCATTCAAAGTGCCGTAAATGCTTACCGGTGATATTTTTTTTCTTTTAAAAGCCACGAAAAGCCAAGATTGTCTGTACTTTATTTGGTCAGTAACATTCTTTTATTGTTAATTGTAAATAATGTTTGACATTGGAGTTGTAGCGGGTGCTAAACATGGGAGGCTTAATCTTGGCGGGTAGCGTGTTTACTTCGTCATCAGTCACAACTGCTGTTTTTTTCCTCAAACATCTCTTTATTTGCGGTTACGGGCGTACACATAGATTAAACAAAAAGGAAAGGGAAAGAAAAAGAGGAGAAGAAGACTGAAGGTGTTGCCCTGCAAATCAACACCAAAAGCACATTCAAAATCTCAAATCTTCTAGCGGAGGGACCAAGACAGGCGGACCTATCGTAGGTGTGCACACCTGGAGGGTCCGACTCAGAAGCCCACGCCACCCCGCACGATCGGCAGCTACCCCGAGCAGATCGCTCATTTGGAAACCGGTCCACTCTTTCACATTGCCGAACCAAAGTTTCCTCTGCTTGCCCACGCGTCTCTTCCCCTCGACCGTACCCTGCAACACTACTTTGGGTATCCCCTCGTGCCTTAGGACGTGTCCCAAGTACCTAAGTTTCTGCCTTTTTGCCACTGTGAGGAGGGGCTCCTGGTGACCGACCAGACTGCGAACCAGGCTAAGCACGGAGTCGTTCCTCTTCTTATCAAGGATGGAGATACCAAGTAGTATCCTCATGCTTTTACTTTCGAACGCTGCAATCTTGCGTGCTTGGTCTGTATGCAGCGTCCAGGTCTCACAACCGTACAGCAGGATGGGGACCACTAGCGATTTCCAAAGTCTGTATCTAGTGGAAAAAGAAAGCTTATCACAGGTCCAGAGCTTACCAAGCCTGGTCATTGCTGCTGTCGCGGCTATGAGCCTTTGCCGCACGTCCTCCGCGCTGTCGCCTTCGCTGGTAACGGTCGAACCCAGGTATTTGAAGGTCTTGACCTCTTCCAGGAGCTCTCCGTTCAGTCGGATGTCGACCTTGCCAGGGCCGATCAAATTTGCCATCACCTTACTCTTCTCCGTGCTGACCAGCATCCCGAACTTCTTCGAACAGGTGACAAGCCTGTCCGTGAGAGACTGCAGCTCGGCATTGCTCCCCGCCAGCAGGTCTATGTCGTCTGCATAGCGCAGGTTGCTTAACGGTCTGCCTCCTATTGAGACAGAGGTTGCATGGTCTTCGAGCGCGTCTCTCATGATTTTCTCAAGGAAGATATTGAACAGCACGGGGGAGAGCAGACAACCTTGGCGGACACCAACCGTCGTGGGGAACGACTCCCCCACTTGGCTGTTGAACAGTACTGAGCTCCTGGATGCATCATACAAAGCCCTGATGCATTGGATCAGACCCTCGTCCACGTTGAATGATCGCATTACATCCCAAAGGCCCTCGTGCCAAACTCTATCGAAAGCCTTTTTAAAGTCAACAAAATGGTGGTAAAGGGCTTTCCCGTGGTGCAGGTGCTTCTCGATCAGTAGTCTCAAACTGAAGATCTGCTCGATGGTACCGCGGCCGGCTCTGAAGCCGGCTTGTTCCTCAGCGAGAACACTGTCGGCCGCTGCTGTTAAACGGCGTTGAAGCACCCGCAACAAGGTCTTGCTGACATGGCAAATTAGGCTTATAGTGCGATAGTTTGTGCACTTCCTGGTGCTGCCTTTCTTTGGGATCGGCACCACCAGGGAATGCGACCATTCACGTGGCCATCTCTTGGAAACCCAGATTTTTCGACACAGATGTGTAAGGACATCAACCAGCTCCTCCCCTCCTTCTTTGATCAACACCAAAAGCACATTCAAAATCTCAAATCTTCTAGACATTCTGCTAAATCTTAGCTACCCCTCTAACACGTGGTAATCATGTGCCATCACTATTCTCATTAAACCATCTAACAAATAAATCACATCACCACATCAACATTTTTTCTTCAAAACATCATACCACAAATTAAAGATCCCACAATAAAAAACATTAGAGCAATGACATTAAACATAATTCCTACATCGATCTCACATCCTCTTTTCCCCACAAACCACCACATGAGGAAAAATGATCCCCTCTCCTCATACAAAATCTTCAAGCATCGTACACCTAACAAATCTAAAATCATACAAGAATACTATGCCCTTGTAGAGCAGTGTTTAAACTATAAAACATCATGCGTATTTTTCACAAAGCTGGTTTAGGACAAGCATCCCAGGGGTAGGCCCATCGGCCACCCTGGGCCACGTCTTCTCCAAAAGAAAGAATATACAAACGGAAACCCATAGAATTGCTTCCCCTTGTCTAAATCTCGGTGTAGTCTCGCGAGACCACATAAAAATCAATGCATGAAATAAAATACAAAATTACTAAACGAAAACATTAAAAAATATGTGAATACACATGACAAATGTGCAAATTTGTCATGGGTGTTACAGAGTCATAGAATTTTTGAAAAGTAATAACTAATGAAATATGTGATTTTTTTTACCAGAGGAAATGCTGAAGAAATATAGTGCTACCAAGTCCCGACATCATGTAATAAGACTAGGTAATGGACTGACGCTATTTGAAAGTCACTGAGGATCATGCATTCCTTTTTTCATAAGCGCCCTTTCATACTTGCAGGGCAGTACCAGATTTTGTTACAGAATACCCTGCACAAAGTATTTTTGTGCACACATTCATGGATTCTTCCATGGAGCCACATCAATAAATAAATAAATAATGTAAACAAATGAAAGCAGAAAATGGGTCAAGAGAAATTTTCTTTAATTATTTGAATCAAACAAACTTAAATCAATCAATCAATCCTCTTTGTGCTAGCTGCACATATCCACCAGAAACCCGCTCCAGGCGACCCCATGTCCAGCCATTTCCTTTCATCTCCCTTTCCACTGTTCTTCTCCAAGTTTCCTTTGGGCGGCCTCGTTTTCTTCGGTGGTCTGGAGTCCATCGTAAGGTGATTCTGGAGAGGTCTGCTGTCTGCTGGCAGAGCACATGTCCAATGCATTGCCAACACCGTTGTTGAACCTGCATGATGATGGACTCGGTTTGTTCTTCGGTGGAGTTCTTCATGGTGATGGTGTTTGGCCAACAGATGTTAAGTATGCGCCTGAGGCATCTGTTTTGGAAGACGTCAAGCCCGTTACCAATGTTTTTGGTCATCTTTCATGATTCTGATCCATTTGACTTGAAGATTGTCAGCTTGGTCTTCTGGCTGATGTTTGTTGCCTTCCATGTGCTCCTGAGTCAGGCAGTATGGTGGATGGAACAACAATCCATCTGCACTGCAGTTTAGTCATGCTGTACTTTCCAGACTCTGCACATCTCAACTATTCCTTGAAATCCACAATTGCACTACAAATTTTCCCAAAATTTCCATGCACACTCGCCATCTTCAATCCTCTCGACTTTCTATCGTCTGCTAACATGAAATCAAATCAACAAACTTTCTCCCCCCCCCCCGCACCAAATATCACATGACTAAAACCAGCCAATAATTTCAAACAACTCCATGTCAATAACCATAACATCACTCGACCAGTCCTAAACATTTCTCCTCTGCACAATTCACTACAATATAACCCTACCCCTACCCCACACCCATAAACCTATCCCAAACCCTAACCCTACTTCATAAATCACACACAAGACCAACCAACGCCCAACCTCACACCCCTCTCAAATATCGATCCTACCCGCTCTCCCCTCCCACAAAATAGCATAGCCCGCCATGACCTACTAAAACCCCCCAGTTCCGCCGTCTGTGGTCTCAACCATCACTTCTACGCCATCTTGCTGCTTTTGAAAATTAGTACCTATCAGCAGCATAGGTTTAACTCTCTGATAACTTTTCTGCAATTACATCGTGGATTTTTTACGACTGTTGATGTACCTCTTATGCCACTCATCATCGTGAGGATCGGAAACGACAGCTAGTGAGTACTGTTACTACTGCGTATTTTCTGCTGGGTTCCATACGCCACCTCAAATCAGTGATCTGAACAGATCTCTCCACAAACTCCTCTCTCCCCGCTCGCAGTCTACCAGTCTTTTCCTGTGCCGAAGCCCTGACATGATTCATGTGCAGATTTTTCCACCCATTATGTCCGCTGATGTGTCTCTAGCCGGTTGCTTGCTGATATGTTTTGGTCTATAGGTATGTGTGGTACATACGTTTAGTATCTGTTTGAATGAATCCTTTAAGTGTTTTGTATCCCGAATATATTTGTAAAGCGTCTTAAGTACTGCTCAGTGAAGAAATGCGCTATATAAATCTACATTATTATTATTTATATGTAGGATGGGGATCGAAGGTGTTTGTTATGTATGTATGACGGGGATGAGCGGTGTATGTATGTAACTAAGTTTTATTTCTGTGCCGTTTTGTGTTCACTTTGTTATTTTACCAGTACTCTGAATTGTCTATGTAACTTTGTTACCAGGCAAGAGCTGCAATCCGTGTCCATGTCCACCGCTTCAACAATTTGCTAGGTTAGTTATACCCTCTATTTTCATGATATATCCAGAATAGTAGCTGGGATGAAACATGAAATGATACTACCTTTGCACTTGACGATGAAGAAAATGATTTCACTTTAAAATGATTGTAAAAAACATGTACACTTCAAAAGAAGGATATTATCATAGTGTATTTTCATTGAAAAGTAATGATAATATGAATCATATATTTTCAATTTTAAGAGTGTAAATAACAGCATTCATTAAATTATTATCATATACAGCTAACAGCATAACTTCATCAATGTTTCTATGGTATCTGAACGTTTTTTGATGTATGTACATTATTTAAGTGGGTCATTTACATTTCCATGCTAGATATTATTATTAATTGAGGCCAATTATGTATGTAGTTAATTATGAATAAAAAAACACAATTTCAGCAAATATGTTCAGTAATATTCAGTAATTGCAGTTACAAATACAATTTTCATGTTTTAGTTTAATGAACAACATGCATTATAAGATCTTTTCTTACAAAGCGAATGCAGTTCTCATGCCCAAATATCAAATGTAGTTTGATTTTTTTTAAACTTCTAAAGTAGTATTTCTTAGAAGTCATGAAAAATAATCATGGAGCTTTAAGTAGGTTTTAAGTATGCAAGAAACTGTGGTATTTTGACTTTCGATTATACAACTATTTAATTTTACAGTTGGCAGAAAAAAATGTCAGTAGGAAGGATAAGAGGAGTAAGATAAAATTAATATAGTGTTACATTGTATGTTGCAGGTTTTTCTTATAGCACATGCTGGGACTGAGACACAGGAGATAAAGAATCTGAGGCCTTGTGTTCAAATTCAGTCTAATTTATCAATTAAGCAATAAAACTCAAATGTCATAAAGTAAGAACAGGAAGCTATGTTTACCATAAACGATCAAGTCCAGGTCCCATGTATACACAGCATAAAGAGTGAACCGAGCTCTGTGACTGATCTACAAGAAGACCTAAATGATAATGTAATACTAAAGACAGAAAGCACATTTGGTTCTTGTACAGATAAGAGATATTGCTCACAAATTAGCTTTGTGCAGCTTGAGAACAGCTGTGGTCAAAGTCACATAAAACCTGAGCCTGCTATGCATATCCAGCAATCAACCTGGACACACGAGGAGGCTGTAAAACTTGAGTTGAACTCTCAAGATGTCACTTGTTCAATTAAGACTGAGCAGGATCCTGTGTATTGTGCAAAGACAGAAGAGCAACTTGTGTTTAAGCAAGAAGAAGATCCTAGTCACATGGTAAAACCAGATCATGCTACACACATTAAGCACTCAGACTGCAGGTATGAGAGCGCTGTGAAACTGGAGTACCCCTATCAATGTACTACTTGTTCAGTTAAACCTGAACAAGATTTGTTTCATGGAAAGATGTCAGAAGAGCAGATTATGATTAAACAAGACGAACAAGATGATATTCATAAAGTGAAGACTGAGACAGACTGGCCTGGTCAGCATGCCATGTGGTCAAATTACAGTGATTTGAAATGCCAAGAAATGAGTGCTCATAGTTGTAAAACTCTTGAAGTGATGGATATTAATACAGACAGTCAACAGAATCAGGCTCACAGTGATGTGCAACCTCACAACTACAGTTTGTGTAAATCTACCTTAAAGCGCTCATCCAATTTCAAAAAGTACTTGCCGGTCCACAGTGATGTAAAACCTCACCAGTGCAGTTTGTGTAAAGCTACTTTTACGAACACATCCAGTTTAAGAAAGCACATGTTGGTCCACAGTGATGTGAAAACACACCAGTGCAGTTTGTGTAAAGCTACCTTTAAGTTCTTATCTGGTTTAAAAGAGCACATGCTGGTCCACAGTGATGTTAAACCTCACCAGTGCAGTTTGTGTAAAGCTACCTTTAAGTGCTTATCCCATTTAAAAAAGCACAAGGCGGTTCACAGTGATGTGAAACCTCACCAGTGCAGTTTGTGTAAAGCTACCTTTAAGTGCTTATCCCATTTAAGAAAGCACAAGGTGGTCCACATTGATGTGAAACCTCACCAGTGCAGTTTGTGTGAAGCTACCTTTAAGGCCTCATTCCATATAAGAAGGCACATGCTGGTCCACAGTGATGTAAAACCTCACCAGTGCAGTTTGTGTAAAGCTACCTTTAAGCGCTTATCTGATTTAAAAGAGCACATGCTGGTCCACAGTGATGTTAAACCTCACCAGTGCAGTTTGTGTAAAGCTACCTTTAAATGTTTATCCCATTTAAAAGCACACATGGTGGTCCACAGTGATGTGAAACCTCACCAGTGCAGTTTGTGTAAAGCTACCTTTAAATGTTTATCCCATTTAAAAGGGCACATGCAGGTCCACAGTGATGTGAAACCTCACATGTGCAGTTTGTGTAAAGCTACTTTTAAACGTTCATCCCATTTAAAAAAGCACATGCAGATTCACAGTGATGTGAAACCTCAACAGTGCAGTTTGTGTAAATCTACCTTTAAGTGCTCATTTGATTTAAAAGAGCACATGCTTGTCCACAGCGATATGAAACCTCACCATTGCAGTTTGTGTAAAGCTACCTTTAAGCGCTCATCCGGTTTAAGAAGCCACATGCTTACACACAGTGATGTGAAACCTCACCAATGCAGTTTGTGTAAGGCTACCTTTAAACGCTCATGCTATTTAAGAAGGCACATGCTTACACACAGTGATGTGAAAACTTAAAAGTACTGATTGTGTTAACCTGCATTTAAACACTTAGATCAATAAATAAGACACATCCTGACTCACAGTGATAAGAGATGTCACCAGTGTACTGTATGTCATATAGCTTCCAACAGATCAAGTACCCTAACACAATGCATGGTGTTTGACAGTCGTGTGAAATCTCACCGGTATAATGTATGTAAAGCTTCTTTTAGGAGCTCAGACTATTTGTAAAGGCATATGCTGACCCACAATGATCTTAACCCTCATTAGTGCATGCATATAAAGTTGCCATGAAAAGATCATTTGTCCACGAGCACATGGTGTGCCAGTGATGAGATGCCTCACAAGTGAAGTGTGTGTTAAGTGTTTTTCAGGTTAGCAGCCCTGACTATTTGAAAGAACACATACTGATATCAGTGAAAAGATATGAAGAGGTGGCGAGAAACTTTACTAGTGCAGTGTATGCTAGGTTTCCTTCAGCAGATCAAATAATTTAAAAGAGCTCAGAGCATTTTCACATCATGTCTTCTTGCTTCACACATTCTATCAATGATTTCATTATTATTTAGACTCTATAAAAATCCATTATATTATGCGTTTTTTTGGTTTGCTAAGTATTATTATGTTTTATATTTTTTTTGTGAATGGCAAATAGCATATGAAGTTGCAGCATCATCATGATTGAAAGTTAAAAAAAAATGAGAAATATGATTTCTCTTCCAGAACAAGTTTTTTTTTTTATTAAACAAGAAGTGCTGACATTGGTGAGAGAGAGAGAGTCATGCATGCAGTGTGTAAAGCTGGGTCTAGGCTCCGTTCTTATTTAAAAAGTCACATGATAATTCAGAGTGCCGTGAACACTTACTATTGATATTTATTTCTTTGAAAAGCCAAAATTAACTGTACTTTATATCTTTGGTCAGTAACATTTTGTGCCTTTATTGTTAATGGTACTGACGCTATTTGAAACTTAACTGAGGATCGTGCATTCCTTTTTTCATAAGTGCTCTTTCATACTCACAGGGCAGTACCAGATTTTAAGTTACAGAATATTCCACAAAAAGTATTTTTGTGTTTACATGCATAGATTCTTCCTTGGAGTCACATCAATAAAGAAATAATGTAAACAAATGAAAGCAGAAAATGGGTCAAGAAAAATTTTCTTTGATGACTTACATCAAACAAACTTCAATCAAATCAATCCCCTTCGTGCTAGCTGCACATAAGGCCTCAACCAGATCCCGCCACTGATGTCGATCATCTTCCTTTCCGCTGTTCTTCTCCAGGTTTCCTTTGGGCGGCCTCGTTTTTTCAGCTGTCTAGAGTCCATTGTAGGGTGATTCTGGAGAGGTCTGCTGGTGGAGGCAATGTTCAATTCATTGCCAACGCCTTTGTTGAACCTGCATGGTGATGGACTCGGTTTGTTCTTCGGTGGAGTTCTTCATTGGTGATGGTGTTTGGTCAACAGATGTTAAGTATGCGCCTGAGGCATCTGTTTTGGAAGACGCCAAGCCTGTTACAAATGTTTTTGGTCATCTTTCATTATTCTGATCCATTTGACTTGAAGATACTCAGCTTGGTCTTCTGGCTTATGTTTTTTGCCTTCCATGTGCTCCTGACTGAGGCGAAGGCTTGGCTGAATTTCGCCAGTCGGGCTCGAATCTCCACCTCAGCATCCCCGGTGTTTGACATCTTGGACCCAAGAAAGGTAAAACTGTCAACTTCCTCAATCTCTTCTCCATTTAGTTTAATGTTTTCTTGGACTCTGGCATTCACTCTCATACTTTAGTTTTCTTTGTGCTGAACTTCAAGCCAATGTTTCCAGCTTTTTCTGAGAAGACATTTGTTTTCTCTTGCATGTCTTGGTGGCGGTGTGACAAAAGGGCAATGTCATCAGCAAAGTGCAAGTCTTCCAGCATTGTTGCTGCTGTCATAGTAATGGTCCATTTGATCTCTCTCCTCTTTCTGTCGGTGGAATACTTCATGAGCCAGTCCATGGACAGGATGAAGGGGAACGGCGACAGAATGCTCCGTATCACAGACCATCTGAGATTTGAACACGCTGTAAAGCCTTGCAACGACCTGGACAAGTTTCGCAGGGACTCCATAATGCCTCAGGATCTTCCAAAAGGACTCATGGTGGATGCTGTTGAAAGCCTTCTCCAGGTCGATGAAGTTGATGTACAGCGGTGTGTTCCACTCGTTGCTCTGCTTCAGAATCTGACGCAGAATGCAAATGAGTTCAGAGCAGGATCGCCCAGGGCGAAATCCTGGTTGCTGGGGCCGGAGGTCTTTCTCAACGGTTGCCGTCAGTCTTGACGAAACTGTCATGAGATAACTCTAGGGTGTAGGTAACAATCGACCCACTTAGTGTCCAGAGCGCCTTGTTTACAAGCCCTAGGCCCTTTGGCGAGGAAGTAGGGGGCGTATGTTTTGGTATGGACGCCTAAGTGGCGCGTGGAACAGAAGGTGCTAAGTGATTTCGGCCGCCATGCGTGACCGATGGCTGACTAAACGTCAACAAACGTCTAGGGAGAGAGAGACCTAGAGGCGCACACCTGTTACCGCCAAACCACGTAAGTAGACAGGGGGAGGGAGGCTAAGGTACATGTAACATCGGCCACCCGTAGGCGTGGCCTGTGGTCAGAGAGAGATCTCCTCCTGTCGATTGCTGACTCTAATTGTAGCTGATTGTATGATGAGTGAGTAATCAATGGCATCCCTCGATGTATGTATCTGTGAGAATGTAGAGAGATAAATAGAGAGACAGGAACACACTTCACTTGCTTTTCGGCGAACGTCTGAGTGGGGGAGCAACGGGTCACCAGCCAAATCGACTTCAGCTTTCTAACGCCAACTACACTTCTGCCGCAAGACTCGGGAGGAAAGAAGTCGGGTTAGAGAACCTTGAGAGAAGGAGGCAAGTAATTGACGACGGACTGTCAAGACTGCCTGCTGTCGTCGTGGAGAGGAAAGGGCTGTGTGACTGTGGGCTCGCTCTACTGGTGTGAGAGGTAGAGGCTCAACGTTGAGGCCGCTAGAAGTCGTCGGTTCTCAAGGGCTGAGACCGTCTGTGGTGGTGTTCGTTTGGCGGCTGTACGAGGCATTACAGCCGTTGAAGAACCCACGTGTGTACCCTCGAGTGGTACAAGGCTCGAATCTGGGTCACCGGGAGAAGCAGTCGTCGCTCTCTGACGTGGTGACAGTTCGAGGGAGGAAGACGTCAGACCTTCAGACATCACTTCGAAAGGAAATCGTCAGTGTGTCGTGACAGTCAGCAGAAGTCTTGAACTCTCAACAAACCAGCTGTAACAGAGCTAAGTTGGTGCGCTTGCGAGTGTGTATGGTATTTGTAAAGAGAGGCAACAGCACTGTAACATCAGAAGTACGCTTTAGCATGGATAGTATTAGGACCCCCCCCCCCCAGACGAGTCCATTTGATTGTGTTTTGTTTGAAATGCTTTTGTAATTAATAAATCTTTTCTTTATTGTTACATTGAAAATCACACGTCGTTGCGTATTGTGTTCGGGGAAGAGCAGAGGTGGGGGCTCGTGAGCCAAGTTGTGTAATTGAATGAATCTACTTTAATAATAATGACCGACGTGTGATTATCGTGTGTTTTCCCTTGCAGTTTATGATGACGTGGGCGGCTAGTGACGAGTAATTAGTGCCCACGTGCCCATTCCCCGGGGCCAGTATTCACGTTGTGGTTGAAAGACCAGGGATACTGTCACAAAAACAATCTTGCTGAAGACCTTGCTGGTGAGGGAAAGAAGTGTTATAACCCTCCAGTTATTGCAGTCTCCAAGATGTTTCTTAGGTA
The DNA here is from genome assembly GCA_004794655.1 of Marisa cornuarietis. Taxonomy (NCBI): domain Eukaryota; kingdom Metazoa; phylum Mollusca; class Gastropoda; order Architaenioglossa; family Ampullariidae; genus Marisa; species Marisa cornuarietis. The sequence continues at coordinate 430,300 of SMMW01000513.1, read as the reverse complement.
ACTTGAAGATGAGCCCTGTCTTCCACTCATCGCGGATGTGTCCCGAGTTCCAAACTTGCCTGAAGATTTCAGTCAACATGGTAGCTGTCACACTCGCATCTGCTTTCAACATCTCTGTTGTTATTCCATCTGCCTCTGGTGCTTTGCCGCTTTTCATTGCCTTGATTGCTGCTGTCACTTCTTCCAGGCTTTGTGGGTCTGTGCTCATGTCAAGGTCTGTATCTTCTGTGCACATGTCAAGGTTTGTATCTAGTCTGCGAGATGAGTGGGGGGGATCTGGTCTGTTCAGAACTGACTCAAAATGTTCCCTCCATTGCTGTAGTTTTTCTGCCTCTCCCTGGACAACATTTCCATTCATGTCTTTCACTGGGAAGGAAGTGGATGGCCGAGTGGTAAGAGCGCTGTCGTCCGAACCGAGAGCGCGCTGGATCGATTCCTGATAAGCGCAGCAAACTTCCCCCAGTCGACCCAGCTGACGGGAATGGCTACCTGACTCCATAGAGGGTTGGTAAATGTAAGGCAGCGAGGGAGAGGAGATTGGCACCACCCTCATATAAAAGCTGGCCCTGAGAAAAGTGGGGTCTCTAACAGCTCACTCCCCAACGACCTGAACGGGTTATGGGATGACCTTTCAATGGCACTTCACTGTTTTTGAACCTGTTATTTAGCTGTTTATTGATTTTATACAGTGTATTCAGGTACTCTTTTCAGTCAGTCAGTCAGTCGTCCCTTGCCTGGCACCTGGCGTTGGGGGGAGCACATGGATAGACGCGGCAGCTGATAGGGCCCGCCACTCTTGCCTATTTTGAGCGATAGTCAGCAGGTCCTGTACAGGACGACCAGTCCAGTCTTTGACGTTCGTAAGCCAGTTCTTTCTCTGTCCTCCGCGGCGTCGGCCACCCTCCAAGGTGCCTTGAAGGATAGTCTTCGACAAGGTGTCGTGCCGGGTTACATGGCCAAAGAAGACCAGCTTACGTCGCTTGACTGTTGATAGTAGAGGTTCCTGGCGTCCTACAAGTGTGGAAATCTTGTTTCTTACAAAGTCGTTGGTTTTGTGTTCTTTGTAAGAGATCCGGAGAAGCCTCCTCAGGCACTTGTTCTCGAATGCCTGGATTCTCCTTTCCGTTTCGGCGAGCAGAGTCCACGTGTTGCATCCGTAGAGCAGGATCGGCACTACCAGGGATTTGTAAAGCCTGTACTTGGTAGTGAACCTTATCTTGTGGCTATGCCAGATCCTATCTAGCCTAACCATTGCTGCTGTTGCTGTTGCGATCTTGATGCGGATATCTTGCGTGGAGCTGCCGTCCTTGGAGAGGGTGGCTCCCAAGTACTTGAAGCTGCTTACCTCTTCGAGCTGTACCCCGTTCATATAGATCTCTGCTTTGCCGTTGCCATTGATCATAACTTTGCTCTTTTCAGTGCTGGTCTCCATTCCATATGGGTTTGGGCTGTCTGTCAGTCTGTTGGTTGCAGATTGGTCTTCCGCCGATTGAAATGGAGGTATGATGGTCATGAAGAGCTTCAAGCATGATGTTCTCCAAGAATATATTGAACAGCACGGGTGATAGGGGACACCCTTGGCGTACCCCGACTGTGGTACGAAAGTAAGCTCCTATTTGGTTGTTAAGCAGAACTGTGCTCGTTAACTGTTATACAACGCTTTAACAACTTGGACGAGCCTTTCTTCGATGTTGAATTTCCGCATCACATGCCATAGCCCCTCGTGCCAGACTCTGTCAAATGCCTTCTTAAAGTCAATGAAGTTGTGGTAAAGGTCCCGCTGATGCTGAAGATGCTTTTCTATAAGAAGACGACAGTTGAAGATCTGCTCAACTGTGCTTCTACCTGGTCTGAAGCCAGCCTGTTCTTCTGCTAGCAGCTCTTCTGCGGTGGTTCTGATGCGGTTCTGTATGACCTTCAGCATGACTTTGCTTGGGTGACTGATAAGGCTTATGGTTCTGTAGTTCTGACACTGTTTGCTGTTTCCTTTCTTTGGGAGGGGTATGATTAGTGATTGCGTCCATTCTCTGGGCCATTCCTTGCGCTCCCAGACTCTTTGGCACAGGACAGTTAGGGCCTTTGTAGTTGCTTCCCCACCCTGCTTGAGCAGCTCAGCTGGTACATTATCAACGCCTGGTGACTTTCCTCCCTTCAAACCATTACAGCTCTTTCGACCTCTTCCCGTAGGACTGGTAGATCTGCAGGTTCACTGTCTCTAGTCTGGTTGTTTTGGAGTATGTTGGCGTTGGTCTTCAGCTGGTAGTTATACAGGTCCTTGCAGTATTCTGTCCATCGGTTGAGTACAGCATTGCCTTCTGTGAGAAGGTGACCGTTGCTGTCTTCAATGACTGAGATCTTCTGCTGTTTTGTCTTAGTGATGGTCTTTAGAAGTTGATAGGCCTTTTTGCTGTCACCTCGTGCAATTCCATCCTCTATGTCCCTGCATTGATTTTTGATCCAGCTCTCCCTAGCTGCCCTCATCCCTTTCTTAATAGCACAGTTCACTTCTTTGTATTTGGTGGCTGCTTCTGGATTGCTTTTCTTTTCTCTCTTCAAGGCCCTCCTTTGGTCACAGAGGTCTAGGATGTCGTTCGTGACCCATGGCTGTTTCTTATTCCTATGTCGCCCTAGAACCTCCTGGGCTGTCGACAGTAGCACCTCTTTGATGTTTCCAGCGAGGGTGTCTACATCACAGTCCACCAGGTTCAGTGTGCCAAATTTCCCGCCAACCGTGGCCTTGAAGACTTCTGCAATCTTTGGGTCTTGCAGCTTCTCCAAATCAAAGCGAATTCGGGGAGTGTTTGAGAGTCGCTTCGCTTTCAGCCTCAGCTTTAGGTTTGCTAGAACAAGGTCATGGTCGCTGCCTATGTCAGCGCCTGGGTACGTCCTTGTGTTGGCCCTGTTGATGCTGGATTTGAAGCGTCTTGGCAGTAGGATATAGTCGATCTGATTATGGACCAATCCGTCTCGTGAGTGCCAGGTGGCCGTCCTTGATTTCTTGTGGGGATATAAGGTGTTGGCTAAGGTGAGTCTCTGGCTCTGTGCAAACTCTAGGAGTCTGATACCCCTGTCGTTGGTTTCACCAAGGCCAAATTTCCCCACCGTTCCTGCCCATTGCTGGTAGGCATCTGGGCCAACCTTGGCGTTCCAGTCTCCGAGCACAACCAGGATGTCCTTTTTTGGAACTGCCTTCACAACCTTGTCCAGTTGTTGGTAGAATTCTTCCACTTCATCGTCTCCATGTGTGGAAGTTGGAGCGTATACTTGGACAATGGTGACATTATGGGGCTTAGCTGAAACACGAATGGAGATCAGCCGGCTGGATACGGGTGTACAGCTGATGACGGCCGCGGCCACCTTCCTGTGCACGAGGAAGCCCACGCCGTACTCATGCCTGGCGTCCTCCCCACTGTACCACAGTCTGTGGCCGTCGTCCGTCGTTGTTTCCCCAAATCCTGTCCATCTGACCTCCGCAAGTCCCACAATGTCCCACTGGTACCGTTTTAGCTCGTGTGTGAGTTGATGCACTTTTCCGCACTGGTATAACGTGCGTACGTTCCACGTGCCAATTGATGTTCCTTCTCTTAGCTTGATTTCTGTTTTGGTTTCAGTCTTGGTCTTGGTCTTGGCTCCAGTAGCACACTTTTCGCTGACCCCACGCTGGAGCCTCCCGATAGGGTGCGCGGTCGTTGTTAGTCCGGGCCGCGACCGATCCGGCATGTTATCTCCTTTCTGGCGTATATCCATGGTCCTTGCATTGAGCTTATACACTTGGTAGCGCTAATTCCTTCTCCAAGTGAACCACAGCCGATTGTCGGCCTGGTCATGAACACGTAGGCGCTGGGCCCTGGCCGGTACTCTCGTCGTGGAGAGTTTTCGACCGCTGATGCCGTGTTAGTATCAGGATTTTCTGTAGGGGTTTACTCCCTTAGCCTTTATCTTTCCCAAGATTCCCCCAAGGCAGTGGTCTTGTAGAAGCCTCTATCAGTGTTGGAGCATTTATGAAAACAAAATAGATGCAAAAAAACTTAGCTGGTCTACTTCGCATTTTAAGACGTCTGAGTCGACCGCACCTTGCCGGTAGTTGAAAAATACTCTTTTACCAGCTGCTTCTTCTGCTTCATCTGTCAGTTTCTCTATGTAGTCCCTTTTGTTGGTTTTGGCCATTCTCTTTACCTCTTTGTTTATTTCTTTATATCTTAGTCTGTGTTGTTCCTTCAGAACGTTCAGATCTGGTGTTGTTGATTTTCTGCTTGATTGACTTTCTCTCGTCTATCCTTTTCCATGTCTCTTCTCTGATCCACTGTTTATTCTTTTTTCGTTGGAAGCCCAGTATTTTCTCTCCTGTTTCATGTAAGACTCGATTGAAGTCCTCTAAGGTCATCTCCTGTTGGTCCCCTATTGCTTGGAACCTGTTCTTTACTTCCACTACAAAGGACAGTTTGGTGGCTGGGTCTTTCAGTCTGCCGTACTCCACTCTCTGCTGACCTGCCTGTTTTCCTCGCGATCGACGTAGCTTCAGAGAAACTGCGGCTATCACAAGAGTGTGGTCACTGGCAACGCCTACTCCTCTTTAGGCTCTGACATCTTGAAGTGAGCTCTTCCATCGTCGGTTGATGATGACATGGTCTATCTGGTTCTTTGTGATCCTGTCTTGTGCCTTGTGGATGTCTTTGTGTTGGAAGAGTGTGCCTCCAAGCAGTATATTGTTTTCTTCACAAAAGTCTGCCAGTCTCTCTCCGTTGTCATTAATGGTTCCAATTTCATGCTTGCCCATGATATGCTCCCTTCAGGTATTGTCACTTCCCACCTTGGCATTGAGATCGCCAGTGATGAACAGCAAATCATGGACTCGGACGCTCTCCGAGGCTGCCTGAAGCTGATCGTAAAAAGCATCCTTGTCTTCTTCCTCGGAGTCTTCTGTTGGTGCATAGCAAACTAGCACTGTCAGTAGGGTGTACTTTGAATGGAATCTTGCTCTCAAAAGCCTGGGTCCATAAGGCTTCCATTCCAGCAGTGTCTTTTCAGTTTTCCTATTGAAGAGTAGTGCTACGACTTCAGAGTGTTGGTTTTCTGATCTTCCTGAGAACAGGATAGTGTCCTGACGCTAGTATTAGTATAGATATCAATGTTTCAAAGAAAAATTCTTCCCTCATCATCTTTGTAAATTGTTTCCTGCACTGACCTACAGATAAAAATTACACATCTCATAAACAGATTAAGTTCAGGAATTTTGTTTTCTTGAATTGTGCAACTCTAGTGGGTCGCTCAAAGACCTTAATCTTGGGAATTGACGCATATGTAGTTGTAAATGACTTGTCAACGCTACTGAGTCTGAGTCAATTATAATAAACTTACCTTGCAATTGGTACCCTTTTCATGGTGCTGACGTATACGATGGACCACTTTTTTCTGGTCCCATTCTTTTTTTCTGCTGATCACGAGCATTAATTGCTGCAACTTCGAGCTTTCTTTCCAAAGTTCAAGCTTTTTTCTCGCAATCTATGTGCTCGATAGGGGCCCAGACAGGGCCTTCTTATGCTCTTCGACTAAATCAGTGAGTAGCTGAATCGCACAGCACAGCCGTGCGATCTTTCTTTTTTGTCACAGTTTTGTTGAATACTGTCGCTCCCATTTTCACACTCAGGGAAATCTCTGCGGGAGTGAATGGAAACACAATATAGCGTGGCGCGGGTACGAAGAAAGCGATTTTGATTGGCTGCTTGCTTTTCAAACAACCAATGACGAGAGGTTACCGTGTTGACCCATTTCTTAACTCGCACACACCGACGTTGATTCTCGCAAAGCATGAACTCAGCTGAGTCAAGATTGCGGTAAAGTCGGCTCATGGCGGGTAACTTCTTTTCTATGGGCCCCTTCAAAAGGGAATCCCCACCAAGGACGAGACCTATTTGTTAACTAAGTAAGCAGTTAAGTCCACTAATACACATCGACGCTCGATTCTCGCCAAGCATGAACTCTGCTGAGTCAAGATTGCGGGAAAGTCGGCCATTTAAGTTCGCTCATGCACGTCAGCCCAGGGCCCCCAGCAATTAACCTGGACACACGAGGAGGCTGTAAAACTGGAGTTCAACTCTCAAGATGTCACTTGTTCAATTAAGACTGAGCAGGATCCTGTGCATTGTGCAAGGACAGAAGAGCAGCATGTGTTTAAGCAAGATACCAACCCTGGCTATTTGAAAGAACACATACTGCTATCAGTTAAAAGCCTTAGGTATGAAGAAGTGGGGAGAAACTTTACTAGTGCAGTGTATGCTAGGTTTCCTTCAGCAGATCAAATAATTTGAAAGAGTACCTTGAGCTTAGAGCATTTTCACGCCAGGTTTTCTTACTTCACACATTCTATCAATGATTTCGCTACACTCTATAAAAGTCTACTATATTATGCATTTCTTTGGTTTGATTGAAAGTTATTAAAAAATGAAAAATTTTATTTCTTTACCAGAAGAAGACTTCTTTTTCTTTAAACAAGAAATGCTGACATTGGTAAGAGAGTCATGTGTGCAGTGTGTAAAGCTTGGTCTAGGCTCCCTTCTTATTTAAAAAGTCACATGTTAATTCAAAGTGCCGTTGAACGTGGGAACCACCGTTGATATTTTTTTCTTTTAAAAGCCAAGATTGACTGTACTTCATTTTTGTGGTCAGTAACATTTTGTGCTTTTATTTTTAATTGTAAATAATATTTGACATTGCAACAAGTCCTAGATTTATTTGAAAAGTAATAACGAATGAAATGGGTGATTTTTCTACCAGAAGAAAAGCTGAAGAAATATAGGGTTACCAAGTCCCGTCAACATGTAAAAAGACTTGGTGAGGCTAGCCTTACACACGTCAAATTTTCGCCGTGCGCCGTGGACGGCGCGACGCCGTGCATTCCTCAAACGCGCCGTGAGTAACGAACGGCGCTTGGCACACTGCGCGTGGAAGCACTTCAAGATGGACGATCTAGAGAAAGCGTTGTGTTTATATTTGACTGAAAAAAACAAAGAAAAAGGCAAATCTCCCTCCATGCATTGTTGGTCTCCGTTCGAGACTTATAACTGTCGAATGTTTTATCCCAAATCACTGGTCTTTCTTGTATCAGCGTTATTAGCACATCAATATCTATATCACAAATCTATATACACAAATCGAATTTTCGCCGTGCGCCGTGGACGGCGGGACGCCGTGCATTCATCAAACACCGGACTCACGGCGCGCGCCGTCTTGTCCACGGCGTGTGGAAGCACTTCAAGATGACACGGCACTGCTCTCTCGGCCAGCAGACACCGACTGTGCAGCCTTGGAAGATTTTATTGCCTGGTGCGATGACAATTTCCTAGACCTTAATGTGAGTAAGACCAAAGAGATGGTTTTCGATTTCCGTCGGAATTCTCCACCAAGTCCTGTAAGTGTCATCCACGACAAGGAGGTGGAAACGGTTACTGTTTTTAAATACCTGGGCACCATCTTCGACAGGCGACTTTGCTGGGATGTCAACACCCAAGCCATCGTGAAGAAAGCTCAGCAGCGCCTCTTCCTTCTCCGGAAGCTGAAGTCTTTCTCTGTCCCCCACCAATTTCTTCAGCTTTTTTACAGAACACACATAGAGAGCGTGCTGTCCTTCTCGTTTATCTGTTTCTACAACAGTTTATCAGTGAAGGACAAGAGCAGCCTACATCGTGTGGTATCCACCTGCTCAAAAGTCATTGGGACAGCCCAAACTACTCTTCAGACTCTGTATGACAGGCAGACATTTCTGAAGGCGTCTGCAATCCTCTGTGATGACAGGCATGTCCTATCGAGAGAGTTTGTCCAGCTCCCATCGGACCGCCGATTTTGTGTGCCTGCATGCAGGACTAACAGACTGCGGCTGTCATTCGTTGTTTCGGCCGTGCGTCTCTTGAATGGTGCTGTGCAAATGAATGAAACATGAATGGGGAAGTCTGTCTGGTGCATATGAATGTGTGTATGTGTGGGTGGGTGTTGTGTGGTGTGTATTGTATGGTGTGGGTGGGTTGTGTGTATGTGTATGTTCTGTGTGTATATGTGTGGTTTTTTGTGTGTGTTAAATTGTATCGCGCTGCCACCCAATTGCCCTCTGGGACAAATAAAGTATTATCTTCTTATCTTATGATGGACGATCTAGAGAAAGCGTTGTGTTTATATTTGATTGAAAATCTCCCTCCATGCATTGTTGGTCTCCGTTCGAGACTTATAATTGTCGAGGGATTTATCCCAAATCACTGGTCTTTCCTGTATCAGCGTTATTAGAACATCAATATTTATATCATATTGATCTAGATCTGCATCAAACGTCTCTGCTTGTTCTGTAGACATCTTCAAATACAAAACACTTAAATAAACCACCAGGCAACTGACCATAAGAGAACGCACTCGTGGCGATTCAGTGTTGTGCGCATGCGCTAGAGGGGGGGGGGTCAACACGGCGCCAGTCGACCCGTGTGAGTGCTCCCATTTGAAGCAATAGTTATCAACGCGATATGGACGGCAGTTGATACTCGCCGTGGCATCCACGGCCGACAACATCTCATTCGATTATGGGGCGCCATTCGCGCCAAGAGGGGAATTTTCTCAAATTTGCTATTTCTAGCTATACATTGCATTTTACACTTATAGATTGCATTTTATATTTATACAATTCATTCTATACTTATAGATTGCATTCTAGGGTGGAGAAACTTCGCCGTCCCGACAAGGCGCGGTACTTGAGTGTCCACACTGCTTGCAGGCAGCCTGCATAACAACAGGAGGCCGCGACCTCGAGTTCGTCGGGATTGGACAGGCAGCTTGTCCCCAGACTCGAGCTATACGAAATAGCATATACACGCGACATTCGAAAATGCTAGTGTAGCACTCTAGAAGTGTACTAGTTAATTTTTACTTTGTAGAGGTCGGACGGCCACAACACTGTCCCTTTTCTCACGCTGGCTGCGTAATAGCCTGTAACTGTTATTCAGTTATTGCGTGTCGCAAGGTCGCCTGACCCACTTAGGAAGGCCCTCACCGCACAGTGAACAGTGGGGACTGTCAAACACAATCACCCCACGCGTGGACACACCTAGTAAGCTATGGTCAAGTCTGGCCTTGGACCTCGGAAGTGGGTGGGGGGAACAATACCCCCCCCCCATAGATCAAGAAGAGGTCGGAGCTGCGAGAAAGAAAGGGATGGGTTCTGGAAGGTTCGAGCGGGGAGCGATAAATAGTGTATTGAAGTTGTCGGGTTTTTTTTTTTTTGTGATTTGGAAGTGAGAGTGGAGAGAAGGCAGGCCAGCCGTCGAGTGATCTAATAAAATCGGCAGTATGCAGCAAAATTCCATCTTGTGTGTTCTTGTGCAGCAGCTAGCCCACCCCTTAGGTAGCCAGACGTGTTGGTTACACTAGACTTTGTTGGAGAGACAGGATATATCTGGAAAGAAAAACCGCTTTTGGAGATGGTGAATGGGTTCTGTGTCACAGGCGTGATCTGATGCCCACGTACGTCGTTCAGAAAGTACGAAGACTGTACCCAAACCCAGATGTCAGTACCGTTTGTCGGTCACCAGTGGGAATGAGAGAAATAAAAGAAAAACGAGAGGAATCAAAACAATGTTTAAAAAAATTCAATTGCCTTTTTATTTGTGTCATTTGAGTTGTTCATCCTTGTCTCCATTCTCAATCTCTCTTTTCTCACAAGGGAGAACACACAAACAAAACCATGGGTGCTAAACTGGTCCTAACCGACCTAACCCTTTTGATCGTACAAGCCTTCTCCCCGTCCAGTTCTGTTTTGTCGACTCGGGAACAAGCAAGCACCGATGACCTAGCTAGCTCCAACAGTTGTCGGGCTAGATAATCGAAAAAAGGACCGTGATGTCGCTTTTGTAGATGGGCACTGTGCTACAGGCATGAATTGTTGCCTATTTGTAAACGTTGAAATATTAAATATTGTTATCCCCGCTTATGAGTAAAAAAAAAAAAAGATACAGAGATGTAGAGAAAGATAAAAAGACGAAAGCTATAAACATCAATTGTTTTTGAATCCAGTTGTCTTTATGTTCGTTTCATTTCGCTATTCATCCTTTTCATCTTTAATTTTCCTTCTGTTTATTTATTTAATGGAGAATACATGTAATTGTCAGTCCTAACCATGAGAGTATTTTCAGATAGAAGCCGTTTCGCCTCACCTTTCTCAGACCCTACAGAAATACTAGTCTGCTGAGAAAGACGTTTTATTAGGTTTGTGTACCTTTTCCCCGCCCGCGTGTCGATGTTGTTGTCACCATCACGTGTACTTCAACCTACCTTCCCTCCCACGGGCAAAACCATTTTAAAAAACCGCCCACTAGAACCTCGGCCTTTGCCAAATGCAAATCCAACAATTAGGCCTGTAAGGTTTGATGTGAGCGAGAGTTACTTGCCCTTACTTGAGGTAAACAAACACGATCAAGACTAAGCGGCTGTGTGCTGTCAGTGAGACAGCATCGCATTTTTAAGCATTTAAAAGCTGTTTTCACACGATTTGTTTCTGTGAAAAATACACGGTCATATTATGTGGAATAATCTACATTCATTTGTTTTTTTTGTTTTTTTTAAGCTGGCTAATAAATCAACACAACTTACTAGAAGTCCCTATACTGTCACAGTTGTAGTTCACTTACATAGTTACTGATAGTAAGTAACGCCAACTCAAAGAATACCGTCTCATTGCCTTCAAGACTTTTATGTAGGTTAGTCAAAATATTGGCCACACCAGCTGTATGTGCCTGTTATTTAATAGCAATAACAGTCGAAAAAATACTTATCTTATTCTATGAATATTTTATTTCATGGAAAGGCTCTTCATTTTGTACGGTTTGTTCAAAACAAGCATAAAATATTTCATAGAAAGGAAATAGAAAAACAAAATAGAAAAAAAGAATTAATTGCAGACTGCATCATGCAGTACCCCAAATTTAGTCATTTTTCTGACTGCAAGATCTAGTAAAAACTGGTAATATAAAATACTAACATATCAGTTTAATTAATTTTGATATGTGGTCCTTTCATTCACACTACTTCTCTAAAGTTACAAAAACCTACATTTATCCTTCAAGTCATAAGCTTAGTTTCTTTTTGTCTGTTTGGGTACGAATCGTGTGATAGTCAATTATTTTACGAATGTTAAATCACTATTGTTAAATAAAACACTTTGGTGACTTTTGAAAATGACAACACAAGATTCAAGGAGAGTTTTGTTAAGTCTAAAAAGGTCATAAAGTTGGACAGTTTGCAGTGCACGGGTTCAATGCTTATCTGCAAACTATCTGCAAATTAAAATTTATGGTTACTTCTGAAAAGATATTTTAGCTTGTTTTTTACTTTGCACTTTTATGTTGCTTATTTGTCTCTTACTTTTGCATATGCACACACACACACACACAACACTCAGCGCAACGCACACACACACACACACACTGGTTGATAGAAACACATAGATCTTCATCAATATATTCATTTACACATATAGATGTTTGTCAGTTTTTTTTCAATTGTCACTTGTATTGTTTGACAGAAAGAGCAGCATCTCATGATGCTACAGATCTCTTGTTCAAATCATTTATCATCAATGTACTGTTTTTATGTTCTATTGTAAAAGTACCTGTCTAGGAAATGTTAAAAGATGTTTGGAAAGAAGCCTGGAACTAGTTCCCATCTGTTTAAATCCTGCAGTTAGGATCAACTAACCATTTTGGTTTTGGTTTTGATTAAGGCTTATGAATTTTTCTTCTTTAAAGTTAAGCTTTAGGAGGACTATTAAAATCATCAGTTATTTTTAGAGAAAATTTGTCTTATATCATAACATTTTTTACAATTAATGTTAAGAGTAGAATATTCTAATTGAATGTTCATCCACCCTTAAAAACTTCTGAAATCCATGGGTCAGTTTTAATTACAGTAGGTTAAATGTCAGGGTTCTATCTTAGTGTCTCCCTGTATATATATATATATCTTGATTTGTATGCTTATATATGACAATTTAAACTGTGATGAACTATTAATAATGCTATATTAAATTTATATTGATTATCAATGTTTGTTAAAAATACAAAACAAGAACACACAAAGTTATAGACCTTACCTTACATCTAAAATTCAGTTCATCCGATTTTTACCACATATTTTCCACAAAACAGGATGGATAATATAATCTTTTAAGTAAGATATTTATATCATAGTACAAAATATTATCATCTTTATATACCACAGAGTTAGACTAATATGAATATGAGCTTAAGGAGGACCCATGGTGCAAAGGCGTTGTTAAAGAATTGATCAAGTGATTTCGGTATAGGCCACTCATCTGTCACCTGTTGTAAACATAATTGACAGTTGTGTACTTGGATAAGTAACAGAACTAGCACACATGGACTTTTAACAATGAAAAAAATGCGATCGACTTACTAATTTATTTCCATATTTAGCATATGGCGCATTCAGAATTTTTAACACTAGCTCAATAATGTCTTGGTCTTATAGTTTTCGAATCTCACGAAGCTGGCGGCTTCGTGGGCGGCTTTGTTTACCCCAAGTAAGGGAAGTCACTCGCAGGTGATGACGTCAACTTTACAGGCCTCATTTAGGAATAGGGACAGCTAACGATGACTCCACGGGGAGAAACGTGAGGACACGTGACATTCAGTCGCTGCTTCTCCGTACTGGCTACAAGGTGATCGCCATTTTTTTTGTCTTTTTCGTTGATTTGCATTACTGGTGGTGTCTACTGTTTGATCTGCTCTTCTGGTATACTATCTTCTGGATTATTCTTATCTGCCTGCGCTGGGTAACTTCTTTTCTATGGGCCGCTTCATAAGGTTGACTAGTAGTCTCAACCATCACATCTACGCCATCTTTCAGCTTTTGGAATTTAGTATCTATCAGCAGCATAGATTTAACTCTCTGATAACTTTCTGCAATTACATCATGTTTTTTTACGACTGTTGATGTACCTGTTATGCCACTCATCATTGTGAGGGTCGTAATCGATAGCTAGTGCGTACAATGACTATTCGTCTTTTCTGCCGGGTTCCATACTCTACCTCAAATCAGTGATCTGAACAGATCTCTCCTCTATTCATCTTTCCCCCGCCCGCAGTCAACCAGTCTTTTCCAGTGAAGCCCTGGCATGATTCATGAGCAGATTTTTCCGTACATTATGTCTGCTGATGTGTCTCTAGCCGGTTCCTTGGTGATATGTTTTGGTGTGTCAGTATGTGTGTTATATCCATTTAGTATTTGCGGAATGAATCATTTAAGTGTTTTATATTCCGACTATATTTGTAAAGCGCATTGAGTCTACTGCACGGTGGAGAAATGCGCTATATAAATCTACATTATCATTTACGTGTAGGAATGGGATGAAAGGTGTATGTATGATGGGAAAGAAAGGTGTATGTTACGATAACCCTTTATCCTCTAGGTACATGTGGTACATATGATGGGGATGAGAAGTGTATGTATATATGACGGGGATGAGTGGTGTATGTATGTAACAATTTTATTACTGTGCTGTTTTGTTTTCACTTTATTTTACCAGCACTCTGAATTGTCTATGTAACTTTGTTACCAGGCAAGAGCTGCAATCCATGCCCATGTGTATGGACGTAGTCCACCACTTCAACAATTAGCTAGGTTAGTTATACCCATTTTTTTCACGATATATCCAGTATAGTAACTGAGATGAAGCATGAAATAACACTACCTATGGAACTGACCATGGAAATGATTTCACTTAAAAATAATTGTAAAAACCATTAACACTTCAAAAGAAGGATACTATCCTAGTGTATTTGCACTCAAAAGTACTGATAAGATGAATCGTATATTTTCAATATGTGTTAATAACCACATTCATTAAATTATTTTCATTATAAACAGTAAACAGCTTAACTTCATCAATGTTTCTACGAATCTGAACGTTTTAGATGTATGTACATGAGTTAAGAGGGTCATTTGCATGCTAGAAATTATTATTGAGGCCAATTATGTATATAGTTTATGAATAAAAAATTTTTTTTTTCGGCAAATATGTTGTTCAAGATATTCAGTAATTACAGTAAGAATTCTATTTTCCAGTTTTAGTTTGATGAACATGCAATTGATTCCATTATGAGATCTTTTCTTAAAAAAGTGAATGCAGTTGTCATGCCCAAATATCAAATGTAATTTGATTTTTTTTATTTGTAAAGCAGTATTTTCTTAAAGTCATGGAGCTTTAAGTAGGTTTTCAGTTTGGAAAAAAGACTATGTTATTTTGACTTTCACTTATAGCCCTATATAATTATACACTTTGCAGAAAAAATTGTGAACAGGAAGGATAATTAATGTAGTGTTACATTGTATATTGCAGGCTTTTATTATAGCACCAGGGATTGCAACACAGAAGATAAGAAGCTGAGGCCTTGTGTGCAAATTCAGTTTAATTTATCAATTAAGCAAGAAAGCTCAAATTTCCTAAAGCGAGAACAGGAAGCTATGTTGGCCATAAACAATCAAGTCCAGGTCCATTGTATACACAGCATAAAGAGTGAACCGAGCTCTAAGGCTGATATACAAGATTATCTAAATGATAATGTAATACTAAAGACAGAAAGCACATTTGGTTCTTGCGTGGATAAGAGATATTGCTCACGAATTAGCTTTGTGCAGCTTGAGAACAGTTGTGGTCAAAGTCACATAAAACCTGAGCCTGCTATGCATATCCAGCAATCAACCTGGACACACAAAGAAGCTGTAAAACTGGACTTTGACTCTCAAGATGTCACTTGTTCAATTAAGACTGAGCAGGATCCTGTGCATTGTGCAAAGACAGAAGAGCAACTTGTGTTTAAGCATGAAGACGATCCTAGTCATATGGTAAAACCAGAGCATGTTGCATACATTAAGCAATCAGACTGCAGGTATGAGAGCGCTGTGAAACTGGAGTACCCTTTTCAATATGCTACTTGTTCAATTAAACCTGAGCAAGATTTTGTACATGGAGAAAAGATGGAAGAGAAGATTATGAATAACCAAGAAGAACAAGATGATATTCATAAAGTGAAGACTGAGACAGACTGCCCTGGTCAGCACGCAATGTGGTCAAATTCCAGTGATGAGAAATGTCAAGAAATGAGTGCTAATAGGTGTAAAACTCTTGAAGAGATGGATATTAATACAGAAAACCAACAGAATCAGACTCACAATGATGTGCAGCCTCACGAGTGCAGTTTATGTAAAGTTACCTTTAAGTACTCATCCCGTTTAAGAAGGCACATGCTGGTCCACAGTGATGTGAAACCTCACCAGTGCAGTTTGTGTAAAGCTACCTTTAAGTGCTCATCCCATTTAAGAAAGCACATGCTGGTCCACAGTGATGTGAAACCTCACCAGTGCAGTTTGTGTAAAGCTACCTTTAAGCAGTCATCCCATTTAAAAGGGCACATGCTGGTCCACAGTGATGTGAAACCTCACCAGTGCAGTTTGTGTAAAGCAACATTTAAGTGTTTATCTCATTTAAGAAAGCACATGGTGGTGCACAGTGGTGTGAAACCTCACCAGTGTAGTTTGTGTGAAGCTACCTTTAAGTGCTCATCCGATTTAAAAATGCACATGCTTGTTCACAGTGATGTAAAATCCCACCAGTGCAGTTTGTGTGAAGCTACCTTTAAGCGTTCATCTCATTTAAAAGTGCACATGGCGGTCCACAGTGATGTGAAACCTCACCAGTGCAATTTGTGTAAAGCTACCTTTAAGCAGCTATCCCATTTAAAAAGGCACATTGTGGTCCACAGTGATGTGAAACCTCACCAGTGCAGTTTGTGTAAAGCTACCTTTAAGTGCTCATCCCATTTAAGAAAGCACATGCTGGTCCACAGTGATGTGAAACCTCACCAGTGCAGTTTGTGTAAAGCTACCTTTAAGCAGTCATCCCATTTAAAAGGGCACATGCTGGTCCACAGTGATGTGAAACCTCACCAGTGCAGTTTGTGTAAAGCAACATTTAAGTGTTTATCTCATTTAAGAAAGCACATGGTGGTGCACAGTGGTGTGAAACCTCACCAGTGTAGTTTGTGTGAAGCTACCTTTAAGTGCTCATCCGATTTAAAAATGCACATGCTTGTTCACAGTGATGTAAAATCCCACCAGTGCAGTTTGTGTGAAGCTACCTTTAAGCGTTCATCTCATTTAAAAGTGCACATGGCGGTCCACAGTGATGTGAAACCTCACCAGTGCAATTTGTGTAAAGCTACCTTTAAGCAGCTATCCCATTTAAAAAGGCACATTGTGGTCCACAGTGATGTGAAACCTCACCAGTGCAGTTTGTGTAAAGCAACATTTAAGTCCTCAACCATTTTAAAAAGGCACATGCTGGTCCACAGTGATGGAAAACATCACCAGTGTGGAGCTACCTTCAAGTGCTCATTTCATTTAAGACAGCACATGGTGGTCCACAGTGATGTGAAACCTCACCAGTGTAATTTGTGTAAAGCTACCTTTAAGCACTCATCCGGTTTAAGAAAGCACATGGTGGTCCACAGTGATGTGAAAACATATTAATACTCATTGTGTAAGATTTACTGATTTAAGCACTCAAATCATTTAAATTGACATGCTGACCCACAGTGATGAGAGATGTCACCAGTGTTCTGTTTGTCATGTATCTTTAAAAGATAAAGTACCTTAACACATATGGTGTATGACAGTGGTGTGAAATCTCTCCAGTATAATGTATGTAAAGCTGCTTTTAGGAGCTCAGACCATTTGAAAAGGTATATCCTGACCCACGGTGATGTTGACTCTCATTAGTGTATGTATATAAAGTTGCCTTGAAAAGATCCTTTGTCCACGAGCACATGGTGTGCCAGTGATGAGAGACCTCAAGTGAAGGGTGTGTTAAGTGGTTTTTAGGTTACCAGCCCTGGCTATTTGAAAGAACACATACTGATATCAGTGAAAAGGTATGAAGAAGTGGCGAGAAACATTACTAGTGCAGTGTATGCTAGGTTTCCTTCAGCAGATCAAATGATTTGAGACCTGATAGCATTTTCACACCAGGTGTTCTTACTTCACACATTTTATCATTGATTTCGTTATTTTTTTAGACTCTATAAAAATCCATTATATTATGCGTGTTTTGGTTTGCTAAGTATTAGTATGTTTTACATTTCTTTGTTATAGAATGCATTCTCTAATTACAGAATGAGTTCTGTAAGTACAGAACGGAATCTCTAGCTAGAGAGAGAAAAACTCGGTAAATCCAGTGTTTCATTTATATTATACTTAAAAGATGCTAGCCAATTCATTTTGTATAAACAATTCCATTCTGCTGCTACAGAAAGATTTATCCACGTACAGTAAGATTTCTGTAACTACAAGAATGTAATAATAGACTACGACATCCACGTTGCAATGTCAGCTGCTGATCAAAACAAGAGCGGCATTGATTAAACTCCAGTGTTAAGAAGTTTTGAAACAGAAGATAACATAAACTGCTTTCCTTTCTCTCACAGTTTACACGTGTTAATCTGAGAGCCGCATATTCCTTAATGTTTTTCTGTGTCATGTTCATCTAAGGACATGCAGTTTGTAGCAACTGTGTAATCCTCCAGAGTATTAGGTTTATTTTTCCGGAAAGGGCTTCAAACCAGAGCCGACCTTTTGCTATAGACAGGAAACAGACGACGAAGGAAGAGGAAATGTCACTTAAAAAGCTTTAAAATGATAGATGTTATTTTTGAATATTTTCTGATAGAAATTTTGAACTCTAGCTATTTAAGAGCGAAGAGGGAAAACATGTTCAGCATGTCTAGCTTTTATTTTGAAGAACTAGAGCGGCGACAACACTTGTTAATCTCCTCGTGTTGACTTTTTCGTTAATATTCTAGCGACACGTGGAACAGCAAAAATCTCTTGGACCGCGTAACAGGTATGGGAAGTAGCTGTATCGGAATTGATGGAAAAGTCACGACAAGGGAGCAAACTCTTATTTCCTTATTAACGCAGTCACACATGAGTTATCACATTAATGAACGCAGTGCTGTGACTAGAAACCACACAGTCGCATTTATGGTTATTCCTTTGACTCGATATCACGAAATTTGGCCAAAAGTTTGCTCAAGTAAAGAATTACATCATGTAAGGTCAAAACGGGGGAAGTTTCACGTCAGTAACACAAGACGGGCGACGACCGTACGTGGTCGGAATTCGGCTCTGTGTTTGTGTGTCAGTGCCAGGGAGGGGTCATCATCAATTTTTTTGAACAACGCACTACGTAGTAAGCAGATGATGTACAATGTCATTCAAGCCCCTTAAGCAGTTCCGAAGGCGTACCCGATGTAAACTATGACGAGTTGTTTTGGCGAGGGTGTTGCGCCCAGAAAAGAATGCTGTTCTAATTGGGGTTATAATATTCTGGTACATTCCTAGTCTAAGAAGTACGGTGTACACCTCGAAATTCAGTGTTTAGCACCTGTAATTGAAATGCATTGTCCTTTCAGAATAATCTTCAATGCTACCTCTGAGCAGTGGCATCAACACTGGAAGAAAAAAATAAACTGCTGTCGTTCCTGAAATTTACATCCACAAAACATTTCCGTTAGAATGTTTTCAGCTGACGTGTATTCAGACAGACGACAGAGAATAATCTGCTTACATTCTACAAATTCCCCGCTAACAATAAAAATCTCTACAATTATTTACCCTTGACGTTTATGTCGTATAAAATGAGCCAGAGCTCCCCTATCTGCTTGTCCACAACCGGTGCACCTCAAATCCAGCGAAACCCATCATTCCGAAAAGGTCAGGCAACACAGGAACGTTGGACTTTAACTCACCAACGCCGAAAAGTAGCCGCTACCGCATTTTGTCCAGAAAATAGGCAGCACACGAGTGCCCCGAAAGTGTTAATAACCGAGCTGGCTGTTGGCAACCACTGAGGCCAAGCGACTCCTTTATCGCATCAAGAGAAATTCTTATCAGTTTCGCCGACTGGTGCCTGTAGGTGTCAGGAGGTTTCGTAGCTGGCGATTGTGTCTGGTATTGGCTGCACTTTACCACGGTTACTTGTTTGCCATTACCGCCCCCTTCCCGCGAAGAATGTTGGTGGGTGCGGGGAGTTCAGGGTGAGAGAACGTATAGTAACTAATCATTTCAGTTATCTGTGGCTTGATCATGTTCAAGGTGTTGCTGTTGAACGCTGTTCCGAACATGTTTACCTTCGCATTAAGCGTTTCACTAAGAAACAGAGAGGTGGCCCGTGGAGCAGAAATAAAGCACCAGCTAGGTTAGTAGTTAACCCTGTGGTACCTCAGATCTGGCCTCAGGGGCACGTGCATTTCTCTAGGGATTTGACAGATGATGACATCTTCATCAGCGAGAACTATGTCGACAGACTGCTTCTGGAAAATTCTTCTTTGTCTTTGTATCCTATACAGAGTTACATTTTAGGTTCTTGTTTTATGCTCATGCAAGGATCGTAACAATGATAACAAGACAAGGACTGTGGGAGGCAGAGAGATTTAGAAGCTGAAAACGGACAGAACATTGTTTGGATTTTCTCAACGATGGAATCTCAAACCCAGTCAACTACGTTAATATATGCGTTCATTTCTCTCTCTGACACACACACATACACATGAACACGCTCATAGCAGCCACTTTATATTTAGACACTCTTCCTACATAGTCACAATCAGGGAAATCCCGTCACTGCGCATGCTCACATGACCACAACAGCCTATTAGCAGTCGGCGGTCTGCTATTTCCTGCGTACCTTAGCATGCAAAATTAGAGGCAAAAAACAAAAACAAAAAAAAAAATGAAATAAAAGAAAATTCAACACCGGCCTATCACTTAGGAAAGCCTATTAAACCAATAAAGAGGCATGGATTCGTTTAGAAGAGATTTGTGACGATTTACGATAGGTTAAGTCATTATCTGTGAAAATATGAAGTGCCGACCACACGCTCAATAACTTTATTTTTATTTTCAATTCTCGGGTTTGCCAGTTTTACGACCCACAATTGCGTGGTGGCCCTTTGTCCCTCTTGTATGTTCCCCTTTCAAGTGAACCGTGGGAAATTCGCATTCGCAAATCAGAAAAACTCACGTGGGGGAGAGAGAGAGAGAGACGTGCCGTACTTACTTTGTTAAAAAATTAAAGTCTTTTTGTATTTGATGTTTTCATGATTTTTTTTAAGTTTCGAATAACATTTGACTAGGCAGCAATATCAGTGTCGATGAGAGTGACTATAGCAAGCTTCTCAAACAGACTGAAAATAATCAAGAGTTTGTGACAAGATAATATACATTTTGAAAGGCACCCCTTGCATAAAATCAAAGGGCAAGTCACACTTGCAATGTCGGTGTAACATTGCCTCCCCGATTTGCTCGTTCACGTCCGCCTGTATATCATCCACGATCTCAAGGATGTCATGAGGTGTAAATCTTAATCCTTGATAGAGCGCTACATCATCCCATAAATCGATGAGATTAGTTAGGTCACGAAATATTCTATTTCTGCGAAGATTTCCTTACGTACAGCATGAAGTATAGTATACCACAGCCATCTTCAGTGAGCCTCAAGCGAGTTAGAGTCGGTGGTGACGACCTTTGACTTGAAGGCTGGATCGGCCGGCAAAAGGGTCCGCTACTTGTGACAATAATCGAGGGTTACCGCACCTAGAGGCTCGGTTGACATTATTATTATTAAAGTAGACTTATATAGCGCAATTTTCAACCCGAGTCGACTCAATGCGCTTTCCAAAAAAAAACAAAACAACAACAAACAAAACAAATACCAAACTTATTAACAAACAATTATGCAACAAACGAAAATACAAGGTAGAAAAAGAAAATACCGGACACAAGCATGAAAATAACATCTAAATTCTAAAGGATAACATTGAGAGTCATGGTGTGGCGGAGTCTACAGCTGTGAGCAAACAATAGCGCTCTATACAGATGACGTCACGATTTAGCCGCGCAAGGGCTTCTGGGAATGCAACGCGGACAAACGTAGTCCCCGCATGTACTACACTAGCGTTTGCAGCGAATGCGTTGCTGTGCTGTTTATTGTTCAAAAAGACAAAACGTGAACGTGTAAAAAATACAGTTCCAGATTGTAGAAATGCAAATGGAGGCGATGGTTTTAACGGAGAAAGACGTACCTGGAGCCTTCCTCGTCGGCGATCCCTCTGAATACTGGCTAACAGAACTGAAACGATACAGATCTGAGAAAAAACATACAGCACCTTTAGGGGTGACTGCAATCAGTCCTTTCATTGTGGTGTGGTGCTTGTAAGAGGTATACAAATTGCCTTGCTGCCCATAATCCCTGGATGTCTGACAAAAGAATTCTGGGCAGTCTACAGAGCATCTGACATTTTTAAATTGTCTAAACACTCTTGGCAAAGATGTTTTAACTATATCTTTTGTTGGGAACATAGGGACATTCATAGACTTGAAGTGTAGGAACATAAACGGAATCCATGTGATAAACATTTTGCATACTAACGACTCAGATGTGTCAAACATGTAGGCAATCATTTTCAGTGAAAGTCCTCTTCGCAGCCTCAGAAGTGTAATGAAAAGTTCCTCTTTTGGGGTAAAACGCCTAGATGGACCAGTTTTCTTCTCATTTGTCCCGTTGGTTTCTCTGGTTTTTCCCTTGGAGTCCCAGTATTGAAGGTTGTATTTTGCTGGACCAAGAAATGTGTACAAAACGTCAAACTGCTCGGGAAATAGTCCAACTAAAAACTTTGTATTCTTCCTGTCTTTAAAAACAAAGCTTGGGTCCATCCTTTTTTTGTAACTTCAGGTTCACTTTGCTTATTTTTTACTGCTGCAGCGTTTCTCATGATCATAGTTTCGATTTTAGCTCCAAGCATGTACTGATCATAAGAAGTTTGTGTAGCTTTGTGGTTTGGGCTAGCCTGCGTCTTCAAATGTTGTGTTGTCACTTTGTTCTTTGGATTCTGGAAATGATGAGTTTTCTTTGCGAAGCCTTTTTCTCACACGTTCACGTTGATAATAAGCAGTTTGGTCGCCACGTTGCGCTGGAGCCTTCCTTTTACGTCCCTCTTGCTTTTGTGTTTCCTCGTCTGTAAGCGTCGCTAATATTGGTTCGTCGTTCTCAGATGTTGGGCCTTTTCCACCAAGAAAATGCAGAGAGCAGATATATGTATTCCTGGTTATTTTCTCCACATTTTGGAAATCAGATCGTCCACATAAAAACTGCCAGCGCTTTGCTTTCTCAGTCTTTAACTTGGCCTGTTCTCTTTCCCACAGGGTCATTTTGTTACTGGTCCCACCAGGCTTTGGAAACGGAATAAAATCCGGTAATCGCTCTGGATATCTGGAGTCCGATTTACATAAACCCCAACAGCAGTGCTTGGTTCCTCCCGTTTTCAGCATTGTTTCAGAGATTAATAGCAAAAATGTCGCTTTTTGTCAGTCGCCGTAGCGTAAACAGAACAACGTGCAGTGTTTGTCTGCAAAGCAATCCCATGATGCTCTGCTGCGTGACGTCACAATCTATTTTTAGCAACTCGAGAAAGCGCTATTCGACGAATGTCAGCAGACACAGTCACAGTGAGTGAACTCAATACGCCCAGAGCACGCATTTAGGGTGAGCATTGTTGCCTCGTTCAAGAAACACGATGAATTGAAAAGACATCAGTCGTGTGGTAAAGTGCATGGCCTCACATGTCGGCGACCGCACGTGGGCAGTATTTGCGCGCTTGCTGCACAGAATCGTTTTATTTGTTTGTTGTTGTTGTTGTTTTTTTTTAAGATCACATGCTCCATCTCTCTGGAGGTTGAGAAGGGCTAGTTTTGTCCTTGACTTGGCTAAACTAAATCTGAGGACGGTTCACAGCGCGGGCATTAGGCTGCCGATGGACAGGTGTAATAGCAGTTTTCCGATGGCTTTGACATCTTATGACCGCAGTGGAACTGTTTATCTTAGGATCTTAGTTGTTCAGCTTTTAACGACTGTTTGTCTCATTGTTAATCTTTCTTCTGTTAAATTCTTATTGCGAAATAATTATTATTTGTTTGCTTTAATTTTTTGCTGCGGATCAAGTGTCGTATTTCTAAGGTGTAGAGCTGGAGTTAGCACTGATCATTTAATCACTGTCAATGAACATTTCCATCGCTGTTAGTCAAAATATCATCGACCATGATGTCGTAAGAAAACTTCTCTACACAGATGTCGCTGTGGAGAGAGTGGCAGTTGTCGCTCAGGACCATCAGTTGTTGTTAAATGCCAACAGTCGTTGCTAAGGGTGACTTAAGACCCCAGTAACTGGCCGTTTGTCGAGAAGCACAAATGTGTTAGTGTAAGACCATGGAAGGTCCTAGTGGGTTGTCTGTAGGTGGCGCCACCAAACTGCCAAAGACCTCAAGAACCGATGGCAGACATACACACACGCTGATCACGTGGCTATGGTGCCGAGTCCTCACTTGTCAATCCTGTTATCCGGCGTTTCGAGAATGTCACGTGGTTGCCATTCCGCTATAATCCCTCGAAATAATTAAAAATAATTAATTGACTTGCGTGCCTACTATGTACCTGTTTGAGAGTGTCTACTGCCAGCCTTCCTGTCTTAAACTGTCTACTGCCAGCCTTCCTGTCTTAAACTGTCTACTGCCAGCCTTCCTGTCTTCCAATTCATTCGCGGTTTCCACCAGAGAGACTCTCGTTTGAAAGATGGCCTCTTGACCTGTCTGACAGTCTGATGCCAACCTTACTGTCTTAAAGTGTCTACCGTCAGCCTCCCTTACACTGGCTATTGCCAGGTTTCCTGTCTTCAACCGTTTATTGCTCATCCACTACTCAGTTTTCTTTTCCCGGTTTAAAGATATTGGCTGTGCATGACTTCTGTACATGAAGACAGGTTGTGACGAAGGAAGAAATGCTAGCTTTTAATAGTTGCCTTCAAGCAAGGCTAGGATATTAATGTAGTGTTGCGCTAATTAGAAGACACTGCGTCGTCAGAGGAATGAGATGCTGTGTAATATTCTCCGCATGGCGAACATGAATTCTCAAGCGACAAAAAAGTCGGTCCCTGCAACGAAAATAGACAAGAGCGGATGAAGACGAGGAGAAAAACGAAATTGTTGTTTGGTAGTGGGCGAAAAGCCATCCGACATTTTCCACCATCCACGCCGGTATGGTGTTGTTTGTGGTCGACGCTGCAGTGTTTGGGGCAATGTGAGCCATGCTGTCTGATGGACACCTTATTTTCTTCCTCCACCTTCGCTGTCCCCTCCTAGATTTACTCAAGTATCCCAGGAGAGCCTCCCCTCCAGAGACGCAAGCCGCCTGCGCTGGATCAAAGCTGGAGCCATCTTGACAACCACATAAACCAGAGCGACACACGGAGTTATGCAGACGACACTGGGTGCTTAGTCTACAAGAAGCTCCATAGAAACCAGCTCTGTGTCATCTTCAGAATCTTCGGAAGAAACCGTTATGACCTCATACAGAAAAGACCGGCAGTCGACGGGAAAAGTTGCAGAAGAAAACAAAAGCCAAACAGTCCTGCGAAGCAAAGATGCAACGGAAAAAGCACCGGCCTACATAATGGACACCAAAAACACAACAAACTAAGAAAAGTACAAAAATTGCGGAGAGCCGCCTCCCTCAAGCCTGCTAAGCGAGGGGACGCCACTCCAACGGGCAAATACACCTAATAACCCAACCCTAACCACAAACACTAACACCAAACCCTAACCCTAAACCGAACCCCTAACCCTAAACATAAAAAATAATCACTTCCCTATCATTAAAGACAGTTCATAAATCACACACAACACCAAGCGACGCCCAACCTCACACCCCTCTCAAAAAGGATCATACCCGCTGTCCCCTCTGACAAAATAGCATAGACCGGCCTATGACGCAGAGATCGAGTTACTCCATATCGAAGTTTCTGCCGACTTTTTTCTGGTCCCATTCTATTTTCTGCTGATCACGAGCACTGGCTGAAACTTTCAGCTTTTTTTTCTTTCAAAAGTTCAAGTTTTTTTCTTCGCGGTCTATGTGCTTGATAGGGGCGCAGACAGGGCCTTTGGAACGGCTTTCTTATGGGTGGTTTTGCGACGCCATAACAAAAATGGCTTACCTGTAGGCGGAGCTATGCAAATTAGTGACGTCACTATTACGTCACTCATCTTCTGCGCGCGCTCTCTCTCTCCTCGCTAAACTCCCCTGATATCGTCTCCTTCATCTTCTTCGAATCCTTTCTCCAATAATTCCGAGAAATAATATCCAGAAATGAACAAAATTTTTCCTTCAGTCGCCTTCCCCATCTTCTTCGAATCCTTCCTCCACTTTTTCCGAGCAATAATATCCAAAAATACACAGAATTTCTCCTCTTCTTCAACAATCCACTTTCACGCAAAAATTCAAAAAACAAGTCTTCAACTAAACTCACAAACAAAACCTTGTCACTTCTGCATTCATCCTAAACTTCTTCCTGCTATACTTTCCACACTCTGCACCTCTCAACCTTTCCTTGAATTCCATAATAGCACCACAAATTTTCGCGAAACTTCCACCCACACTTGCCATCTTCAATCCTCTCGAATTTCTATCGTCTGCTCACATCAAATCAAAACTTTTCCCGCGCCAAAAATCACATGACTAAAACCAGCCAATAATTTAACGACTAAAAGCAGCTTTCGCGCCAAACATCACATGACTAAAACCAGCCAATAATTTAACGACTAAAAGCAGCTTCCGCGCCAAACATCACATGACTAAAACCAGCCAATAATTTAACGACTAAAAGCAGCTTCCGCGCCAAACATCACATGACTAAAACCAGCCAATAATTTAACGACTAAAAGCAGCCAATAATTTAACACAACTCCATGTCAATCACCATCACGTCACTCGACCAGTCCTCAACATTTCTCCTGTACAATAAAACCTACCCCTACCCCTAACCCACACCCCTAACCCAAACCCTAACCCCACTTCATAAATCATACACAACACCAACCAATGCCCAACCTCACACCCCTCTGAAATATCGATCCTACCCGGTCTCCCCTTCCACAAAATAGAACAGCCCGCCGTGACCTAGGAAAACTACCCATATGAAAGTCCTGCCGGGCCTTTTTATGCTTTTCAACTAAATCAGTGAGTAGCTGAATCGCACATTTCTGTGGTCTGCCGTGCGATCTTTCTTCTTTGTCACAGTGAGTTTTGCTGAATACTGCTGCTTTCATCTTCACACTCAGGCAAATCTCTGCGGTAAAGAATGGGGGCAAACACAAAAGCGTGGCGCGCTTACGAAGAAAGCGATTGTTGATTGGCTGTTTAGTTTCTAAACAACCAATGACGGAAGGGAATCACCACTAAGGAAGAGAGATCACCGCCTTGACCCATTTTAAGTAACACACCGACGTCGAATCTCGCCAGGCATGAACTCAGCTGAGTCGAGTTTGCGGTGAAGTCGGCCATTTAAATCGAAATGTAAGTTTGCTCATGCCCATGTATCTCTGGTTGCGAGAAACGTGTGGACACTTGATTTTCAGTCGCTGCTTCCACTTACTGGGTAGAAGGTGAGAGATCGCCATTTCTTTTGTCTTTTTCGTTGATTTGCATTACTGTTTGTGTCTACTGTTTGATCTGCTTTTCTGGTACGCCACTTGCTATCTTCTCGATTATTCTTCTCTGCCTGCGCCGCGTAACTTCTTTTCTATCGACCTCTTCAAAGGGTTGACTAGTGGTCTCAACCATCACTTCTGCGCCATCTGGCTGCTTTTGGAATTTAGTATTTATCAGCAGCATAGGTTTAGCTCTCTGATAACTTTTCTGCAATTACATCGTGGATTTTTACGAATGTTGATGTACCTGTTATGCCACTCATCATTGTGAGGGTTGAAATCGATAGCTAGTGCGTACAATGACTACCCGGTATTTTGTGCCGAGTACCATACGCTACCTCAAATCAGTGATCTGAACAGATCTCTCCTCAAATTCGAGCATTCCCCGCTCGCAGTCTACCAGTCTTTTCCAGTGCCGAAGCCCTTGCATGGTTCATGAGCAGATTTTTCCGTTCATCATGTCTGCTGATGTGTCTCTAGCTGGCTGCTTGCTGATATGTTTTGGTCTGACAGTACGTGTATTATAGGCCTATACATTTTGTATCTGTTTGAATGAATCCTTTAAGTTTAAGTGTTTTGTATTCCGAATATATTTGTAAAGCGCATTTAGTCTACTGCATAGGAAAGCAATGCGCTATATAAATCTGCATTATTATTGTTAATATGTAGGATGGGGATGAAAGGTGTTTGTTACGTGTATGATGAGAATGAAAGGTGTTTTATTTATCCCATAGGTACATGCGTATGTTTGATGTGCATGTCTATATGACGGGGATGAGCGGTGTATGTATGTAAATAACAGTTTTATTTCTGTGTCGTTTTGTGTTCACTTTGTTATGTTACCAGTACTCTGAATTGTCTATGTAACTTGGTTACCAGGCAAGAGCTGCAATCCATGTCCATGTGTATGGACGTAGTCCACCACTTCAACGATTTGCTAGGTTAGTTATACTTTTTTTTAATTTTTTTATACGATATATCCAGAATAGTAGCTGGGATGAAGCATGAAATGATATTACCTTTGCAACTGACCGTGAACATGATTTCATTTTAAAATGATTTTAAAATCCATTCACACTTCAGAAAAAGGATATTATCATAGTGTATTTTCATTAAAAGTAATGATAATATGAATCGTATATTTTCAATTTTAAGATTGTATAAATAACCCCATACATTAAAGTATTATCATTATATACTGTTAACAGCATAACTTCATCAATGTTTCTATGGTATCTTAATGTTTTGTGGTGTATGTACATTATTTAAGTGGGTCATGCACATTTGCATGCTAGAAATTATTATTAATTGAGGCCAATTATGTATGTAGTTAATTATGAATCAAAAAATACCATTTTCAGCAAATATGTTCATGAGTTTTGTTAGTCAACCTGAAGGATAAAAGAAGTAAGATATAATAAAATATAGTGTTACATTATATATTGCAGGTTTTTTTTTATAGCACCAGGGACTGAGACACAGGAGATAAAGAATCTGAGGCCTTGTGTGCAAATTCAGTCTAATTTAACGATTAAGCTCAAATGTCATAAAGTGGGAACAGAAAACTATGTTTGCTATAAACGATCAAGTCCAGGTCCCTTCTATACACAGCATAAAGAGTGAACCGAGCTCTGTGACTGATTTACAAGAAGACCTAAATGATAATGTAATACTAAAGACAGAAAGCACATTTTGTTCTTACATGGATAAGAGATATTGCTCACAAATTAGCTTTGTGCAGCTTGAGAACAGCTGTGGTCAAAGTCACATAAAACCTGAGCCTGCTATGCATATCCAGCAATCAACCTGGACACACGAGGAGGCTGTAAAACTGGAGTTCAACTCTCAAGATGTCACTTATTCAATTAAGACTGAACAGGATCCTGTGCATTGTGCAAAGACAGAAGAGCAGCTTGTGTTTAAACAAGAAGAAGATCCTAGTCACATGGTAAAACCAGATCGTGCTACACACATTAAGCACTCAGACTGCAGGTATGAGAGCACTGTGAAACTGGAGTACCCATTTCAATATGCTACTTGTTCAATTAAACCTGCCCAAGATTTTGTACATGAAGAAAAGAAGGTAGAGCAGATTATGATTAAACGAGAAGAACAAGATGATATTCATAAAGTGAAGACTGAGACAAACTGGCCTGGTCAGGACGAAATGTGGTCGAATTCCAGTGATGAGAAATGTCAAGAAATGAGTGCTCATAGGTGTAAAACTCTTGAATTGATGGGTATTGATGCAGAAAGTCAACAGAATCAGACTCACAGTGATGTGAAAACTCACGAGTGCAGTTTGTGTAAAGGGACATTTAAGTCCTCAGCCAATTTAAGAAGGCACATGGAGGTTCACAGTGTTGTGAATCCTCTCCAGTGCATTTTGTGTAAATCTACCTATAAGAGCTCGTCCTGTTTAAGACAGCACATGGTGGTCCACAGTGATGTTAAACCTCACCAGTGCAGTTTGTGTAAAGCTACCTTTAAGTGCTTATCCCATTTAAGAAAGCACAAAGTGGTCCACAGTGATTTGAAACCTCACCAGTGCAGTTTGTGTAAAGCTACCTTTAAGCGCTTATCTGGTTTAAAATACCACATGGTGATCCACAGTGATGTTAAACCTCACCAGTGCAGTTTGTGTAAGGCTACTTTTAAGCGCTTATCTGATTTAAAATACCACATGGTGGTCCACAGTGATGTTAAACCTCACCAGTGCAGTTTGTGTAAAGCTACCTTTAAGTGCTTATCCCATTTAAGAAAGCACAAGGTGGTCCACAGTGATTTGAAACCTCACCAGTGCAGTTTGTGTAAAGCTACCTTTAAGCGCTCATTCCTTTTAAAAGAGCACATGGTGATCCACAGTGATGTAAAACCTCACCAATGCATTTTGTGTAAAGCTACTTTTAAGCGGTCATCCAGTTTAAAATTGCACATGCTGGTCCACAGTGATGTGAAACCTCACCAGTGCAGTTTGTGTAAAGCCACTTTTAGGCAGTCATCCGGTTTAAAATTGCACATGCTGGTCCACAGTGATGTGAAACCTCACATGTGCAGTTTGTGTAAAGATACCTTTAAGAGCTCATCACATTTAAGAAAGCACATGCTGGTCCACAGTGATGTGAAACCTCACCAGTGCAGTTTGTGTGAAGCTTCCTTTAAGTCCTCATTCCGTTTAAGAAAGCACATGCTGGTCCACAGTGATGTGACACCTCACGGTCACCAGTGCAGTTTGTGTACAGCTATCTTTAAGAAGTCAGTCAATTTAAAAGTGCACATGGTGGTCCACTTTGATGTGAAACCTCACCAGTGCAGTTTGTGTAAAGCTAGCTTTGATAGCTCATCCCATTTAAAAGATCACATGGTGGTCCACAGTGATGTGAAACCTCACCAGTGCAGTTTGTGTAAAGCTACCTTTAAGCGCTCATGCGATTTAAAACAGCACATGCTTGTCCACAGTGATGTAAAACCTCACCAGTGCAGTTTGTGTAAAGCTGCCTTTAAGCGCTCATCACATTTAAGAAAGCACATGCTTAGACACAGTGATGTGGAAACACCCCAGTGCAGTTTGTGTAAAGCTATCTTCTTGCGCTCATGCGATTTAAGGAGGCACATGCTTAGACACAGTGATGTGAAAACTTATCAGTACTGATTGTGTTAACCTGCATTTAAGCATTCAAATCAATAAAAAGGACACATTCTGACCCACAGTGATGAGAGATGTCACCAGTGTACTGTATGTCATATAGCTTTTCGAAAGATCAAGTACCCTAACACAGTACATGGTATTTGACAGTGGAGTGAAATCTCACCAGTATTATGTATGTAAAGCTTCTTTTAGGAGCTCAGACTATTTGTAAAGGTATATGCTGACCCACAGTGATGTTAACCCTCATTAGTGCATGCATATAAAGTTGCCTTGAAAAGATCATTTGTCAACGAACACATGGTGTGCCAGTGATGAGAGACCTCGCAAGTGAAGGGTGTGTTAAGTGGTTTTCAGGTTACCAGCCCTGGCTGTTTGAAAGAACTCCTACTGATATCAGTGAAAAGGTATGAAGAAGTTGCGAAAACTTTACTAGTGCAGTGTATGCTAGGTTTTCTTCAGCAGATCAAATAATTTGAAAGAGGTGAGAGCATTTTCACACCAGGTCTTCTTTCTTCACTCATTCTATCAATGGTTTTGTTACTTTTTAGACTATAAAAATCCATTATATTATGCGTTTTTTGGTTTGCTAAGTATTATTATGTTTTACATTTCTTGTCAATGGCAAAAAGCACATGAAGTTGCAGCATCATCAGCATGCTTGAAAGTTATTAAAAAATGAGAAATTTGATTTCTCTACCAGAAAAAGAGTTCTTTTTCTTACAGACCAGAAATGCTGACATTGGTGAGAGAAAGTCATGTGTGCAGTGTGTAAAGCTGGGTCTAAGCTCCCTCTAAAAAGTCACATGATAATTCAAAGTGCTGTGAACACTTACCATTGATATTTTTTTCTTTTAGAAGACAAGATTGACTGTACTTAATATTTTTGGTCCATGACATTCTGTCCTTTTATTGTTAATTGTAAATAATATTTAACATTGCAGCAACATTGGAGTCCTAAATTTATTTGATAAGTAATAACGAAGGAAATAGGTGATTTTTCTACCAGAGGAAAAGCTGAAGAAATATAGGGTTACCAAGTCCCGACAACATGTATAAAGACTTGGTAACGGTGTCGCTTGTCTCATCGCTGGCTCGACACTGGCCGGGATGGGAGCAGGGAAGGTGGTGGACTTTCGGGCACTCCCACCCCAGTTTTGTCCCTTGACCAGTTTTACGAGTTATAATTACACAGTAGCCCTATGGGGCGCCATGAGGAGAATTTTTTCTATGTTCTCTCTCTAGCTAGAGAATGCGTTCTGTAGTTACAGAACTCTTTCTCCATTTACAGAATGCATGCTATAATTACAGGATGAGTTCTGTAACTACAGAACGCATTCTCTAGGTAGAGAAAAACTCGGTAAAACCAAAGTATTTCATTTAGTTTAAAGTTGCAAGTCAATTCATTTTATATATACAATTCAATTCTTCCGCTAGAGAAAGATTTCTGTAACTACAACAATGTAAGGTTGATTTTATCACCTGTGAGTGACGTCCGCCAGTTTCGTGAGATTCGAAAACTATAAAAGCCAAGACATTAATGAGCTAGTGTTAAGAAATCTGAATGCGCCCTATGCTAAATATGGAAATAAAGTAGTAAGTTATTCTCATTTTTCCATTGTTAAAAGTCCATTTGTGCTAGTTCTGTTAGTTGTCAAAGCGCAAAACTACGTCAGTTACATTTATAACAGGTGACGGATGAGCCGCCAGTACCGAAATCACACAATTCTTTAACAAGGCCTTTACACCATGGGTCCTCATTAAGGTCATACTCATATTAGTGTAACTCTGTGGTATATGAAGATGATAATATTTTATACTATGATATAAATATCTTACATAAAATATGTATATTATCCATCATGTTTTGTGGAAAAAATATGTAGTGACTGTTTATAATACGGGCTTTATTCTAACAATCGGATACACTGAATGTTAGATGTAAGTTGAGGTCTATATCAGTGTGTTTTTGTTTTGTACCTTTAACAACCTTTGATAATCAATACAAATGTAATATAGCATTATATATAGTTCATCACAGTTTAGATTGTCATATATAAGCAAAAATAGCAAGGTATATATATATATAGTCACTAAGGTTAAACCCTGACTTTTAACCTGCTGTAATTAAAACCAACCCATGGATTTCAGAAGTTTTAAGTCATATTGGAGGATGAACATTCAATTAGAATATTCTAATCTTAAAAGTAAAATGTAAAAATTGTTATGATACAAGACATGACTACAAATGTTCTCTAAATATAACTGCTGATTATAATAGACCTGCTACAGCTTAACTTTAAAGAAGAAAAATTCATAAGCCTTATCAGTCTTCACCGGTTTTGTTTACTCCAAGTAAGGGCAAGTAAGTCTCACTCACGTCAAACTTAAAGAACACCTGCACAAGGATTAGCACGGCCCTAAGCCGCTTATTTGAAACAGAAAGCCATTGCCCGCTTGCCCCAGGTGGAGACCAACTATGACCTTGTCATGCTACCCACAGAAGTCGAAGTCGTGAAGGCTGTCAAGATCAGATGGCGTCCCTGCCGAGCTTTACAAAGGAGGGGGTCAGGCCGTGGTGCAGCGGATGACACTACTCTTCCAGTCAATGTAGAACCAGTGCGCGGTCCCCCAGCAATTTCAGGATGTCACCATAGTCCACATATATAAAAGAAAGTCCTGCGATAACTACAGACGCATCTCTCTTCTTTCCATGGCGAAAGTAAGCAGGTCCTGTACAGGACGACCAGTTCAGTCTTTGAAGTTCGTAAGCCAGTTCTTTCTCTGGCCTCCGCGGCGTCGGCCACCCTCCAAAGTGCCTTGAAGGATAGTCTTCGACAAGGTGTGTCGGGTCACATGGCCAAAGAAGACCAGCTTAAGTCGCGTGACTGCTGATAGTAGAGGTTCCTGGTGTCATACGATTGTGGCAATCTTGTTTCTTACAAAGTCGTTACAAACTAACCTATTTAACAGGCTACATCTTCTCGGTTGTTTTAAACTTTAATTTATTTCACCTTAACCTGTCATTAGTTTTAGGTCTTGAGTTACTTTGTCTGTCACTATTAACTGTATGCAGCTCTTCATAATGTTTAAACGTCGTTGAGCTTAGCGCCATAGCAAGTTTCATAGCTGGCAAAGACTGATTGAAAGCAAGGTTGCACTGAGCCATCGCGGGCTCCTGATGATGTATTGGAGGGAACAGATTTTGTCGACCGATTCCCTCTCCATTTACAAAAAGATTTTTGTTTTCAGTCAGTCCTGATTTAAGTACGCTCAGTGGACACCAAAATGCATTAACAATCTTTAGTTGGAGATTGTGACTGTGCAACTACGGATTCCCGTCGATCTTTAGTAGAAACTTCGCACGTAACTTGACACACGGGACAAGCTGGCACTAACACAGGCGCTGAAGGCAAGAGGGGAACAGCAGCTACGGACCGTCCCCGGACCACGTGATCTACTCTATTCAACAGCAGACGAAACGCGGTAGTGACTGCGAAGGTTAGTTCCCCGAGTGCAGCAGGCACTTGGTGGCGCTACGGTTTGAAGAGAGGCAACTCAGGCGAACAAGTATAAGTGTGTGATGGCACAAGTATGGTTGCGTTATGAACAAGTATTATTTCGCGACAAAGAAGTGCATGAGCGGTAGACTTTTTTATGAATGCAGTTTCATTTATTTCTGGTATCGTTTACATGTAATCATGTTTGTAGAGCGATTTATTAGTTCATAATAGCTTAACAGATATTTATTGGTATTTTTTGTATTTTTCGGAGACTTGTGCATTGTTCTGATGCAGATGTGGGATAATATAGATGTTCCCATGTGCAATAACAACAATGCAATTTACACGTGTTTTTCTTATCAGTCGTTTCTTAATGTCGAGCCAGTCCTGTTTTTAGTATTTTAACAATATGTGTAATTGGTGCTCATTTTTAATAGTTATACGAAAATACCTTTGTCTAGCAGCAGCTCGGTACTATGGGTATCAGGTATACACAACGGAACACCCAGCCATTTTTCTATATTTATATTGAATTATCAAGCGGCTTTAATTATGACATCAGAGCATCTGGGTGTGGTGCATAAAGGCTGACTCAGTAGCAAACGTGCAGCAAGAGGATATAAGTATTTGCCAAACTAACGGGATAACTGTGATATATCACACATGAAACTGTTTGTCGTGATGCTTGCCTTGTGTTGAATTGTTTAGACAGACGACTAATTTGGTTTCACTAAAGATAGAGGCAACAGAAACTGCAACGGATATTAAAATATTTGATATTATTAAGACCGTTTAATCTTGAAAAAATGGTTGATTTTATTTTCCCGT
The DNA here is from genome assembly GCA_004794655.1 of Marisa cornuarietis. Taxonomy (NCBI): domain Eukaryota; kingdom Metazoa; phylum Mollusca; class Gastropoda; order Architaenioglossa; family Ampullariidae; genus Marisa; species Marisa cornuarietis. The sequence continues at coordinate 395,683 of SMMW01000513.1, read as the reverse complement.
TTCTTTGTTTTGTTTTGTTCTTGTTTTTTTCTGATGTATTAGCCTAGACTAAAGTCACATGCGACAGCCGCTTGATTTATAGCAGAAGTTTCATACACTTGTGAATAAGAATACAACGCAAACCGAAATCATAAAAATAATAATAAACTACGACATCCACGTTGCAATGTCAGCTGCTGATCAAAACGAGAGCGGCAATGATTAAACTCCGGTCAGTGTTAAGAAGTTTCAAAACAGAAGATAGCATAAAATGCTTTCCTTTCTCTCTCAGTTTACACGTGTTCATCCGAGAGTCACATCTTCGATCTTAATGTTTTTGTGGGATTCTTGTTCATCTAAGGACATGCAGTTTGTAGCAGCAGTGTAATCCTCCAGAGTATTAGAAGGTTTATTTTTCCGGAAACGGGCTTCGAACCAGAGCTGACCTTTTGCTATAGACAGGAAATAGACGACGAAGAAAGAGGAAATGTGGGTGGAATGAAAAAGCTTTAAAATGATAGATGTTATTTTTGAACATTTTCTGATAGAAATTTTGAACAACTCTCTAGCTAAGAGCAAAGAGGGAAAACATGTTCAGCATGTCTAGCTTTTATTTTGAAGAACTAGAGCAGCGACAACACTTGTTAATCTCCTCGTGCTGACTTTTTCGTTAATATTCCAGCGACACGTGGAACAGCTAAAATCTCTTGGACCGCCGTAACAGGTATGGGAAGTAGCTGTAGCGGAAAGGATAGAAAAGGCAGGACATAGGACAAGGGAGCCAACTCTTATTTCCTTATTAACGCAGTCACACATGAGTTATCACACATTAATGAACGCAGTGCTGTGACTAGAAACCACACAAAGTCGCATTCATGGTTATTCCTTTGACTCGATGTCACGAAATTTGGCCAAAAGTTTTCTCAAGTAAAGAATTACATCATGTAAGGTCAAAACAGGGGGAGTTTCACGTCAGTAACACAAGACGGGCGACGACCGTACGTGGTCGGAATTCGGCTCTGTGTTTGTGTGTCAGTGAGAGGGAGGGGGTCATCGTCGTCAATTTTTTTGGACAACGCACTAAGTAGTAAGCAGATGATGTACAATGTCATTCAAACCCCTTAAGCAGTTCAAAGGCGTACCCGATGTAAACTATGACGAGATGTTTTGACGAGGGGGCTGCGAGCAGTGTACACCTCGAAATTATGTGTTTAGCACCTGTAACTAAAATGCATTGTCCTTTCAGAATAATCTTCAATGCTACCTCTGAGCAGTGGCATCAACACCCGGAAAAAAAATCAACTGCTGTCGTTCCTGAAATTTACATCCACAAAACGTTTCTGGTAGAATGTTTTCAGCTGATTTGTATTCAGACAGACAGACAGACAGACAGACAGACAGACAGACAGACAGACAGACAGACAGACAGACAATGAATATTCTGCTTACATTCTACAAATTCCCCGCTAACAATAAAAATATCTGCAATTATTTACCCTTGACGTCTATGTCGTATAAAATGAGCCAGAGCTCCCCTATCTGCTTGTCCACAACCGGTGCACCTCAAATCCAGCGAAACCCATCATTCTGAGAGGGTCAGGCAACACAGGAACGTTGGACTTTAACTCACCAACGCCGAAAAGTAGCCGCTACCGCATTTTGTCCAGAAAACACACAGCACACGAGTGCCCCGAAAGTGTTAATAACCGAGCTGGCTGTTGGCAACCACTGAGGCCAAGCGACTCCTTTATCGCAACAAGAGAAATTCTTATCAGTTTCGCCGACTGGTGCCTGTAGGTGTCAGGAGGTTTCGTAGCTGGCGATTGTGTCTGGTATTGGCTACAATCTTCAATCACTTTACAACGGTTACTTGTTTGCCATTACCGCCCCCTTCCCGCGAAGAATGTTGGAGGTGGGTGGTGGGTGCGGGGAGTTCAGGGTGAGAGAACGTATAGTAACTAATCATTTCAGTTATCTATGGCTTGATCGGGGACAAGGTGTTGCTGTTGAACGCTGTTCCGACCATGTTTACATGTTTACCTTCGCATTGTTTCACTAAGAAATCGAAACGAAAGAAAGAAATACATAGAGAGATAGAAAGAAAGAGAGAGAGAGAGAACATTTTTTTTTGAGAAAGCTGTCATTTAAGATGTTCGTCTATGAGAGAGTAAAAGACAGAAACATAAGGGAGAGAGAAAAAAGAGTCTAATGTAATACATTTTCAGAATGAAACTTTTTCTTAGATTGATTAGACATGGACTACATAATATAAAATGAAACTCGTCTTCTTCATCGATGAGAGACATAGAAGAGGTCTTACTTATTGTCAGAATATCTTAAGGCATGTGACACTATGTGAAATTCCAAATCCAAGTCACACCAGCACATTTCTAGTGAATCTATTAATATGAAATGCATCTCTAAGTGTGCCACAGATTTAATTGACTTATTAAACCTAAATCTGTCACTGCTATTGATAATATAATTCCATTCTTGCTCGTGACAATTATTCTTTGTGAAAAACATTTAATAAAATTGCTAACTGCTGTCACTCCTCGATTTAGCCAAAGATGTTCAAACATGGCGCACTCGACGAATTTCTCTGTATCTTGTGCGCAGGTGTCACCTGCAGGCAACAGGTTTCCGACAATAAATTGGTGATACACAGAAAAGGGCAACAAACCTTTTGGTATGAGGTGAACGAACTGGCGAGCTCCCTGACCTCGCGCTGGTGCCTAACCAGATGTGAAGAGAGAGAGAGAGAGAGAGAGAGAGTTGTAGGCATCAGAGCAGGGAATGGCGAACATTAGTCATGCTGTAGAGCCTACAATCTGTCACCAATCAATATCGACGATTTATGGCTAAACGCAGCGGAGCGCTTCTCGTATTTCCGGAGAACTATTTCCCTTGCCCATCAAGTCTCGAGCCTGCTGTCAAGCTTTTGGGTGACCTTTGTTAAAACTTGACCTGACCCAGTAGGCGAAGGAACTATAACACGAAACTTATCGGCGAAGACATATGTGAGGTGCACAACAGAATGTCAAATGAAATAAAACAAATGATGCAAACATCATGACATTAGAGGAAAATGATGATGCAAATGTCAAGACGACGGGTGAGAAAGAGGTTCAGGGACTGTCTTGGAAACTGTCCACTGAGGACGAGGAGAGCGCCACACCGGGGAGGCAGTTTGTACTCTTTTAACTCAATTAACTCAATCGATCCAGGGGGTCAGGACAGAGATGTGGTCCTTGAAGTAGAAATAAAGAATCAGCTAGGATAGTAGTTAACCCTGTGGTATCCCAGGTCTGGCCTCAGGGGCACGTGCATTTCTAGGGATTTGACAGATGATGACATCTTCATCAGCGAGAACTATGTCGACAGACTGCTTCTGGAATATTCTTCTTTGTCTTTTTATCTCATGCAAGGATCGTAACAATGATAACAAGACAAGGACTGTGGGAGGGAGAGAGATTTAGAAGCTGAAAACGGACACAACATTGTTTGAATTTCCTCAACGATGGAATCTCAAACCCAGTCAACTATGTTAATATATGCGTTCATTTCTCTCTCTGAAACACACACACATGAACACGCTCAGACTAACACAAAGCACTAGCTTACAGATATGGTTCCAGACCTTGCCTATCCGTCAGCGAGCCAGTCCAGCTGTGTAACCAGCTGTGGGTTGTTGCGCCCCAGTGTACAGCTGTCTCTCACAGCAGGCGACAAAGCACCCTCAAGTGGTCTCTGCGAGGGCAGGTGACTGGTCCAACCCCCTTCTCTGACACCCCTCATCCCACCACCCCATATCCAGTGTTCGTGACACGTCCACAGGTGCCCCCACACCCGGCCACCCTACTGTCCCCCGCACAGTCCCCGTCCCGCAATGTCTCAACAGCAGCGCCGGGCCTCGAGACTGCAGTGCAGCACCTGGCCTCACGGACACTTGCAGCACAGCACAACACAACACAACACAGTGAGTGTCGGATCCCCTTCACTGGTTACGGCAAACAGTGGAATGTCAGGTGAAGACCTCGAGCCATGACAGCAGCTAAACACAGCGGGACTGGAAGCGGGACCAACTCAGACTGAGCAAGAGAAAGGCGCAGGTGAAAGGGCAGGTCCTGTACAGGTGAGTGCAGTGCTGTTACTAGCACAGTGTTTCGTTTATCCCCACTGCTTGATCCCCATTTTATTCATCTTTCGTGTTCGAATTTCATCAATCTTGTTTTCTGTTTGACGTTGTTTTTATTTTCGGTTCTACTGCTTGAAACCATACAGTTCCAGACTCTAATCACCTCAGATTATTCTGTAAGCAAGACAGGGAAAAAGAGATTATCCACAAGTTTTCTGAAGGCTCAGAAAAATGCTAACGCACAGTGCACGGAGAACAGAATTAATACTTCCCTATTGATAAAAAGCGATAGGAAAGTCAGCTTCGGCCATAAACTTCTCAATGGGGATCCGGTTTTGGCACCCACCCTTTCACTGTCGTCTCGACGCTCAAGTCTACACCCATAAACTTCAACGGCAATCAATCAGCGTCGCCTTGGAGCCATCGACAGAAGCAAACATGCACGAGACTAGTACAACCGCAACACTCATCGTCCCCATGTCCTTAAAAAAACAACAACAGCAGAAGAAAAAAAACACCTCTCAGTACTTTAAATAGTAAGCCCCCCAAAACATTATGGCTTTCTATATTCAATAACCTAGGTGTGCTTCATAACGGTTTGTTGTTATGGGCTGTACTGATCGACAGTGAACTTCGCAATTAAATGATCGCAGAAGAGGCGTGCTATGTCAAATTATTTTTAAACAAGGTTTTAAAATGCTCTTTGGATAGGCTGTCATGTTTCAGACTGTATGCCTCGGATAGTCGTAAGGACTCGCCCTTTGATAACAGGTACGGACTATGCTAATGTGTGCTGATGTCGATAATGGAGGCTGACTTAACAACGGATTTCGGTTGATATTGATGATGGTTTGAGGATTACTGCACACTGAGTGTCGGCTATGCCTGGGATTGCCGGCTAAAAGAAAGACCACGCAAATAAATAAACCGAAATATGTCAATCAAACACAAGCAACACCTCCAAGGATAGGAAAGAAAGAGAGAAGGCGAGTGTAGAGGTACTGATGCCCTGCTCTGATATTTAGGGCAAACAGTTACGTCATCTGAGGACTGGAGACAAGCCGGTTCGATGCCCGAGTGGCGCATTACTGGCTTTTGATAAGGAAACATGTCTTTGGACGAAGATATGGAAGATTTGTAATCTCAGGGAGCGGACCTTCATATCGCACAGCTGTCCAAACACAAGGGTGGGCTGGCTTCTTTGGGACCCCACAACACGAATTTCTATTAGGTCCTATTGCCCCGCACTCCAGATGGTCGATGTTGAGGGAGGAACAAAATTCCTTTCAGTTTCTATTTGTAGTTTCCAGTACCAGTCGCATTCCTCGTGGATTTTTCTTCTATGTGTGTTCACCTATTTTTTTTCTGGGTGTAAGAGTGTTTTTGTTTCAGACTGCCCTGCCGAACCCCGGTTCCGTTTGACAACACTGTCTGCCTATTAATCCCCCTCCCCTAGTTCCTACTACAACTTGAATTAGCATCCGTTGGAAAGAGGGCTTGTTTTATTTGTGTTCTATGGGGCGTCCTGTCAGAAGTTCCACGACACAGACGAAGTTTTACGGTAATAACTTCCCTTGTATCTGACCACAAGTGAGTGATGAGGCGTATGAAGGCTTAAATAAGAATAACTTTATTTATTGACTTATTTTGGGTACTTCCCAGTGAAAGCAAAGCATGACAAGGATAAACTTTTTTTTTATTCGATGAGATTAACAGAAAGAAGAATCAGTGCCTGTCCTCTGCCGACCCCCTTTACTGTCTCCATCAGATTAATTTCCACCTTCAAATGAAAAGCGTTTCGTCTTATATTTCCTCCTGTCGGATGGAAGGGATAGGACAAACCGGATAGAGAGAGAGAGAGAGAGGTGAGATATACAGAGGATAGGAGGAGGAGTACGAGGGAGAGAGATGGAGAGATGAAGAAGTATTATGAGTACCAGACATGAGATTATTCTTTTCATGTCATATTTTCTATTCTTGATGCACCCATAAGGAGGGCGAGAGAATAAAATAAATTGAATCTTCTGGCACTTCGAATCTTGGTAAATTCTTTCGTCAGTGCGTGAATTCTTGCCTGCATGTCATTTTATTCATATCCGAAGATAAAATTCATTATCTGATTTCTCATAAACACCTGAAAACATTTACGTTGAATACAACAAGTTTATGAAGCCGCACTACGCCTGCTTGTCGGTCTACCGTAGCCCTTTGCCCTTTATCACACTTTAACACTTTACCCTTCTTATCCTTTTGGGTGGCTGTGTGTCGAATCTATTCGATCAGGTGCCCGACCATTTTGTACTTAATCTCTTTTGCCGGTATCTCTCATTCTGTGTGTGAGAGACACACACACATCGATGCGATTGGAAAATAGACTTCTTTCCATATTATTAGTCACTAATCTCCGCCAGGAGTACCCGAGGTATTGACAAATTCTAATCATCGCATTTGGCTGAATTGAAACAGGAGACGTAGACAGCTTTGGTTGACCAAGAGTCCGTGTCCCCTATTCGTCTTGGGAAAAATAATCTCTTTCTCCTCCATGCAGGAAGACCACGTGACAGCTCCTCCGGGCGACACTAAGAGCCCTCATACCCTCCGTTACTGAGGGCACACAATGGAGATCGATCTATTGTCAGTCCGAAGCACCATCGAAACTGGAATCTTTGCCGTGCAAACATTTCAGGAATGCAGGAGGATACACGTGGAGGCGAAACCTTTAAGTGCGAGGAAAGTCCTCCTCAAATGTTTGAACTATGTCTAAGGTGCATTAGCACTGCGGCTGGAGGTCAGCGGAGCACCCGACCCTTGAAAGACAAAACACCGCATCCTCTTCAAAGCAAAAGGGATGGAGAATGAGCGTCCCTTCAAGTGATGTTTAAACATATTAGGCAACGATTAACATCCTGCATCAAAGAACGGCTGACCTATGTTCTTTGGAGGGAAAAATCGCTTGCATAGAACTGCGAAGAGTGTTAAAAGCTTAAATAATGGATGGAAAGATTGAAGGCATTAAACTTCTTTTGAATTCTTTTTTTTTTAATGAATGAAGTCTTTTGAAATTTACAGTGCCGTATGTTGCCACAGCTCTTGAAGAGACTGAAGCCTTTCTGTTTTCTCTCTCTTCCTTGTTTATAGCTAGTTGGCTGATTGCGTTCTAAGCGTTTCCTTGGCAACCTTCATTTTTGCCCACCACGAAGGCTTGCAAATATGCTTTCACATAAAGATAGCACGTGTTCATTCATTAAAGATAAGATATTCATCGTAAGGATATCTTGATCGAGCTGGCAGGGCTTTGAGGTGTAAGAACTGTCGAGGCAGCACAATTTGCCGCGAAATTCTCTTTGATCTTCCACAAACTCTTCCCTTATGCACCCCAGTCCAAGACACTCTTTACAAACACACGCGAACACGCATGCACATGCGGACGAAGACACACACACACACACACTTACGAAGTCTTTAACCGTCACAAACCGAAGCAGCGGCTGGCGAGAACCACACGACTCTAATTTCTTTCCAGCCCAGTCTTGTGCGACCCTCAAACTTCACAGCCAGGCAAACCCCGGGTGGAGGAAGGCTCTTGAGTTTAACAGCAACCCTCCCATCGCTCGACCTTCTGTAACGGCCCCCAGGATAAGCTGAAATTAAGTCGCCCTCCTGGCAGCCCCTACCCTTTCAACCCACCCCCTTATCCCCACACAGGTTATTACTGAATTGATTACACGAAATGGGATCGGTTCCCCTTTCCAGAGCCACATAAGGGAACCATAAACGATTTTCTATACAACTGCGCTGTTAGTGCTCTTTCAGAAACTGCCGCGGTCTTGGGCTCCGCGCTCAGCGGGCAGCCGGATAAATGTGAATGGGAATAATGGCCTCCCTTGCCTAGTGAAGTCCTTTCACTAGACGCCCACAGGAACTGCTTTGAAAAGAAGGCAATTTTTTATGCTCCTTATTTGACCATCGTTCACCTACGTGTCACGATTAGTATTATAAAGCTTATTTATTGACTTATTCCTTCATTTATTTTGTGATAAATGCTTTAAAAATTGTTATTTGTGTTTTTGGTTGCCTATAAGATACTATACAATGTCATGTCCGATGGGAAATGGGAAAATAAATAAACAAAAAAAAAAAAAAAAAGAAGCAAGTTTGACACCCGAGAAAACCTGCAGATAACTACATTTCGCTGAAACAGGTTATTCTGAGACATGCTATAACAACGTTCTTGAGTGAGTGAGTGAGTGAGTGAGTGAGTGAGTGAGTGAGTGAGTCAGTCAGTCAGTCAGTCAGTCAGTCAGTCACAAGTTGATGAGTCAATTAATCAGTCAGTGACATAAATAAATATACACGTTCTGACAGGGATGTATAAACACTTTCTAAAACAAATTCAGTAACTCGAGGCCACAGTTCCTATAAGGTGAGAGGGAAGGAAGAAAAATATAAGAAAGAGAGAAGAGAGGGTTAATAAGAGAGAAAATGAGGAGGGGAAGAGAGAGAAAATAAGAGGAGGAGAAAGAGAGAGAGAGAGAAAACGAGAAGAAAACCACAGCATGACACAAAAGATAACAAGAAGGCTGCTAGACATAACAACCACGCTAGTTTATACTCTAAATAAATAATGAATTAAAGAAAGAAGAAAATAAAGAGAGAAAGAAGGAAAGAAAAAGGAGTTTTATCATTTAAATTTATGCCGTGTTTTTGCCTACTTACACGTCATTCAAACAGCCATAACTGGATAAACTAAGTATATAGTGTAGCCTCTCTGACAGGTTCACTCTTCGTGTAACACCCGATCGAAGTTTTAAAAAAGGTTCATCTTCTCGCGAACATGTGATGCGGAAGCATGACCACGTGACTGGTATGGCGGACTCCCAGCGGACAGTGCAGCTATGGACAGCGCCCCCTGAAGCGGAACTGCGTCGTGTGAAGACAATGGTCGAGGATGAGCTGCTGATCAAGCTAGGCGCCAAGAAAGAGGCCGTGAGTAGTTCTCGTTATTCTTTCTTTCTTTCTTTCTTTCTTTCTTTCTTTCTTTCTTTCTTTCTTTCTTTCTTTCTTTCTTTCTTTCTTTCTTCAACAAATGTAAGAAAACGTAAAGAAGGTTGTGTGTGTGTGTGTGTGTGTGTGTGTGTGTGTGTGTGTGTGTGTGTGTGTGTGTGTGTGTGTGTGTGTGTGATATGTTTATAAACTTTTTCACCAGAAGTGTGCACAATGGCTGCTGCATCATAAAAAATTCAATGTAAATTTTTTTTTTTTACCAAAATAACTTGCACATCCTTAGGAAAATGTGGCCTGCATCTCGTGTTCTGACAACTGACAGATTCACAACAGCTTGATGTCATCATCAAAGACAGTGATATATCAAAAATGTCAGAAGCGAGGCAGTGGTTAAATCATAAAATAAAAACAAGTTTTGTCCTGCAGACTCGTAAGCCAGGTGCCCGGGTCCTTGAAGGATCAAAATGTCAAAACAAAAGATGTTTACGCAGATCACCTGCTGTTGGCGGCTACTGCAGCAGTCGTAAGAAATTGGCTATTATGTTGTTGTTGAAGAATCTAGAACCAGCTGCACCATCGCCTCTCATTCGAGGCACAGAAGAATGTGGTGTACTGCTAGAACAAGCCACCCAACTCAGCTACAAGAGCCGTCAGTGCGAACGATGGGTGGTTGGAAGGTGGCCGGACTGTTCAGACAAATTCTGTTCTCTAATTACCATCGATCTGGGCAGTGTTTTGTCGATCACTTCATACACCACTCAGTGAGACACTAGACACGTTCAAGTCTGCATTGATTTTCTTGAAATACACATTGTTTTGCACAACCTTGCAAGCTTAGGCAGCTGCTAGGCATTGTGAATTTTTTTTAAAAATCTTCTACTTCTAACTGGCACGTCCTTCTGTCAGTGTGTTGGTAGGTTTCCCCATGTAACTGAGTCTGTATGTAATGAGGTAGGGGTAGGTCTTGTATTGTTTCGTGTGTGAATGGTGTCTTGTGTTTGACGTCTTGTGTGCGTCATTTGTTCGTCGTCATTTTGGAGAAGGGATGACGTAAAAGAAGAGAAACAAAAGTTCCTTGGACGGATAGAAAAAGGAAACCATCGAGATCTCCGTCTTACTTAACCTTCTCATCTTCATCGTTATCTGTGGGGGCTCGTGTTATGTGTGTGTGTGTGTGATATGCGTCGAGCGTATGCAAGGTAAGTGTACGTCCGTCATATTACACTGTATATAGTCTGTATATATGCATGCAGCAAAGGCCTTGACTAGATCGCTTTGTTTTTGTTATTACAATGTATGTTATTATTGCATACACACATGCGCGTGAAATGCACGTGTAGACCAACGTGCAAAGCAACAGCTTTAAGAGCACGCAGTATCTCGGGTACTGACATCCGTCTTCGTCTGACATCTGTTTGACATCAGCCAGTCCAACCATCCCGACCATTCCAACCAGCGCATGTGTACGCTGTACAATACGAAGCTTTAAACTACATACAATTATCACATCGATTTGTGTGTGTCTGTGTGTGTGTGTGTGTGTGTGTGTGTGTGTGTGTGTGTGTGTGTGTGTGTGTGTGTGTGTGTGTGTGTGTGTGTGTGTGTGTGTGTTGAGAGACGAGATTCGTAAACGATCCGAAGATTACCGCCTCCAGTCGCACCAGGGGAGATCACTATCACATTACTCCATATGAAGCAGAAATTCCTGATTAATTGCCTCCCCCCTCCTCACGTTGTAGGCCGTTAGTTGTATAATTGTTGCGGCATTGATTGTGGTGGTTCACAGCACTTTTTTCCTGCACAGATCGAGTTTCATCCCCTGATCCTGGCACAAAGACCCGAGCGACCAAAGTCTTCCGTCGTCCCTGACTACCGCCGTATCAAACCCCCCCGTCAGGAGAAACAGCAGCCCAACAGTAGGTGTCCTTAGGCTGCAAGTGCAAGGGTGCACCAAGCTTACCTGTTACATATAAATCTACCTTATATTCACAACTACATTATATTTACAACTACGAGAACCCAGCTGCACATTCTACTTGTCAATCGTCATCTTAATTGTGTTTAATTTGATTTTGCAGGAAATCCTTGGAGATGTTCTGATCAGGCCCTTCGTCAACTGACTAATGTGAGAAAAATATCCATTGATAGCAAAACAGAAATCAATCATAATGTTCATACTCAGGAAACCGCATTCAGTTTCCTGTTAAAACATGAAAGACATTTCGCATATTGAGGTGATGTGCCAACTACTTACAGTCACTGGCGACTCCCAGTGTCTTTGTTGTGCAACGATAACCGACATCCATTCTGGTCTTTTCAATGGGTATAAATTCTTCAGACTAACTTCCCTCTCTGCCACTTTTTTTGACGATCTATCGCTGGATTTTTCTGGATGCTGTATCGTGTCTTTTTCTAAAGTTCTTCCATTTTTTTTCTTTGAAAGAACCCCACTCGGCAAGGTCCTCGTCAGATTCAACTGCCGTCTGCCAGCAGCCGCAAGTCAGTCAACCTCCTGACGATGCCAGCCTGTGATGAGGAATACAGGAAACTGAGGTGAACACTTCGTTGTTCCTCTAGCCTCAGAGTCAACGGAAGTCGTATTTCGAGTGTCTTAATTCATGCTGAAAGAGTATATGCATATATGTGCGTGTATATCTGTAAATGTGTCTGTGTACATGTATGTACGCGTGTGTGTCCGGGAAGTATGTGCGTGTATGCATCTCTATGTATGTATGTAATGTATGTATGTATGTATGTATGTATGTATGTATGTATGTATGTATTGTGTGCGTTTTGTGAGTATGCCTATGTATGTGGGTGTGTGAACAAGCATCTAAATATGTAGGCCGGTGTTACTATTTTTAAAGTGTGAGTGTTACACAAAAGTCTGTGTTTGTGTGTTTGAAGGAACCGTTGCTTTCTATGCAATTTTGATGACATTGTTCTCCAATTATTACTTTTGATACACTACTCTGATACAAGATTGATATTTACAAATGCATTTCCCAAGATGTTTCTTCCCCACTTCTCCCGAAGCAGCGACCTTAGATGCTCAGTAGGGCTAGAATGGTCTGATGGCATTGTTTGATGTCCTTTTATGCCAGACTGGTGAAGCTGAGCAAGAGAGATGAAATTCTAGCAGAGTGGCCAGGTATCCACCCAGCATGGCAGCACTCGTAGGCCTTAGAGAAACTTTTCTTTCCTACTGTACACGCTTTTTGCTGAGAAGACTTTTGACCTGATAGCATCCTGTAGAAAGGGTCTACTCATGACCAGCACCACTGACCTCTGCACTATTTCGTAGATGGTGGATAGTAACTCTTTCTGTTCTTTGTCAATGCTTGCAATCTTCACATACTTCACTAACATTTCTGCTCTGAAGTGGCGTTGGCAGTCTCGGCACTGTCATTGCCCATGTTATCTCACCTGAATACCTGTGTATAACCTGTTCACACGGTCAGCAAGGCTCATTTTTTTCATGTCATTGGTGTTGGAGGCTTTGAACATACACCCGATCTGTTTTCTTTATCGTTGCTTCTTCTAGAGCTTCATTTGTACTCCAGCACAAATCCCTTTTTTATAGCATCTAATAATGTATAATGACATCTAATGATGTAGTGTGACATCTAATAATGTAGTGTGACATCTAATAATGTATAATGACATCTAATGATGTAGTGTGACATCTAATAATGTAGTGTGACATCTAATGACATTAGTATGACATCTAATACTGTAGTGTGACATTTAATAATGTATCACGACATCTGATAATGTATTACACCAGTAACCGAAACCAAGCCAACATGGGGTTGGTTTATAAATTTTTTTATTTTGAACCAAGTTTCTTATCCTGATTTATTGTGTGTCAGTTTGTTATCATTGTCCTTTTGTTGTTAGAGAGATGTACAGTCTCTCTATGCGTGTGCGTGCGTGTGTGTGAAGGTGTGTGCGTGTGTGCGCATACGCGCGCGTCTGTGTGTGTGTGTGTGTGTGTGTGTGTGTGTGTGTTCAGAAGACCTAGTTAACACTTTTTGTGTAATCAAATTCGAACATAATATCAAAACAGGTTTTTTTTGGAATTCTAATTTACGTAAGGATGATATGAGATGCTATGGGATTTAAAGGAAAAATTGTCACATTAATAACTGAAACATAGTTTATGTATAGAATTTTGCAAACCGGGAATCTTCAAAGAAATAATATCACAGGATACAGCGGCATTTTCATTGTCTTCTTCTTTTTTTTTCTGTGTCGGACTTTACACCTCGCCCTGTTTTTATGGTTCTGCTCCTAAACGCTTTCAGCAACTTGTTTAGCTGCATTTTTGACCTTTGATAATCTCTTGAGTTTTCTTTTATTGACTACTATGTTAAAACCTTTTTTACATTCTATTTTTACTCCTTCCATAATGTTTAACTCGTTTTATTCTATTGCTATTGTAACTTCCTGACTGCTGAACTTCAAACCTCTGTAGATAATAATTCAGAAAGCATTCAGTCTGTAAACAAAGTTTTTTTATGTATTGCTACAGTAAAAGACAATTATTGCTGTTTTTTCGACTGTTTTATTCTTAGCATTATTTAGTAATATGTCTGTGAAGGAGAAGTTTACTGCCTTGTGATTGACTTAAATACCACATTAACTAACAATTGCGCATAATTTTCGCACCTTGAGAGAAGAAAACAGATCTGATTGCTGTCATTTTCTAAGAAATTGCTCAGACATAGTGTTCTTATCAATCTCTACTTTTATTAATTTTTTTGTCTAATAAATTAAATAGTGTTATATAAAAAGGTTCTTACACTTTGTCAATTCTCTCAGATGCCCTTTGTACCCACAGAGACAATTAGTCATCTGGTGTGGCTGTGGTCAGTTTTCTGGCAGCACCTACCATCAGATGCACATCTTTAAAAATACTTTTTGGAGGAAAACCTGATTTTACTGTTTATGAAACAGAAGTTCAGGAAAAACATACAGATAATGCGTTACTAATTTCTACGCAAAAACACCATATATATAAATATAAATGGAACTATTTCTGATTTTATAGTAATTTTTAAGTACCGTTTGGAAAGCTAGAATGTAACAAGAAAACCCAGATTTAAAAATAATAATTTAATTGTAAACTGTATTTCCTCATGGGGAGGTGAGCACAACAATTGTATTCATAGTGGAAGCCATACACTGAACTCGTGCTATGAATGCGATTAGTACCACTGAATGTTAGAACTTTCTTTCTTTTGACATTCTCTTCCTTTCCCTCTCTTTTCTGGTGTCTGCAGAAGGATTGTATTAAGCGCGAAAGGTACTTTGAATGATACGAGTGGAATAATATCAGTTATTGTAGGTATGTATTGATTGTGATAAAAAAACATAGAAGCAGACCTATTATACATCGTAAAAATGCTACAGTATGTAGCTGACCGAGGGCTGTAACACAGGGTTTACTGTTCTGGGCAGGAGCCGATACCTTCTGTTTAATCTGTATCTGGGTTTTGTAACTGGGTACAAGCACAGACCTCGGTTATATTTTAGATACCCATATGTTGCTTACTGTTTACAGCTGTGTCCACAGGGTGGAGGTATTGACCGAAGGTTTAAGTTAACCCAGGTGTCTGGATGTATCTCTGTTTCTTTACTACTGCCCCAGGAGTTATCCCGTATCACCTACCAAGAGAAATAATTAAGTACAAGCGTGCAAATATGTTTTCGTCTAAGTTATCTGTCGTCGATTATGATTGTATTATTATTTTTGTCTTCATGCTCGTTTGGCTGCGTGCTAAAGGACATGCGCTGACAAGGCTGACTTTTCACCTCTGTTGCCTCCAGTGTACCAGAGCCAAGCCTACCTGCTGAAGAGGCTGACCTTCTTCGTGCTGCCGGACACTGAGGAGCTGCGTCGCTTCTCTCTCGTGTCCTCTACATCCTCGATCGCCGGCCCCGAGAAAAAGTCCGCTCACCCTCGCCCTGCACGGCGGGCCCTTGACCGTTTGACCCAACCCTCCGTCCGCAAGCGACCGCGCGCTCGGTGGCGAGGGATGGCCAGGCAGGTCTTGTGGAGCACTAAGGCGGCGCAGATGCGCATGCCGGAAGAAATTCCAACGTCGGAGGTCAGAATCTACGTCTCGTGTACGGAAGGTAAAATGTGACTATTGGTTTAAGAAAAGAACATGTAAAAAAATAAATAAAAAAGAAAGAAAGGGAGGAAGGAAAGAAGGAAATAAGGGAGAAATATAAAAGCAAACAGACTAAACAAAAGCAAACAAAAAATCTATTAACTGTAGTATCGTGCAAAAGATGCTTTAAAATAATTTTGCCAACATTCCTCGTATTTATATTGACTAATGTATCATCTTTATGTTGTCTTAATGATTTGAGAGACAAATAAACTTTTCTTATGTGTTCAACTGTCTTCTGTAATGTAACTAACCGTCATCTAGTTGCTATTTAACTGTCAAATAACCGTCATCTAGTAGCTGTTAAACTGTCACCTGTAAATTAAATTGCCATCATCTAGTTGCTGTTTCAGAGAAATCTTTATGTCTCGACTGCACATTACAATAATTTGCTCACTAATATCATCCAAAGTGAAAACTAACTATGTAATTTATTTATAAATTTTATTTTTGATAATTGTTATTTTTTTGTTATTTAATATTTTCCGGACTTATTCGATTTGCTCTAATCGACAACCGAGACAGCTTAAGGGGTTTTCTTTTCCCAGATATGTCCGAAGAACGGGAATTCCTAGCAGAGGTCGCTTACCCAGAGCTGCGACGATTTTGTGAGAAGCATGGGCTCGGATGTCACGTGGTTGACCTACGTCACGGCATCAATCGCCTAAAGAATGATCGAGAAACCTTTGAAGTTATTGACTACGAGGTCAAGAAATGCCAGCAATACTCCATCGGCCCGAGCTTCGTCGTGAGTGACTTCCAGATATTATCAGCTTGATTGAGATGCATCTGCGAGTGGGGCTTTAGGAAAGGGATCTTCTTGAATTATCCACATTAATCAGAGATTGACATGAGCTTATTTTAAATGTTAAACGAGTCTGAATGAAAAAAACGAATTGACGAGATAAACGTCTGTCCCGTTTCGCTACCACAAACAAAATAAATAAAATTAAATTAAAATTAATTAAACAAAACCAGCTACGAAGCCAAAAAAATGCGTCGATAATCAAAGATAATAATTTGATTCCTCTTGACTATAAATTTAGATGACAGGTGTGGTTGAAACTGCAGCTTATTGAGTTTATGGCTTCCGTGATAAGGCGTCAGAAGTGAATAGTCACAAATTGTTGGACACGACAATGATGTTAAGGGTGATTGCAGAGTATCATCGGCCGAGAGGCAGACGACAGGCACCTGCCCGGCTGGATGTCCAAGGACGACGTTCTGGCCGTTCGGAGATTGCTGGTGAAGCGTGAGGACGTTGTAGCAGTTGAGGCCCTCGACAACATCTACAGGCTGGACTCCAACTACGACCCACCTCTGTACCTCCTTGAGGTGACCTTTCTAACAAAATAAACACTCCCAAGTCTTAAAACTCTTCGAACATCATTGTAGCAACAAAATTAAACCAAACTATTTAGAATTAAAAAAAACTTTTTTTTTATTTTTGGAGGTCAAGTGAGACCTGACACGATGGGAAAAACAATATTTATATCTTCAGAAACGAGCGGAAGAACGAAATGAAAATGAATGAATCAATCTTGTTTCAGGAATCTCAGTTTTTCGCAGAGACTGCAGAAACCAAAGTACTTCAGAGTGTTCTTCCCGATGTACTCAACCTTCTCCGTGGGGAGGGGAAGGTGAAGGACAGTACGGGTTTCTACCCTTGGAGCAGTAAGTCAGAAAATAAAACCCCCCTCGTTACTCTCTCGTCTCATTCTCCCCACATCTACATCTTTTTTTTTTTCTTCCAAGCTGTCCCTATCGTGAAGATCGAGAGTTCTTGGTTCAGACCTAGTTTATGAGCATCTCTGAAAACTGAACCATTCACAGTCTTGGCAATCGGGCATACCATTTATTAATATTTTTACCCTGTATCCAAAATTGTTACAAGGTCGAAAAACTTTCTTAAATTAAATTAACGAAACAAATCTTTCCCTCTCCTGGTCGGGAGGTCCGGTGGCGCAATGGTTAGCCCCTGTCACCAATACAGTGAGGGTTGGCTGTCCTGGGTTCAGCTCTCGTCTCGGGCACGCTGTTCTTACTCTGTATGTGGCATCTGTTTACAGGGCTGACTGCCTTGCCGTGATATCGGCTTAGCAGCTGGCTCGGCGTAAAAAAACAAACAGCGAACACTTCTCTCCTTTTCGTATTTATGCAAGCACTCAAAAGACATCATATCAATCCTACAGCTGCATTAACACGTGTATCCTGCGCTCTTCTAGTTCACAGTAAAGATAATTTTCTTTATCATTGCAGGCACGGTTAGAGAAGTAGAACGGGGGCTCATGAAATGCCTGGAGCCTAACAGGCAAACGATTTGCTTGATGGCTCGCGCCGATAACAACAGCGACACGGACATCACAGCCAGCACCGGCGACCTTGGGGCAGACAAGCTGCGGGCAGCAGTAAGCGACTGTTACAGGTTCACCAGCAGCAAGAGCAACCTGGTGCTCTTCAACGTCGGCAAGAAAAACGTGGCCTACCTGCGTGAGGTGTGCGGTATCTTCCTGGCGGCGGTCACACGACTGATCGAGAGCCAGATCGGCCATCACGAGTTTGACGTCATGCATCACATGACCAACGCCGCAGACCTCGTGCAGCACGTGCGGGTGGCCAGACGTGCGTGCGAAGGCTTTCTTGGTGGCGAGCAGGCGGTACAGAAAATCTGCGACCTTTTTGCTGACGCATCGGCGCCGCGGGTTGCGGTGGTGGCTGGGCCGGAGGGACGAGGCAAAACTTCGCTCGTCGGCCACGCAGCCCTAGCTTTGTCGCTGGCTGCATCGCGGAGGAAGCTAGTGTTCCGAACAGTCGGCATCACCCTGAGCTCATCCACACTGTTTCACTTACTGAGTAGCGTCTACGCACAGGTAGCCTACCTGTACGAGATCAGTCCTCACCTTCCTGCGGACATCAGCTTGGGAGAACTGCTGCATGAGTTCCGGAATCTCCTTCAGAAAGCTCGGGAGAAGTTTCGCGACAAGGGATTTTTCGTTCTGATCTTGGATGGGGTGGACAAGCTTCGTGGACTTCAGGCAAAGCAACTGAGTTTTCTCGTAGCCTCGATTCCAGCTGGGGTCGCACTGCTCATGTCTATGAGTGAATTTGGGCCGCTTTACGAGACGATGAAGGTCCTCGACAGTATCGAAATGATCCTGTGCGAGCCCTTGAAGTCTGACTACCTCAAATCTTACATCGACTCTTTTCTCGCAAGATGTGGTCGAGTTCTGAAGAATGATCAGGTCAAGGCGATCCTAAACGAGCTCACGGAAGAAAATGAGCCTCTCGTTGCAAAAATTGCCACATCCATGGCCTCGCGCTGGCCTTCTCACACCTTGAACGATGACCTAGACATCTCCTCTGACATGGAAAAAGCTTTCAACAGCCTGGTGCAGTCGTGCGAAGTGCAGTTAGGGCTCAAATTCACGCGATACTCACTCTCGCTCTTAGCAGCCTCTCGCTACGGACTTGCCGAGTTCGAGATTCTGCATCTGATCTCTTCAGACTCGGAGCTGATCGACGAGATCAAAGAGGAGATCGAAGACTTAAGTGTTGTGGAAGGCTGCCCTTATCAGCTGCAGCTTAGCCGTCTGCTGTGGAGGCTCGAGCCTTTCCTGTGTGAGGTTAAAACTGAAGGAGAGACCATTATCAGAATCAGCAGCAGAACTCTCGACAAGGTCGTGCGGGAAAGGTTCATGAAGGGAGGATTCCAGCACCACATCCACAGCAGGCTGGCCACGTACTTCCAGATAACCCGCCGAGGTCACCTGCTCAGTTCTCGGGACATCGCGGAGGGACAGCACAAGGAGCTCTCGCGTTACCTGTGGAGGACCCTCCGCTCCGTGCCCTACCATCTGTGCCACTCCCACCCGGACCCCAAGGAAGCGTGGAAGGTGCTTAAGTCCGCGGTTTTCACGAAGTTTGCCTGGATAATCAACGAGATCTACGCTGGCTTCTTCAACGACTTTATCGACGACATGAACTACGCTTTGGAGACCCTGGGCCTAGACTCAGAGGTTCTTTTCTTACGCCAGTTTCTTACCAGCGTCCGGAAGACCATCATCTTCAACCCGGTCTCCCTGGCCTCACTGATGGCCGGGCAGGACTTGCGAGAGATGGCGGAAGTGCACCGGTCGGTGACGGAGGCCACGGACTGGCTGAAACAAGTCAACGTGCAGGTGCTGGTGCCCGCAGCTTTCACGGTGGAAAAGGCCAGCCAGCTCCTCCTCAATACGGCGCTACTGAAGACTGTGAGCACTCTGCTGACGGACGCCAAAGGAGAACGCGTGCTGGCGCAGCATGACACCTTTCTGACGTCAGTGGAACCCATTTCCGGCGAGGAAACAATTTTAGCCTCCTTCTCATCGCGTATTCTTAGCGCACATTTGTGGGGGTCGCACTTCCTGACGCTCGTAACCATATCCCCGGCTGGGAAACTCGTCTTTGACACGTACGCGCTGGACAAAGGCAAGCAGGTGCGCACCGTACATATAGAGGAGACCGCGGTCACGTGGTATCAAGTCCGGTCAGACGGCTTCGTCTTCTACGCGGTAGGAAACGCCGTCAAACGTGTGGTTCTGGAGAAAGGCAGCGTGATGGAGCAATTCAAAACACCCGAGACCATCGTCGACGCCTGCGTGTCGGAGCCGCTCCGGGTCAAAGTCGTTACCCTGCACGCATCCCCCAAGACGATGCTGCGCGTATTCGACGCGCGCGAGCCGACCTACCAGGGCAAAGTTTACCTGCAGAACAAGACCCTCAACACTGCCCCCGTCAAGCTGCTGGCCATGACCAAGGACAGCACCTTCGTGGTGGTGATGTGCGAGCGCGAAGTGCTGATCGTCGACCTAAGCGTCGACAAGGTGACCCAAACCTTGACCTTCCACAATGTTCCCGTGACGCTGAGCGCCTTCTCGCGCAGTAATGAGCACGTCTTTGTGGTCACGCCTACCCACGTCGTGCAGTGCTTCAAACTCAGCACGGGCGCCATGGTGATGAACAGCAGGCTGCAGCTGCAAGAAGAGCAGCTTAGGAAGGACGCGGAGACCTCGCGAGCGTCTTCACGTGACCAGCTGACGTCACCTACCGGGTTAAAGACTCCTGCCGCCCCATCATCCCGTATGAAGGCCAAAGCTCCGAGCGAAAAGGATACGGAGCTTGTGTCCACTGTTGTGACGTCAGAGGATGATCACTTCCTGCTAGCCGGGACGTCACTAGGCCGGATGTTCGTGCTGCACGTGCCAACAGGTCTGCAGGTGTGCGTGCTGAGCACCTCACAGTCCCAGCTCCAACAGGTGACGTACTTCACCAGCGCCATCTGGTTCCAACACGTTGTGACGGTTGACGCACAAGGCTTGGTGAAGCTCTGGAATCTTCGCCCGCTCGTGACCCGGGCCCGGACTTTAGTGATGGACATCATCACCGACAAAGACCTGCTGAACGAGGAGGAAATAAAACTTGACCTGAGTTCGTACTACAAGCACTACCAGGAGCGATGGAACGACAGGATGTTCTTGAACGGGCCAGACATCTCCTCCTTCTACAAGAAGCCCCCGCCAGCGGATATTTTTAACGTCTTGGATGGCATGGACCCTTCCTTAAAAGCGCCCTCTACCTGGCAGTCCTCGTGCTGCCTCAGTGACTGTACTGATGTTTGTGCCGTGTCCAATGGAATCAGTCTGAACGAGGTAATGGTTTAACCTTTAAGCAAACATTGTTATACGCATACATTATGGCCTTCCTTCAGCGAACAAAGATGAACAAATATTTGAGCACGTTTGACAAAGGTTTGATCAAGTTTGACAAAGTTTTATATAACCTCCCTGTGAAAACTTTGCTAATCTTGCTCAAATATTCGTCCACATCTGTCCTGCTTAAGAAAGGTCTCAATGGTATATGAACACTGATATGTGTAGTTTCAAGCTTCCTTATTGGCTGACGAGTCAAGTTTGTTTACTTCACTCATTACAAGGTAATCTTCACGGCGACATCATGTGACCTGCTTCGCTGGAGTCTTCAGGACGGATCCCTGCTGTCAGTGAAGTCCTGCCCCTTTCCTGGGGAATACGAGACACTGAGACCTGTCTACTACGACAAAGCGTTTTTTGTTGTCGTGAAAAAAGACGATTTTAAGATAGCAGCAGTGAGTAATAACAGGCGTGATATGGCAACTTTATTTTAGGAATGAAGGACTTTTTGTATGATTGGCTGAAAATATTTTGCGCTCCTTTTCCTCCCGTCATGAATAAGTTAATGCTTTAGAAAAAAAAGTTAACAAAGAAAGTGATTTGTATAGAAATTCAAAGGTTTAAATATAATTTATAACAAATACGTTTTTGAAAGTAAAAAGTAAAATCCAAGCTCCAGATAAACATGAAATAAAATTAATATCGACATCATGTTTCGAACTTACCAGATAACAAGTATTAAATGTCTCGGGGTACTGAGTCATTAGTGTAACAGTCTTTGACTCAAAGCAGTTTGGAAAGTGGGGCAGTTTGATAAAAATTACAGTCTTTCTTAAGTGTAACAATTATTACATTATGACAACCTTAATGAGTATTATCTATTGAACGAGTAGTCTCTCGTTGACTGAATGACAGCCTTTGATGGAGGACGAAAACTGATGGTAGGATGACTGTACGATTAGGCTATTTCCCCTGATGAAGCAAGTCCTATGGCTTACTGTAGGTGCTGTACCCAGAGGACAAACAAAACCGTGTCTTGAAGCAGGAGAAGGTAGCCACCTGCCAGGTGAGCAGTGACGGAACAACCATCGCCTTGGTCAACGTTCAGGAGCGAACAGGTAAGACGTGACTTGAGTACAGGTAATCTGAGAAATAATGCTGAGAACTAGTAGACTTGGGTTGTCTTTTTTTTAAAAACTGTTTCGCAAACAAAGAAGCAGCTGCATCTCTTTCTAAAGGCATCTAGGTGACTTTGCGGCTGCATGTGAAATATCACCCGTCTCTCCTTCGACTCTTGCAGAGTTGATCCTAATCTTTTGGAATGTGCTGTCGGCCGAGTACCAAGGGTCAGTCACTCTTGTCGACTCCGACGCCAACTTGGCTGCTAGAGCCTCAAGCATGGTCTTCTCCCCTGAGCTCAGCTCCTGTTGTCTTCTGGCCGCACAGGACAAGGAGCCCGGATGTACGCTTCACATGTGGATGCTCTCGCTGACTGGACCGTCGGTCAACGACAGACGGCACAGCACATCAACCAGCGGAGACCGGTCGGCATCAGAGGAAAACAGGGTAAAGGTCATCACCCACAAAACCACGCGCCTGTGCTTCGCGCCCACCGCAGTTTGTTGTTGCAGTAGTGGTGGCCCCATCGCCCTCGGCACGACGTCAGGACTGACTCTGATCGTCTCTGCGCAGACTTTGACCCTGAGGTCAGTCCTGACGGCGGAAGGCGTGGAACCTGCCTCAGACGAACCACTGGTTGTCGACACCACGTGGTCGCAGCTGGTCCCGCCCGTCTGGTCTGAGGTCACAGGACTCGAGTCCGTGCCGGACACTCACGTACTCGTCGTGCGTTACCGAAGCGCCATCTTCTTGTGGGACCTGCAGCAGAACAGACATCTGCTGAGCGTGATCCTGGAGGGAGACGAGGTAAGGACATGTTTTATGGGTCTGAGGAGGTGAAGGGCGCCACTGGGAATGTGATCGTGGGGTCAGAGTACTTCAAGCTCTTATTCTTTATCCTTCACTGCAACCAGGTTTCGATTCAATAATACGAGTCAATAATAATGACAAACATTTCTTTGTTGGAATTTTTTTTTTTTTAAAGATACCTGTTTGTTTTTCCCCCCCCCCCCAGTTTCTACATTACTGCGTGTCTCGTAACTGCCTGGTGCTATGCTACGCAACATCCGGTCACGTGGTGGCACTGTGGGGTGTAAAGGAGAGGAAGGAGCTGTGCTCGTACCGCCTGCCCCATCCAGCCACATCCCTCGTCATGACACCTGACTGCCGCCGCCTCGCTGTCATCCAGAAAGACGGTGTGACCTCACGTGTGCGGGTCTTCGAGGTCAGAAACATTGAGGATGTCACGACAGAGTCGGAGCCTCAGAGAGAACAGAACAAAGCACCAAAGGACAAGAACAATGTCGTGGACGATGACCTGCCGTAGTCGTGGATAAAAATATCTGCACCTTCAGACTTAAAAAAAAAAACCAACACAAACTTGACCCAGCGCCTAAAACTGTTTCTTAGCATCATTGTATGATCGTTCGAGCGCAGCTTTAATCGTTTCATTAATTTTTTTAAAATATGCGTTTTATGATAATTTATTTACAAAGTGACTGCCTCGATTAATTACTGTCAGTAGGTCTGCGACAAACGGTTCTGCCGATATAGCTTAGCTGGTTAATTTATATCCCCGTTCTCACGTGCCTGAAAGTTAAGGGAGCCAGCTATTTCTTCTGGAGAACTTCACTTCAGATGTCAAACCAAAAACTGATCCTCTTGGGTCGAACAATTTGTGTGAAGAAGGAGAAAGTGTAACGGTGGAGTGTATTGTGGGAAATACGCACGCGCAGTGTGAATGTTCACCCAATCACTACATCCCTTCCTTATGGTTTCTATGTCTTTCTCACCCACCGTTCAACTTTTCTTTCCTATTATCTCTACCTCAGGTACAAGCAAGAACGCGTGGTTGTATGCTCGCGTGTGCACAAAGCGTATGTATACATGCCATGTAAGTGTTTCATTCCGAAGCAGTGTCCTTGTGTACTTTAATGGAAAATGGCATTAATTAAGCTTTAAGCATTTCCCACCTACTTTACTGACGATGACCCATCTTATCGATCATTTACTTTACGACCCTGCAGCTGTTGAGGGCGTGGGAGGGGAAGAAAATAGTGTTACAGGTGGACTGACGAAACCACAGGTGTTCCTTGAGTGCTCAATCATAATTTCGTTTATAGTCCTATAGGTCAGTGACACTCCTTTGTCTGTCTCAGTGCCTGATTGTCTCAGAGTTTGTTGAACAAATTGTAGGTTAGGAACCCACCAAACCATCATCTAATGAACTGTTACTGGTGCTCAAAGCGAACAGCCAAGTGGTTAGAGTGGCGTCTAAATCCAAAGGCATTTCGGTTCGATAACCGTGCAGCCTTAATTAATCGTTTCCCAATCGACCCAGCGGTTGGCAGTGGGTACCTGACTACATAGAGGGTTGTGGAAGGTAAGGCAGCAAGTGAGAGGAGAAGGGCACTTTTTTTTTACTGGAATCCCTCCCTCTTCTCAGTTGCAACGCAAGTGACTTTACACCAACAGGGATATACTCTGGGGTATCAATAACAATAAAATAGTTAACCCCGAGAAAACTGAGGTCTCGAACACCTCCTGCCCCAGCGACCTAAAAGTGTACAATCTTTACCTTCACCTTGATGTTGTGATTTACATCAACGTTGACGATATGAAATATAGTTGTACCCATGATTGCTTTTTAAATATATTGTCTCTATTATATTTTTCTTTATTTCTGTAAGCATTTAAAATCGAGATGTATATTTATCAATAAGCAAATTGTGATAATAATCAATCTATTCCTCCGGTCCTTTCTGTCGATCTGTCCCACATCTGTCCGTTCGTGTCTGTCCGCACGTCCGTCTTTGGAGTTAATAGTTTACTTTCTTTCTCATCGCTCTCTCAATATTTTTCAGTGTGAGTCTTGCTGGTGTTAATCTCAATATAAACGAAATGGAGTGCAAATATTCTTGTGATATGACTAAACTTTTAATTATGAAAACGCTTTCTGTCACTTGTTAACTTAAATTGAGCAAATCACAATCTGTCGTATCTGTTTGCCCGTTGAGGACAAAGATTTTGTGTCACTTCTAGACTTATAGCAAGAAAATGTTCTTTCATTCATATACGTGTGAATCAATAAAATATTTTCTAGCAAATATTCCCTTTTAATCAAGAAAACCGCTTCTGTCACACATGTTCATAGTAGGCTAGCAATGGGGAAATTCGACTAATATATAATTTGAAATACCCCAAAAACAAATTCAGGAAATTGCAAAGAAAAGAGCGGCGATAGAGCCATTAATTATGTTACAGATTGTAGATATCTTTTATTCATTATTAAGCATATCACACAAATAGAAATAAACTATTTATTCATATAGTTGTCTGTGTGCAAGCCTTAAGCCACCCCCAGTGCATCGATGGCATGATAAAAGATAAAAGATAATTTTTTTTTATAATTTATCAATTATGTGGGTATTTTTGTTTACCTTTGATCTAATGCTGGGTCTTTATTTGTGAATATGAAAGATTTTCTTGTATGGTGGTTCCTAAGTTAGCCGTGGAATTAAGAGTATGATTGTATCCTTCCTGTTTTTTGTAATATAACCAGCTTGTTATAATTATCTATTTATGAAGTCTTTGCTTTTATGTGTATGCATGAATAATTTATGTCACTCAGTCTGTATGTATGTGTGTGTATATATATATATATAGACGTGTGTGCACGTGTGCGTGACTGTGTGTACGTGTTTGAATGAATGAGAGGGTGAGTGAATGAAAGAGTGAGTGAGTGGAGGAGGATGGGAGAGAGGCAAGATTCCATCCACAACACGTGGCAACATCAGGTCAGGTGTCGAGTCTTGTGAACCTCACCTTTACTGGACCTGCTGACGATGTTCACCTCAATGAATCTTTATTCGGCGCTCGGCTATGAAACAGTTCGAGTGTGAAACAGCTAACACACACACACACACACACACACACACACACACACACACACACACACACACACACACACACACACACACACACACACACACACACATGAAAACACGTGTGACAATACAGAACTAATAAAGACAAGCAGCTGCACACGAAGTCCGTAGACAAAACCATTAGCAACAGCTGTCTACAGCTTTTACCGTACATGTTGCTTCTATTTCGGGTGGAAACACCAACACTCGGAAATTTGTTGCTACATCTCAGTCATCGTGGAGTGTCCTGCAGCATGGACGGTGGATGCATTTTATTTTCATCTTAAAGCAGTAAGTGAGAAAAAACACATCAAGGAGGGAAAAAAATCCACAACAAAAGAAAAGGCAGAGAAGAACAAACCTCTTTCTAAATAAGGTTAATAAAAAGATTATTTATAAATGCAAGTTGCTCTGATTGGTAAGTATTGATTAATGCATTTTCCGTGTCTTTCAACGAACTCTTCTAGTTCTTCTTTTTCTCACCATATATTAAGCAAAGACCCCAGAGTGCTAGAAATTTGTTTCAGTGAGTTTTTACAGGGTGGGACAATGTTGTCATAACCCTCTCTCACTTATCTTTCTTTATCTCATTTTCTATCAATATATGTGAAACATAGATCGACACAATACATATAGGTGCGGAGAGAGAGAAGAGAAAGGGAGAGAAAGGGGAGCGAAAGAGAAGAAGTCGACCGAGAGAGAAAGAGAGAGGAGCGTGTACTGTGTCCATATATCCGTTTGTCAGTGTGTAGATATAGGGTGTGAATACGCCTCTGTGTGTGTGTGTGTGTGTGTGTGTGTGCGTGCGTGCATCCGTGTGTGTGTGTGTGTGTGTGTGTGTGTGTGTTCTCTCATGAGTGTGTGGTGGCGTATTCGTGTACATCTTCCTCTTTACACAGAGAAGAAATAGAAGCTTATTTCTTTCGATGATATGCTTGACTATATTAACATAAATCGACAGGTGTCAACATCATTTTAAGGATATCACGTGTTCCTTGCAAATAAAATGGCCGCAAAGCAGTCGCCCTTTCGAAGGTAACGTTTACATGAGTTTGTATCGTGTATATAAGTTGGTTTCTGTAGGTGAATGGAGACTATGTACTAAGTTACATTCACTGGAGGTTATGTGTTGTCTGATTGAAAATATCTTTTATTTATAGAAAAATAATTCTAATTATGGGAGACTAGTGTTAGGGGAAAATATGGTGTATCTGTGTGTCAGGTATCATTGTTATTAGTTATTGATTGTATCGTGATTAAGCTTAAATTTTATAAGGATTAATGTGGAAGAACGAAAGAGCGTGAATGACGTCAGTTGTTTGGAAGACGTGTATGAGTGATGTAAAAAAAATGAAGGAAATGACGTGAGGGAGAGCGCGAGCAAGCAGTGGGTAGTCAGGTAGGAGAAGAGAGAGGTTTAGGATGGAAAGACAAGTAGGGTAGGAATTAAAAGAAGAATTTATTGAGTAGGGCGTTTGAGTAGGGCGTTTAGGAGTATATAGATCGATTAGGTGAGTAGGTATCCTTTTAGATATTCAGAAAGGCAGGACTCAAAGGTTAGGGATTTTATTATTTTAAAGTAATCTGGATGTAGGAGTCGTTTTTTTAAAACTGACTTTTCATTTGTGTATTTTTCTTGTTTTCTTCTTTTATTCATACTTAGTAAAGCAGATAGATTCGTTAGGCAAATCATTCTTTTCTTTTAATTTGTGTGAAAGAACACGTATTTGTCAGGCTCCGTGTATGTGTTGAGAGGATTGAGTAACTGATATACTGTGCGGCGGTCGTGACACTGTGTGGTTATCTTTCTTGATAGCTAGACCTTTCACAAGGCGTGTAAATAAAACCAAAGCAACAGGTTTTGAAAAACAACTCGAACAAGGAAAAATAATGTTTCAAGAGCATTTTGTATGCCTATTTCTTTGAAAATGAAACAGTGAACTGTGGCAAGTGGCGAGTTGATATTCGAATAGTGAATGAGGTGTACGAGACCAATCTGCTGGATCTTGATATGATAGAGTAACAGTAACTGACAGCAGGCTGTTTGTTGCTGTACAGGCAGCCCGCTGCTTGCAGGATGAAGATGCTGTGGAGCTACGCGCTGCTGCTGGTCGTGCTCGGGGTGCTGCTGGTGATCTGGACCGCCGGCTCCTACCACACCTTTGTCTGCACTAGCTTGGTCAAGGTCAGCGTGGCTGAAGTTCAAGGCCGTCTTGAGGACGATCTGCCGGAAGGTCACGTAGTCCTGTCCAAACCCACCCGGCATTCTGACGGCGAACCGTCTCGAGGTTTTTACACGAACGTCAGTGAACTGTCCACTGTGTACAGACACAGCTTCCGGACCAACACGCCCCTTGAGGATCATCCGTTAGTCTTAAAGTCGCCTTACTTCCGGCCTAGACTCCACATTGTCACTCCCCTAGTCACGAAATATCTCATTGAGCCGAAAGGACTTTGCGAGGGATCGGAAGAGCCCCCGTTCTTGCTGATCTTCATCC
Source organism: Marisa cornuarietis (assembly GCA_004794655.1). Taxonomy (NCBI): domain Eukaryota; kingdom Metazoa; phylum Mollusca; class Gastropoda; order Architaenioglossa; family Ampullariidae; genus Marisa; species Marisa cornuarietis. Next base: position 367,153 of record SMMW01000513.1, on the reverse strand, counting down.
CTTCCGTCGTCGCCAACGTCAACATGCGAAGGGCCATCAGGGCGGGGTGGGGGCGAGCCGCTAAGGGGGAGTGGCCCGGCACCCGGCACCTCCCACCGGTCAAGATTCTTTTCGTCTTTGGCAGGAGCGGTCACGTGGACGAGCACGCCACCCTGTGTCAGGAGAAGGAGGTGTGGGGAGACGTTCTGTTCGCCGACTTCACAGACACCTACCGCAACCTCACGGTCAAGGTCATGACCAGCCTTCACTACGCCGCTACACGATGTCCAACGGCTGAATTTATTTTAAAGGTCGGTAAATGCGTTGAGGTTATTATTATTATTATTATAGTCGAATGGAAATATGGACAAGGAAACAGATATCTTGAGAGCCATTAAAGTACGTAATCGTATATTAAAATAGAAACAACTAATCCAATGTTTGACTCCAGGTAAGATGACTTATTATGTTAAGAGATTGTTTGGATGTTTTAAGATTTTTCAAATGGTTAAATGTTTGTGAGAACGCTCTGTCGGACTGCTCGATATTTGCCACAAACTGTCATAAATCTGAATATATTAACATTGTCTCCAGGTTGACGAAGACACGTTTGTCAACGTGCCGTACCTTCTGGAGTTTCTCAGATATCACCGCAAGGAACTCTCCCGATACATGGTGGGATACGCTATAAATAGACCGGTCAGTGTGCGCCTCGGCAAGTGGGGGGTAGCGGCGGAAGCGTACCCACTCCCCATCTTCCCCAAGTACCTGTTCGGCCACAGCTACCTCCTACACAACAGCATCGTGGGCGACTTGGTCAACCTGTCGCAGTATATGCCCTTTGTACCGGTAGAGGACGCCACCGTCACGGGGATCCTGGCGCGCGCGTTGAATGTCAGCCGCCTTCACAGCTCTTTGTTCGCGTTCGGCAAACGAGGCCACACGTGCGCCATCGTCAAGAACACTAAGGTGACCATGACCCTGGTGACAGAGGCGTCACACAGGCTGATCTGGCAGGCCGTGGAGTCGGCCACTTGCTCCTACACACTTCTGAATCCAGACAGACGGGAGGAGAGGACTTCGGAAAGTTTACCGGAGGTCCGGAAGATTCTGGATGACGATTCAGGTCCCGACAGGGAAGTTAAACTGATCCAAGAGGTGGACCAGCTCCTTGACAAGGAAGATGACGACGAAGTAATTTAAGACCTTCAGCAAGAATATCGACGGCAAGATCCCGATGTCAGTATGGTGTTTAAATTCCGTATCTTCTGATGATATTTTGAATCTGATATTAAACAGACAGCACATAAGCCAAAGTATGAAAATTAAGAACACATAGCAGTGGTAAAAGGTTTACTCCATAACAGTGACTGGTTACCGTGCCAATAAAAATCATCATAATGAAAATAAGTCTGAACAGACTAGTAAAATAACTATGAAGACAGCATGCGCATGCGTTCTTTTTTTTTTTCTCTCTCTCTCTCACACACACACACACATGCACGCACGCACGCACACACCCACACAAGTATAGCTAAACAAACTCAGCATTTCCTAAATAATGCACCCATCGCTCACAAGGCCTGCGCAAGGCTGTGCTGCGCAATAGGCAAAAGACAAATACCCTTCCAACAGAAAGTGAACGATTTATCAACTAAAATATCTGAATAATAATTGGTTTAGGCTTAACTCTATTTTCTTAACTAAAAAATTTAAACAATAAACATATTACCCTTCATGTTTGTCGTGATCTGTCTCAGGACTCATCAGACTTACATTCGCGAGCAAACATGCAGCCAAAACATTAAGCAGTCATTCGACAAGTTAAGTGACAATGCCAATTGATCCGTAAAGAACGATTTTTGGTGACAAATGAACAATATAAACTAGCTATATGAACACCATGTGTAACATTCCTTCCTTCCACAAAATAGCAGTGCAAAGCTTATCCACTCGGGGTTTTTTTCCCGTTGCCTTCCCGCCTACAGACCTCACCCAGCGTGATTGTGACTGTGACTTGATACAGACAATACGATTGTAACGTATCCGTTCGCTCAGTGAAATGTTTTGTTAAGCTTTACAACACCACTAACTCAACCATTTGTATACATACAAGCAAGAAAGGTAATATAAGAAATAAGGAAATATGATTAAGGTAAAGAGAATAATTGTGTTATTAAAATATATAAAGCTATATCGCCTATATGACAGTGTATAAAAATCATGCACACTTATCTTTACAAACTCTCATGATGTCATAGATGTAGGACTATGGACGTGTATCCACTGTTGAATCTTGATTTGTTCACTTTTCTCCTTCGGTCACAGTCTAATCGACAAATATATTTTTTTCCACACAGTCTAGTCCATCTATATATATACATGTATATATATATTTTTTTAGAACAACTCAGTTCAGCTTACTGACATTCTTGACGGCAAAGTCCAAATCCAGTGATATTCTTATAGTACAGTTCAGTACAAAAATCTGTAACTATACAACTTTGGAAGATGATAGCTCCAAGCGCCAGAGCAGACAAATACAAAGTAAATCAAAGAGCAAGTTTTAAGGTACACACGAGATGTCTGCAGCTGCTCAGAAAAGTGAGGTTTTTATGTCCGGTGAGTTTTAAAGTTTAAAGTTCAAACTACCTTTTCCCTGCCCTTTTTTGTCCAGTCCTGTTAATCTGATCTGACTTTCTGGTTAGATTTATCTCTACCCTTCTCCACTAAGCTAACATACTTAGGTCCTTTTTAATCTTTCTCTCCTCTCTCTTTTTCATCTTACTGACAAGTATCAAGTAACACCAAGCGACAAGGTCTTTGGTGCGTTAAACTAGAAACTGGTTTTCTACACTTTCTTTGTCCAATCCTGATAATCTGAGCCGACTGGTCATTAACTGTGATAGGTTTATTGCTATCTTTTCCACCTAGCACTTCGTCAAGTACTTTCAATTGTTCTCTTTTCTCATTTTACAGAAGAACAAACAAATAAAACTAACTACATGTTCGCTGCTTACAAATAGTAGAAAAGTGGTTTTCTACAAGAGCTCATTACAATCAGAAGTGTTAGAACCCAGAAGTGTCAAATGATGGCTTATTAAAATAAAATTTTTTCGAGAATTAATTTGCTCTCCGTCTTTGATTAATAAGAACTACTTTTTGTCAAGAAAAAGTACAAGCAATTTGTACAAACTGTATAAAACAGACGCACTGTTAGAAAATAAAAATAATTAATCAAAATAAAAAAACATGATTATTTGACAACTAAATTAAGCATAATACACCCATCGAACCGAAAATAATAATAAATTTAATAATTAATTAAGAAAGTGAAATATTCATGACCATGAGTCACAACAGTAAGTACAAAACAATAGGCCCAGTAATGTCACAGCTGTACACCCGCGAGACAGTGGCAGTTAATTAAATAAATTGATATGAAATTTGACAATAAAAATAGATATATTCACTTCAGCTGACTTTTCTTTGATATTTGTTTACTAAAGGCTTTAGTACTTTTATTAACTAAGAACGCGATCGTGACATTAAGTTCCCTCGGGTTCAAAGTTCGTAAGTGAGAAAAATATTGAGCATAAAACAGTTGTCATAACCAAAAAGAAACTCGCGCAGAAAACTCAAGTCATTGTTGTTGTCCCTGATCTCAGCTGCGGTGTTTCCTATGCATAAGTGCGGAACTTCTTCCAACTTACGATAGAAGAGAGAAAGGTGACGCTGGCATCAGTGGTATGTGGTCCCATCCATCGTAAGAGGTCCACCCCGACCAACCCCCATCCACCAAAGCCGCCCCTCCCCCACCCTATTGACGTCCCTCCTCTCCCCCGCTCCGCCCTCTTCTTCCCCCGACTGGTTAGCTGGTCACTTCGTGCGCCCTGGAATGATGGGGTTTTCCTGTAACACCTGTACTGAGAAACTCGCTTGGAGAAGTCAACCTACAAGCAGAGGAAAGGTGTCCTGCTAATGTCATTCTATGAACATGAAACTTTTCCCTAACATTTTTTTATCTTAAAAAAAGCAGCCGACCATTTTTTGCGCTACCCCCTCCACCTCCGCGGCTGCGCCATGGGTAAGTGCATGAATCGCCTTATAGTAGAACCAGCCCTGTGCGTTCAGACAGCCATGCATAACAAGTACAATAATTTACCAATCTAAATATAATTCTAAAAACGCAACAAAACTGGTTGATTGAATTCTAGACCTGCTTTTACCATAGATCATACTCTAAGAAAAAAGAAGGAAAATCATCACAATAGCAAACAAAATATCTACTTACATTTTAAACAAGAAAGTAAATGTTTAACATGTATTATCAGCTTAAAAATAAGACAGTAACTAAAACGTTTTACATTCTGGAAAAAGAAATTAAACAATGATGAAAAATCCATGTTCATCTAAGGAATATTAAATGGCTAGACAATATAAGCAATAATGAGGCACTAAACATGATATAGACCACGGATTCTTTTTGAAGAACACGAAAATACAGCAGAATGAAATAAGTTCATTTTATATATGAACTTCTAGACATACAAAGTTGCATAACATCGCCAACAGACATTTCAAAAGGATGCCAAAGGATTAATTCACACAGCATGTGTTTACACGCAGTGACATGGTCATACCATGTACAGCTTACACATCATTACCGATGATAGCAGTTGTGTTAATGGAAGATCATTTTTAACTACGATGAAGATGACAACGTCCAGAAACTGTGGATTGATTACCACATCCACAACTAAATCGCCATCTTACATAATGAGTATAATGTTCTTGCAAAGCAGTGCATCACAAATATATATGACAAATGAAATGTACAACATTAACAAGGCACCGAAAAGGATGGTGATGCAAAGAATTTTAATATGGGCAAAAAAACTCACGCCCTTCAAAATACACCAAAAAGGAATAAGCATGTTGTACTTTCAAAGGAAAATGTGGATTTAAAAAAATAGCTCGAGAATACTGTATCTCGAAAAGCTAATCGATTTACGCGACGATCTTAATGATGATGATAATTGGTATAGACACAATGAAAGCGATGACCACATTACCAACTGTATCTTGTTTCTCTGTACAAAAAGGTCGTCCAGTCATGGACATCAGATGAGGTAACGCAGAGAAGCAGATCGGTCATGAAGCTAAATCATGAACCAAGACAACCCAGGAAGCATTTTGCAACAACTTGCGTCGTCGCCAATCATGTAATTGAAATATTCCAAGGACAAGATGATAATGTAACGATCTCTACGGTCAATCTTTGTCAACAAAGCTAACATTATCTGAAGATACTCTCTGTTTATATTTTCCTGACACAGGTAGCATGAGACCAACAAGAGGTTCATTAAGATAGGCAGATGTAAAGAAGTTAACTTCCTGTTAAAAAAAAAGTCTCTGTATCGTCAGCATCTTCTCATGTGTGCATATCTCTGTGATTTTCTAGTCGGTTAATCAACTAAAAGCACACCGCAGTATAAGCAGAGATAAAACAATTATTATTCCTATAAGAACTTTTCCCCACAAATAAAACTCATGTGCAAAGGCTTTTGTAGCCAGTCTTACACAAAGGTGACCCGCTGAGAGGGAAACTCGGGTTGGGTCTCACGATAAGTTTTCTAATATGTTTAACAAGTCAGCTCTCGAGACAAAAGGATAAGTTCATCGGGGTAGGAAGCGTTCATTGTGACAAGTTTTCCGGCGTGATAAATAAGACGTAGATAGCAAAGGTTGTGATGTCCTTAAGGATCGATGCACATATACTGATGAGGTACATCATTTTTGCATTTTTTCAAGAGGCCAAATGTAACATCGAAAGAACGAAAATGAAGGAAAAACTCTATAAGTAAAATAAAAGTACAGTAACATAAACGTTGAGCACCTTTTGAAGAATCCTTTACACGCCCCTCTAAAGTACCAGACCCAATAGATATATCTTCAAAAGATACTTCAAACAGCGTGCCAGAGGACAATGAAAAAAATAACGGCAAGAAAGAAGACCAGAAAAGGCAGAAAAATACTGGAAATATCGAGGAATTGTCTTTTTGCGTTTTGCTTGATGTCCTTCTGCACCCATCTGGACAGCCTCCGCAGCTGGTCATCTCTAGACAAAGTGGTTGTCCAGTCATGGACTTCAAATATCGTCATCCAGCGAGGAAGGTGGGACTGGTCAAGCTTGATTACGAGTAAAGACGATCGAAGTGGCATACTCCTATAAATTGCTACGCTGCTAATCATACTTACCTCCAGATTTTGCTTCACAGTGTCTTTCCAATAGTCCTCGGACCAGACAATAATGTAACGAGCGCTGTTGTCGATGGCTGTGGACACTGCTAAAGAAATTGGCAAGTTGGGTGGGATGCCCAGCTCCGATGAACAGGTTCTTTGTCCACGAGCATGTAACACAGGTAGAATTTGGCCGATAACTATTTCCGTATCGCAGTCTGAGTGAGAAATAAAGATGTCAGAATAATGAATTGCATCGCCGATGTCCTCTGTTCTGTCAATATCTCTGTGCCTTCGACATGGAAGTGGTTGGTCAAGAATATATCTTCCAGCATATTTTCCTATCCATCGAATAAGCCGAAGGAGGATCCATAGCACGAGGACAAATAAAATCACCATTATTCCAATAAGAAAATGTTCCCATAAATTAAACGCATTTTCTACTGCTTCTGCTGCCATTTTCACAAAATGCATGTCCTGTGAAGAGAGAGACTCAAAAGTTTCATTAGAAGTTATGTTGTGTTGAAAGAAGTTTAACATGTTCTGCTCACGAGGAAGCACAATCAGTTCGTCGGGATGTTGAGCCTCCAGAAGTTCGTATTTGCCTGTCTGAGCGTTATAAAAATGACGAAGATAGTGAGTAGTGTGACGTCCGTAAGTCTTGGTACATACACATTGAAGATATTCATAAAATTTCAGTTTTGTCGTAGACCAGTCGCTGTCGCCACTTTGACTAAACGGACCCAGTGAAAAGAATTCAAGACTTAAATACAAGTACAGCAGCAAGAACTTAGAGCATCCTTCAAAGCGTCCTTTGCATACTTTCCTTTCAGCTGATTCTCCGTTTATGAAATACTCTTTAGAAACGTCTTCATAGTTTCCACTCTGATATCTGTATGTGGTTCTGTACATAAGAAAAGCTCCTGGCGGCGCAGTGATGGTTCTTTGTCTATGAGGAATTTCAATAACTCTGAACTTTGCCGTTGCGTACTTCTCATTCACAAAAAAAGATTTGTCTTCAACACTTTTATTTGAATTATAGTGACTCAATATTTCGCCATAAAGTTCAGTAGAGTTAATAATACTAACATACACATCTCCTGATGTAGTGTTATGCGTTACTTTGTTAGGAACGGACACGTGTATCCTTTCTACCATATTGCATGTGTAGTTTCCAAATCCATCAAAGTCCACGAAGTATAATGTAAGTGTTGCTAACACAATATATGTTCTCCGTGTATGATTTGATGCTGATTGCGCCAAATCATCACTTGTTGTTGATTCTGTGATATTAAGCTCTCGGTGAAAGCGAGTTGACGAAGTAAGTGGTTTTCCATTTCTAAGCCAAATCACATCAATAACTTCTTGAGTTCCCGAAGGTCCAGTGACAACACCCAAACAGGTCAACAGAACATCCTCTCCTTTGTAATAATAGGAGTAGAAGATCCAAAGATCATTGTTTGTCGGGGAATAAATTGTGGGTCGGAGATCTCGATCATCTAAGTAAATAAAGTTTTCTTCGAAACGACGAATCATTTCTGACTTGAAAACGTTCCAAATTCCCAGAACAGTGCCATCAAGAATTATAACAACAAACACGTAAGAAAACAAACACAGGCAGATCAGATAAACAGATAACCTCACGGCGCCATACTGTACATAAAATTGATAAACCTTGCATAAAAGCCAACATAGAAACAATTTTGAGAAACGTAGAAAAAACAGAAAAACTAACGCAATGTTCACAGGTAAATGGCTGAGAATGTTCAAATCATCATCGGATTTGCGCCACGACTGGTTAATAATTACCTGATCTGCGATATAACACGCCATGAAGAAACACATAACACACAGGCACAGATTTATGAATGGTCTCATTTTGGACACTAGAGAGCTGAGCTAAACGAAACATATAATACTGATTTAACTGTAGATATATGCCACATAATCATTAGCTGTGACGACCTATTAGGTAGAAATTTTACGAAAAGTGTAGAAGTGACTTTAATGACAGAATTTCTGTGTCAGTACCTCTTTGCGGAGACGATACAGAAAAATGAAGATGGTGATTTGATCGGGTATTTAAACTTTGAACGTTTTATTTTTTTCCATGAGATATATCAATCTAAAGTGTTTCAGATTAGAACCTAAAAATAATCACATCGCACATTGAGGATTTAAAAAAAACTACCTTAATCTCTATCAAGTAATCTAAAGAATTGTTTGATATTGTAAAGTCAATAAAAACACATTTTACCCAAATTCATTAATTTTCTCTCAGACTTTACATGAGTATGTCTAAGGTGGCGCACCTTGGACTACAGATTTTCTGAACCTGATATTCGGCAGTCGACATACACGAGTCAAACTCATAAGCCAGTTAACATAGGTTGGCACAGTCACGGATGCCTGTTTGGATGTCCACCTTATGGATACTTTGACAAAGTCTTTAGCCGGCTTGGGTGATACAGGGCGATCGGAAAGCCTTTCTGTGACAGTCAAGACACAGCTGTGTCTGGATATTTCCTCAGTTTTCTTACTGTCTGAGAGGACTGTGTTCTGCTGTCTTGTTTAGGTGGCTCAGCATAACACTTGCGCACAGCTGATTACATTTCTGCGACAAGGAAATCGTTACAATAATGTAAGCCAACTTTATTTATTAGTAATTAAATGAAATAAATTTGGTAAAAGTACCCAAAAGCCCACATACTCATAGTTTACATGCGCAAAGGAATTTAAAATCATTCAGACTGTAACATCTTAAATCTCCACAATAGGCGTCATATCCAGATACCATATGCACAAAATAGTTAACTAGGGTAACCTAGTTCATATATGATATATATGAACACACATATATGAACATATATGCGTTATATATATGCGTTATATATATATATATATATATTCCTTCATATATGAACATGGTGACCTCAATAATAGGTTAGAATGGTCGGTTCGCGTGGGTAACCCAGTATGTTGATGTCGCTAGATCAGGGGTCACCAACCTTTTTGACACTGAGAGCTACTTTACTGAGTAATACGAGAAACTACTTGTTTGATACAAATGTACAAAGTAACAAAGCTGCACAGCTCACCTTTAACGATGAAAATTTTATTAATAAAAACATATATGAAGAGACTGATCACGTTAAAGCTCCGTAAGAGCCAACAACGCCTGTACCTTTCTCTGTCAGCTCTGTCATCCTCACTCGGTTCTATCAGTCCTTCATTGAAAGTCTCATCACTTTTTCATTCATCTCCTGGTTGCACAGCTTCTCCCTAGGGAACAGGAATAGTGTTGTCTCCCTTGTTAATATCTGTTCCACGATCACCGGAATCAGGCAGAGGGACTTGGCAGCTTTCTGTCATCACGAAATCCTTAGGAAGGTCTCCTGTATCCTCTCTATTTCTGATCAAGTGTTGACATGTGAGTTTTCACTCTTGCGTTCTGGCTATAAGTACGCGATGCCTGTATGCAAAACCAATCGTCACAGCAGTTCATTAATTCCACGTGTCATTCACCTGATCAACTCTACTGGCCGTGAACTCGTACTAGCCTGAGGTGACCTAAGGTCACCACTATATCTACTATTGCTGGGAATGTGTGTGTGTGTGTGTGTGTGCGAGAGAGAGAGAGAGAGAGAAACATGTATATGGATGTATTATTTCTTATATTTCATATGTATGTTTGCTAGTACGAGCACTGTCCGGAATCGCCCTTATGGATAAATAAAGTTGTATTGTACGTTAGTGTTATTGATTCCTCACAATAAATATTAATGATAAATGAAAAGAACATATTTAAAATGCAACATCATTTATTTCTGTTAATATCAATCTATTTCAACATTTTAAGCCAGAGTTACCACATCGCTGATATCTTTGTAAATGTTTCTTGACTGTTTCGTATGAAAAAATTTTAAGCAGTTTAACCTGCTGTATTTTGTACAAATTAACACTTCTGTAACATGTTGAGGAAATCATTAACTATCATATCATCAAACCTTTATAAAATTTCTGAACAAATCATGAACTCTGTCTCATGATAGTAAAAATAAAAATGATCAGTTATATAATTCATCATCATCGGTCGGGGTGTCCGGTACTTAATCCCCAGACATTTAATCCCCGACACATAATCCGCGACACTTAATCCCCTAGACTTATAGGCACTTAATTCCCAGACACTTAATCCTTTGAAAAGCATATTTTTCCCTGATGTTGAAATGACGTTAAAGTTAATACCATGATTTAAATATTATTTATGTATTTAAATATTAAAAACTTATTATGATGTTTATATGAAAATACTTCATAATTTTTATAGTTGAAATTTAATTTTTAGGATGAAGTGTCTGGAGATTAAGTGACTGGGAACCATCGGTCGGCTGTATAACTTTATCATTCTGCCATAAAGTGTACCACCCATTAATGTGAGCACAAAACACAAACAAACGTTGACTAAAGATTGTGAGCATGCATTAGTCTGGAAACCCTAGCCTCATGAACATGCTTGTGGACATTGTGTGCTGGTATCTACGCAATACAAGACATGCTCTTTCTTAAAGCCATCAGTATGCACATAGTCTCTACAGCGGTAAAGAGCATTAATGTCGTAAAACCACTGAGAATTGTGAACACTGGTAGAGACTTACCTGTAACACCTTGCTGAGAAACTGTTTTTTCGTTATTTCACTTAGATGATCGGCTTGAATGGAGAAATCCCCCTACAGCAATTTCTCGTATTATGAACTTGAAGCCTTGTCGTAAAACTGAGACTGATGTCAAGATAAGTCTACTGCTCCTGAAAAGTGTCCTCTTTGACTGTACCAGACGACATGACCAAAGAATATTCACTACTTCAATGTTTACATAGTCAGCCGTAGATTTCGTTCCTTAGAAACAAACAGCAGGACGTGTCAAGACTTCCTCTCCCATCATCGGCTTTGACCCTCATGTAGCCTGAAGGCGGCAATCTACTTCAACGGGAAATCCCTGTGTAGCTATTTATAGCATCCACATTCTGAAAATAGTCTGGTCATGCATAAGGTATTTAGGTCAAGGTTAGCCTGCACCTAAGACTTTCTCTACTTGCCACTTCTCTCCTTTTGATTGATCTTTCCTCACTTGTTAATTAATGATGTATTTATCTACACTGATAATTTTTTTGAACTGAGACTACATCTACTGTACTGCTCACTAATATCGAAATGTACAACAGTAACACTAATAATAGAAAGTGTGGGCTTTATAACTAGAAAAAAGAATGTGGAAGACTGGGCTTAGTGAGTCGATAATAACATTCAAGCATTTCAATTTCTCTGTGCTTCTCTCCCTCCATCCCTCCCTCTCTCTCTGTGGTGGTGGTGGTGGTGGTGGGGGGGGGAGGGGCTACAGGATAAGCCCAGTGTCGTGAACTTTAGGGACAAGATACGAAAAGATGGCCAGAGGTTTGTAATTACCGCTGCCTGGGGCTAATTACACTCCCGATGCGGGTTCGTTTGGCCGCGTGTGCGGTACCAACACTTTAGCCCTATTCCAAGTTATCATACGACACCCAGAACTGGTCACAAGACACTAATAAAATATATTTTCATAATTATAAAGATTTGCAATACTCATTGCACTCTTTCAATACTCAGAAGTAATATTGATTAATTTATGTTAATGTTATACCTTTTTTTGCGTATGTCACAGAGTGACATCGGCCTCTAAAATAAGAAAAGTAGATATAGCGCTGGAGGCATATAGAGCTTGTTGACTAATTCCTTGTTTGGGTAGACGGACCAGCGAACAGTTAGGGTTAGGGAGGTCAGCGTCGGGTCACGAGGATAGCGTGGGGTGTAGGGACGCAGGGCCACGATTGGAGGAAGCTGACCACGTGAGCCCTAGCGTCAGTACTGTTGCGACCTGCAAGTCAGTCCTCGCTTAGTCTCGACACTAAGAACACGCAGCCCAGCGCACAGTCTGCGGAAGACAACGGGCGCTAGCTTTTTATACTTGCCTAGCTAATGTAGGACAGACATGTCAAACTGATGATCCCCCGAGGGCCACATGGGTGACATTTGTGTTTTCACGAGGGCCGCACACAACTAATTGAAGTCATTTAATAAAAATTATTGCAGAATATTTTTATTACTTAAACTTAGAAACATACGATGTGCTTACAAATGGTTTAGTGGCTAACCACATTCATGAATGTAAAGTAATGGAGCAGTTTAACAAAAGAAAAAGAAAAGAGTTTTTAAACGGCAACATAGACTTGTATGCAACAGCAACAAATACAAAGTACAAAAATTACCACAGTTCAAAATGAACATTGAGTTAGGACTGCTTTTAGTGATTTGTCCTGAGGCTTGACGCCTCGCTTTAATGAAAATTTTTGCTGCCTGGCTGAAATGTCTGTGCAGTTCCCACTTTCATCAGAGATGAGAAGTGTCGATCAGTCAGTTTTCTTCTCTGAGAAGTGTTTTTTGATTTCATGATGGAAAATAACTGTTCACGCAGGTAGAACCGAACATTGACATAATCCTTGTGGCAAACTTCCTTAAGTTTTTAAACTTTTCAGTATGATAAAACCTATATAGCAGATTTTTGGAATTGCTAAAGTGTCCTTTATGTTTGACATGCCTGGTATAGGGTAAGTTATTATTTATAATGGCTGCTTAAAATAATCTTTTAATAAATATCCATGCTATTATTGGTTGATTAGTAGATAGTGTTAAGATAGATAAAATTAGTTAGTAATAGTCTTAGATAATCTTAGTGGAGGGTTAGGTAGACGAATTATGAGAACAGCGGCTAACGTGGGGTTGGCATTCAACAGTGGCGCTGGATGTAGCGCGAAAACGAGGTCAACACGTGCGTGGCCTTTACCCTGAAAGACAAAAGAAGAAACTTTAACCGCTCAACCTGATGTATATATTGTATTCGGAATGTGTAAATATATGTATATGTGAAAAAAAGGTAAATATATGTGTGCTCTCAGATGCTCTTGACTGTTTAGAGAGCAAGAAAAATTGTAACATCTTCGTGACAATGTACAGTATTTAAAAAAAAAATAAAACGAAGTAGTCTGAGAGAGATCCACAAAAGCATAAGAGACCCAAACATTCCGAGCCTACCAACATAATTTTCACTCCATTCAGACAGACTCGTAAATGCATTTGCAGTCACATTTACAAAATGCATGTCAGTAAGCGCTGTGATGCTCGTAAGACAGTGTTCTCGCACCGGGAATGGTGATGATGGGGAATATTTGCTCTGTCTGAAAAATTTTACAATTTACAATTTTGAACAAATGGTGGAAACAGGATGTTAGCGTAACTGTATAGCCAGTAGATCAGCAACACTGAGCAGCCATTGAACCTTCTATTGCACGTTCCCTTTTCTGTTGATTCTTCGTTAATGAAATACTCAGCATCGATGTCATCATGGCTTTCGCTCAAATGCCTGTAACTGGTTTTAAACACGAGAATAGCCTCAAGTGATGCCTGCTTAGTAATTTGACTTGGAAGAACTTCGATAAGCCTGAATTCATGAGAAGGTGTGTACACGTCTTCTATACTTGTCGTCACGCTAATAATACGGATGTGACGTCTAAAAATGACGTCAAAGAGCTGGAACTGTGGGTCAGTAAACAAACGCGTAATCTTGTAAATAAGATTTTAGATTTATATTCATATTCATAAATATAACCCTATCCTATTCAAAAAGTCCGACGAACTTTCATAAAGAATTTAATAAGAGTTTTGTAGGAAACACGACCAGTACACGGAAATATGCGCAAAACACGGTCATTTCACGACATTCGCCAAAATACACGGAAGTCCGTGTTTGCCGTGTAATCATGATTTTCCGGTTGTTGACGACTGATGGCCCTCTTTCTCGACCGCACACACTGTGACAGTGTACATACCGATATTTGTAAGTAGGAACAAGTCATGAGCAGTGCAGATAATAAAAGTCAAATAGTGACAACACTGTGTTGATGAGAGCTTCAGATTGATGTATTATCACAATCTCAATACAGTAGTTAGGCAACGTTAGGACGAATGTGTTGTTCTATGCTAACCAACCAGCACACTTGACGACAGTACGAAGACCTTGTGTAGGTCGAAGGAGGCGATCTACTTCAGTGGGAATTCCCGTGTTAGTGTTTGTGGTAGCTGCAGTCAGGTAAGACAAAGGAATAAGGAAAGACGAGAGAGATTTTAAAAGGAATTTTAATCCCAGTTGTTGCAGTTGACAGAAGAGGTTGTCTGTGCTAACCATCGCAGTGGTCGAGTTCACATCGTGCATATTTCGAGAAGCGAAACCAGTGAACGTGAGAATGGACGTCGCAGATCTTGTGAGGAAAGTTTTCATGTTTTTCTACACGCTAACAGTGGGGCTAGTAGTGGAGCTAGTTAAACTATCGATACTTATCACGATCATTGCTGTCCTGGGGTTGACGTGGCTGGTTGTCTCGGCCTTCGCCGTGTGGCAGATATACGCGCACACACACAACGCTGCCCTGACGGTGGTAGCGGGCTGTGGGGCTCTTGCTGGTGGGTGTGTCTTCATCATCCTTGTTCGGCGTCTGGCTCGTGGCGTCTGGCTCGTGGCATCTCCGCCAAAGTCGTCGTTTGATGTGCTACAGTTGTTGCTGCCCTCAAAGTCATCAAGTGCTGGAGTGAGGCTGTCTCGTCAGTCGACGATATCTGAGGTCTTCGGGACAAAGGTCAAGAACGATGGCGTTTCCAAGAAAGGAGAGTAGGTCAGTACTACAACATAAAATTTTTTTTTTCACAAAGCTAATGCGATCGTGTGATGGTACTAAGCGCGGGCCCCCTTTTTATGATTGTAAAAGAAAAGAGGATTTATAGCACGAGAAATATAAAATTCCAGCGGGTGATCTCGTTACTTAAGGGAGGCCCCGTTTTACAAGTTTGTGCTTTTATTACCATGCCATAAAGCTTTTTCTTAGAAACATTGTAGAAGTACTCTGTCACCTGCACTCTACAGTGCCTTTCAGACGAGTCAGTAACTATTAAAACAACAAACACAATTTGAATTTAAAGACAAATATAATTGAGAAGAAGAATTAATAATTAACTAAACAAAAAAAATCTAAATTCAAAATAACAACTAAACACAGTCAAAAATTCAATGTTCACCCTTAGTTCCTTCAAACATAATATTCCCCTCACTCATAAAGGCGCAGTCCTCCACTCCTGAAGGCGCAGTCCTCCCAAACACAGTCTTCAGAAAAGAAAAGAAAACCCAACACAAATCACACAACACAGTCTCCGGTCCTGGTGCTGTCTCTTCTGAATCAGGCACCTCCCAGTCCCGACCGCCAACGAATGCACAGTCGATTGTCCAGATGAATGAATAAAAAAAATGAAATAAAAAAAATAGTAAACCTCAACAGGTTTAAATGACAAATTTTACTCAAGTCTGGTCAAGACTTGCTAAATAAACACAAGCCTGGTCAGGACTTGGTACATAAAGTCTGGTCAAGACTTTCCCAACGCCCGAGGAGACCGTCAAGTTTCCCCGCTCCCGTCAAGTAGAACCAGCATACGAATAAAATCAAAGTACACCGAAACACTCTTCTCATTCTTTCCATCCCATCCTTTCAACAACAGACTTTATCACCATAAATCAACGGAAACAATAGAAACAAAGAAACCCCAAAACTCTCTCCCTTCGTCACCATCCCCCTAAAACAACTTGTCAACACCAGTTAATTAAGCAGCCGGCCGGCCATCACGGCCCGGCACTGACTCACCCACTCAGACCTCACACCGATACACATGAACTCTTCCGCTCACACCTCCCCCCTTCCAGTCCCGTTACCTGTCCCCTTTCAGGATAAAAATTAAAAAAAATTTTAAGACAGCAGGTTTGTGACATACTCCTTGTTTATAAATTTACAATTTTAAGTGTTGAATTATTGCTCAGACTTTGCTCAGATCACGAGTGCCACAAATATTTTTATGGTTCTGTAAGTAAGACTAGCACTGACACTATAGCCATTGCTTTACATTCGTGCAACAACTTCAGCCTCGCAGCGGAGCACATTGTGGACACACACAATCGAGCCGTGACTAGATAAGTAGACCAGACGGTAGTTTTGCTCGGTGACTTTAACCGCTGTGATGTCAGTAAGATACGGTAGGGTCTGGGTCGTCTGAAGGTTAGATTTCTCAATGAATGGACTGATTCTATCAGACGAGCAGATCCTCAACACAGCACAGGTATTCCTCAGGGGCGTGTGCTTCCCCCCATCCTATTCTTTGGATATAGAAATGAGATTGCCATTGACGATGCTTCTCTCAAACTTGTGAAGTATGCAGATGACATGATTCTTGTGACCTGCCTCAAAGATAAGCAGTCCCTGTCACAGCACCTGGCCTGCGTGGGGGAACTGGAGGACTGGCGCTAAACGTTAAAAAACGGAGGAGATGGCCCTTGGCAGAGCACATGATGGAAGAGATGGCACTATGTATCTCTCCCCATCAATTCAAATCAAAGTACAGCAGGTGCAAAGTTGCTGGTACAGTGACAGATGGAGGGCTCTACTTTAATGATCCCGCACACCAAGTGTACAAAAGGCCAAGCAAATATTGCATCGGTTGATGAAACTCCGTAGCTTCAAAGTCAGTTCTTGTGTGCTGGAGACTGTCCACAGGTCTCTTGTTGAGAGTATTTTCATATTTAACATCGCCGCCTGGTATGGTCACCTCCTCGTCAAAGACAAGGCAAGGCTGTTAGTCATCCACCAGGCAAACAAATTTATTGGAACACCACAGCTACCACTTTGTGAATTGTACCATCATGGAGTCTGAAAGATGGCATATAATATCTTATATTAGTTCACACACACACACACACACACACACACACACACACACACACACACACACACACACACACACACACAGCTTCCACTGCTGGTCACAGGCAGGCGCTACAAAGTACCACATGCGCTAGAAACTGCCTACCAGAGATCTTTTGTGCTAACAGCCATCACCATCCTAAATAAAAGGCACAAGGACTCGTAGGCCTGTCATATTACCTGGCATCCTTCTCAGGAGGTTCATGTGTATGTGTGAGAGGGGGTAGGCGTGCGCGTGTGTTGAATGTCGTGTATGGGTATGTAGGTCTGCGCGTTGTGTTTGTATGTTTAGATATATAGATATGCTTATATTATTTTTCTATGTTTGTATGTATGTAAACTTTGTAAGCAAAAGAAAATGTCTGTCATGGACGGCCTTGAACAGATAATAGTTTGATTTTATTTGATTTGATTCTCCGTCTGCAGACACACTAGGTCGTCTCCTCTTGGCAAGTGATTCGGTGACATCCAGTGACCAGTGACTCCAGCTAACAGTGACTTCAAGTCAGTACATAAACCAGGATTAACATGGAGAGAAAGATTTGCAAGCTAGTGCAGAAGGATTGTAGCAGTTAATCTCACAAACAATTTAACGTGTACAAGACTGTGACAAGTACACACAACGTATTATGTTTAGCACAACATTTTCATTGTTTTGTTTCAATGAAAATTTATATTGAACCTCATACGTTATTGGTACTGGTCATAGTCTTGAACACTGTGAGTTATTTCTGAGAGCTTTTCCAGCTCAAGGCGACGGATGCCCTCCTCATACACGGTGTTTGTAAATATTTGTCTATGTCGCACCGTACTATTTCGTCTTCTCTCGACAAGGGACCGTGAAGTGATATCCAGCGACCCGAAACCTTTGGTCACAACAGGTCGCAAGATCGACACGAAGAGGTATAATCTACACAAAGAGGTATAATCTTGCAAAGTTTGCGATGGGGAAGCATCTTTACTTAAAGTTCTGCATGTAAAACGAACCCGACGAAACGAAACAACCTTCGATAGCCGTAAACACGGACTCAAGTATTCTTACGAAACAAATCTCTTTCCTGATAGGTGACACATCCGATTATATCACACCGACCATAACTGCCGCTTACTGCTGTACTCTTTGCACAACCAAGTCCAATTGATCGCAAGTTTTTTCTTTCTTTTTGTTTTTCTTACGTGCCAGTTATCTTCTAAAGTCTTCAGTCAGTCGGTCGGTCGGTCGGTCGGTCGGTCGGTCGGTCAAACTGTAGTACTACGTGAAACAATCTGCACCCCAGATGATGAACTATTGTCAGACTCTCTTCGCCCTTTCTATCTCCCTAGGGAGTTTCGACAACTGTTCTTTACAGTAATGTATATTCCCCCCTAATGTGAATGCTACGTCTGTCAGGAGGGTAATCGTTGATGTGACACACAGACTCCATTCCGTGTCACCAGATGCGCCAACATTTATTCTGGGTGACTTTAAAAACTGTGATCTGGCAAAGACTTCAAAAACGTATGACCAGTATGTGACCTGCCCAGCAAACCATACGCATACCAAACTGGATTTATGTTACTGCACAGTCCCTGCGGCATACAAGGCTAAACCATCTTTTGGGACTTCTTACCACCAGAGCGTGTTTGTGGCCGCCGTGTACAGGCCTGTGTGTCAACTTATGAAGTCTGTTGTTAAACCAGAGAAGTGTTGGATGGATGAGAGCATTGAATGCTTGCGATGTTGTTTTGATTGTACGGTGTGGGATGTTTTCCATGATTCATGTGATTGCCTCGATGAACTGAAAGATGGGTCTTCTTTTATTTCTCTCTGTGTTGATTCTGTGTTTCACTCAGTAAAACCATTGTCATATTTTCAAGTAACAAACCGTGGGTTACCAGAAGATTGAAGAATGTACTAAATAAGAAAAAAACGTGTTTTTTTCCATCGGTGATGCCTTGGCAAAATGGTCTGCGAATAGAGATGTAAAGGACGCGATTAAGAGAGCGAAAAGAGAGAATAAAGACAAAATAGTTACATTACTGTGCCGGGGACCTTCGCTATGTCTGGCAAGTGATTGTCTGTGGCTTCAGGTGGATTGTACTAGAAAATCAGTCAAACTTAATGGCATGAGGGATTACGACCTGCAAAATGTTTTGAATAATTTGTATGTAGTTTTTGAGAATCATGATTTTTCTGATAACTAAGGAACTTAGACAGTCGCTTGTCTCCGATGACGAGACAGTAATTTCTCTAGTGGATGTGGCGGAATTGCTCAAGCGGGTTAAGGTTAACAAGGTGCAGGGGCCAGATGGGATCTGTGGGCGTGTCCTGCATTGTTGTGCTGGTCCTGAAATTTTCCAGAGAATGAACTCATAACTAAAATTAGATATTACTGAAGTGTGACACAATAACAGACGAGGTAGAGACATAGAGAGACAGGGCTTACGCTAAATACAGAGAGTGAGTTTTTCAAAGCTGCACAGAGACAGCAAAACTATTTCTGGGAGTAAAATTTTCTATTTACAATATGGACTGTACATCTTATATATTAAAGATAAGAAAGATTGGAAGAATACAAAATATACTTTATTATTAACCATATATAAAGGCTCCATTTACCGCTAAAATTTCCGTGAATGGTCCTTGTAATATTTGTAAAAAGAACAAAAGACATGTCCATTTGCGTCAAACGAGAAACAAATATTTTGGGGTGTCAGTTAATATGGAGCTTGATCCAGCAGGCTGAAGAATATATTAGATAATGTTCATAATGAAGATATTCAGAAACAAGTCAAACGACCATAAAAACCAAACATTATGAATAAGACAATACATTCGACAATACAGTAAAAGTGTTCATGAAGAAAATAACAATGAGCCAATTTAATAAGAAAGCTATAAGCTATATGCTAAGAAATAAATACATTTTACAGATCCTTATTTACAAGGAGGGACATTCAGACAGTACTGACGGCTGCATACATTTTTCTATGAACTGAAAGAGGACTTTTGTGACGACGAGAATGATAACAATAAGCAATGATCTATTTACTCATTCATTACAGGACTGCATGACGCAACAATTGTCGATTGAATTAAAATTCAAAAACTTAAAGAATTTGTAAGATTCTGTAATACAATGTCTACGATTTTTCAAAACATTTCTAGCTGTTAACGGTCTATTTGAAGTAAAACTATTACAGAATCATGTTTTTCGATTACAGCGATGACTTCTTCCAAGCTAGCGTGCGGTATTTTTGAAGTAAAATTTCACAACACATTGTAATATTATGTCTATAGTCACAGTGGCTTAATAAAGCATCTCTCAACAATGTTCACTACTATATGTCATTAGTTGCATATTAACAGTGAACCTTTACTTGAATCGTTAATCCATTTACAAGAAGTTATGAACGAAACAATAATTAAAAAGTATAAAATAATAAATTGTGATATTTAGTATTTAATGTTAAACGAGATTTTACATAGTATAAGTCCTTAATGGTCACACACCCAGAAACATGAACGAGGAATAGGAGAAAAAATGACATCGAACAAAAAAAGGTCTAGAGTCTTACACGGGGAACAATGTATAATATATATTATAAGCGGAAAATAAGACAAACCAAGAAATTGTTTCATCTGAGGCGCATGGTAAAAACCAATTAATTACTCAAAAGCAGAATAAGAAATATTTGTTACTAAAGTATGTGTACGGAAAAACAGAAATGCATCAAACTGTCTGAGTACATAATAATATAAAGCATGCTTTATGAAAAATGTAGCAACATTGTAAAAAAACGATAGATATGAAACTACGAATTTCTATTCAAAGACTGCAATGTGAAATGTGCGTGTTTGTGTGTATGCATCAATTTCAAATGTGCACGAGCTACCGACATTACAAATTGCTATTTAAAAAGTGTCTTTGTTTTCATTGCCTTCAAACTTCTCTCACATATACAAATATATATATATATATATATCTTAACAGAAATTAAGAGCTCTTATTAATATCTTTGTCAATATTCACTTAACATATTTTAAAGAATGATGGTAGTGATAATAATGAATAAGGGAGACTACAGGGAGGACCAGGACCGCCAAGAGAGAGCACGGGCCCATGGACAAGCAGCCTTTTCGGGCTCCTTGCATTAAATTGTGACTGTAAATGAACTTTTTCTAAAGTATAGTAGTAAGCTAACAGGTTGATTGTCACCACGTGCATGTCATTTAATAATACAATATCGACAGCAAACTGAACAACAGGTTAACTGCACGCTACATAGGAGCACTGTCTCTCCTCGCTCAACCAAAAGAAACCAATAAAGAAAAAGGAAAATGAAGTTTCTTGAGTTAAAAAAAAATTAGTGTCTTAGTAACAACAATAACAATAACACAGAGCACTTGTCTAGCGCCTTTCCTCAACACCAAAGCCGGGCTAAAAGATTTTACATACAGGCTTGTGGGCTCACGCCTTTCAAGGAGAGGCATCACATGCACTTTATGCACTTTTATGCCCAAATACGCAGGAGCATGCATCGTTGTGTCAATAGAGTGGTACAGTGGAGCCAGGATTCAGAACTGGAACATTACAATAAGGTTAAAATCTTCTACAACGACCCACCCTCACTCAAGAAAAGGGTCGGCTGGTACGCACAACAAAGCACATCAATTGTTCATTTTATAGATTAAACTGACAAACGTGCTAAACCACGCAGCAACAAAGGCCCCTTGTGTTTCTTTTTATTTCAGTAAAATAGAAGATCAGAGTCAGGTGCGGGATCATCTTGCGTGCTAGGCAACAGACACATTCTTGAATTATTGGGCAGCGTAACAAACAATAATGATCAAGAAATTGACAAAATTAGCAATTAATTAAAGTGATGCTAATGATGCACAGTTTAACAAACAAAAGCTACTCAATAAAACACAGCAATTTAGCGATAAAAGCCTGTATTTACAACTAAATGACTCAATCGGATAAACAAATCTTGTCAAAACGATAAAAACAGAGCTGATTGGAAACGATTGCTCCGCTTATACGGTTCACTGATTGATAATAAGAGCAATCATCACAGGGAAGACAATCAGAAACAGCAGTGAAGAAGTGCTACAAATATCAATGTTCACATATTGCGTTTCGTTTCATACCCCTCTGTACCCATCTCGAAAGTCTGCGTAGCTTGTCATCTATGGACAAAGAAGTCGTCCAGTCATGAACTTCAATTGACTTCATCCAAGGAAGCAGCTGACAGTCATCGAGCTTTATAACGAGCAAAGACGACCGAGGCGGCGTCACGCTGGAAATTGCTTTGGTGCCAATCATCTCTGTCTCTAGGTTTAGTTTCAACATGTCATTTAAATATTCCGAGGACAAGATAATAATATAGCGAGCACTGTTGTCGATGGCTGTGGACACTGCTGAAAGTATCGGAAGGTTGGGTGGAATGTCCAGCTCCGACGTACACACTCTTTGTCCATGACCATGCAAAATTGGGAGTATCTGATCAACAATAAGATTCGAATTTCAGTCCACGTGAGAAATAAAGATGTCAAAATGCTGATTTGAAAATTTTGTTTTTGCATCTTCGAGATCTTCTCGTCTGTCGATAGCTCTGAGCCTTAGACATGGAAGTGGCTGGTCAAGAAGGAATCTTCCTGCATATTTTCCAACGCATTGAAGAAGTAGACAGGAAAACAACAGTGTCAGAAACAATAATGTCAGAACCACGATTGATCCTATTACAATAATATTTGTTCCTTCAAATCAAATTCATTGACTACAGCTGTTCCAGCTACATTAACGTAATGCATGTCCTGCGGATAGGGAGGTTTGAAATGTTGCTCCTTGTCATTATATGTTCTGTTCTGTACCAGGCTCAACATATCTTGCCCTCGAGGCACCACCACCAGTTGATCGGGATGACGAACTTCTAACAGCTCATACTTACCAGCCGACGAGTTATAAAAGCGGCGCAGGTAGTAAAAATTGTGATTTCCATACGTGTTTTGGCACACACATTGATAGTACTTAGGAACTTTCATTCTTTGTAAAGGAAAGCTGTCATCCAGATTTAGCAGGAATGGAGGAATTGATTGGAAATTGTAAGTAAAATACAAATAGAGCAAAAAAAGCTTTGAGCATCCATGGAAGAAATCGTTGCATAGCGACATTTCAGCTGGTTGCCCGTTTATGAAATATTCAGAGGAAACTTCTTCATTGCTTTCACTCAGATGAAAGTAACGAGTTTTGAAAGTCAAAATGGCTCCAGGCGGCACTGCTATGGTAGTTTGTTTACGAGGAATTTCAATAAGTCTGAACTCTCTCGGAGATGTAAATATGATAATACCTACAATAATTATGAAATTTTCGTCCACTTTTATTTGTGCGGCAAAATTTCTCTTCATTCGTTCAATGCGTACTCTAAGATCTTTATATAGATCACCATCAAAGAAATGTATGTTATCTCTTCCACCCTTCATTTCAACACGTTCTGGCATTATTATCAAATGTGGTATATGGCAGGTGTAGTTTCCAAAGTCATAAAATTTCACCTGATAGATTTTGAGTGTTGCTGTGACTTTAAAAATGGCCAAAGGAGGGTAGTCTGCTGGTTGCCCCACATAAGTATAATTATACACGTCATACGGTATTGGCGTAATAATATGTTCTTGATGAAAGCGAGTTAACGAGGGAAGTGGTTGCCCATTTCGCTTCCAAATCACTTCAACATATGGATTACCACCCGGGAAGCTGAAGATAGCTCTTTCACAGATAAACGCAACATCTTCTTCTCTGTACCGGTGCGCTTTGTTCACCAATTGATAAGATTGCGTCTCAGTTTCATAAAATGTTCTGTACTCTTCTAAGTCAATGAAGTTTTTTGCAACGCGAGTGTCCAATTCATTCTTTGTGAGTTCCCAAATGGCCATACCAGTGCCACGAAAAACACAGAGAGCAAAGACCAATGAAAATAAAATCACGAAGATCACGTATATACATAATCGTACTTTGCCGAACTGGGAGAGAAGTTTACAAAAAGTGTTAAATAACCAAAATAAAAACATCAATGCGCGTCTCAGACTAAATACAGATGTTGATGTAAGATAAACCACAAAAGGACTACAGATAGAACTGGTGCCACGCTTGATTCAACATAATGTACTTCACGATCTGAATCACGATGACGATACACACACTTACTTTTATGACTGATATAAATCTGGACAACATGGTGGTCAACAGCGGAGAGAAATCGGAATTTACTTACAAGGTCTCAAAGCGTTGTAATATGAAATGAAAGGTATAATGTTACAAAAGCTATTTTCTAAACTTTATGGTTAAATATAAAATAGAAGTGCAGGTGAGAAAGTTGTGTCAATATGTTTTTGTGAGCTACATAAAGAAATCAAGAGGACTGAGAAATTAAGCAATGGACACACGTTAAATGTAGATGATTTTGTTAGTAATAAGCGTTGTATTGAATTAGAATTTGGTCTAGAAAATGCACATCACAAACATTGAAAATGGCCCTTGTGTTAAGCATTATTATATGAAAGGTCTTTGTGCAGTAGCAGCTCTAATGTTACATGACTGTTGGTACCAGTTGATACCAGGAACTGCTGTGACACCAGTACCGTGTGTGGATAAACATGGACAGTAAAGACCTTGACGCCACCAGCTTGCAAAAGAAAGAAACTGACAGAGCATAGTGTGCCAGTTATTTTAGAATGATTGCATAGTATTCCTAAACGATACCAACTAATTTTTTGTTACAGCAGAGTCCAACGCAGACTCCTCCTGTTCATAGTGATAAAAAATTAAATGCTTTGACTTTCATTCGTCATGTACTCGTCTGTGTGACGCTTAGTTTGGCAGTTAGGTGGTCTTTAATCTTTTTTCTGGTCACCATAAGCTTCCGATGGAATTTTCCATAGTTTCGTATCACTGCGAGCTATACATAAATAAATAAAAAATAAATAAATAAATAAGCAATTAACTACATTAGTCATTATTATTATTTCTGTTTCTTATTTAAAGAATAATGGGAAACGACAAATTATACTGTACCAGGATAATTTCGTTATCATGTTGCTATAACACTATGCCATAATTCGTAGTTCTTAAGAGAATAGATATAAATTTATGCCGAATGGGTGTGAATATATAACCCATCCCCCACAGTGCGAAATCACCGAGAGGTGGAAGGACTTTCCCTTTCAAAGTCAACAACAACACAAAGGGAATATATTTATATATATATATATTATTCAGGAAACATTTGATTAAATTACAGCAACGTTAATTGTTCTATGCATAGAATTAACAAGTGACAGTAAATAGAAGCAACAGAATTCGTATGAAGTAGTGATGATGATGATGATGATGATGATGATGATGATGATGATGATGATGATGATGATGATGATGATTTATTTAGATGTTCCGTGCAATAGCAGCCATTGCTATTAAAGACAGAAAATCCGAACTATTAAGATTTAATAATTTTAGCTGCATTTCTGTATCATTGAAAAGCGTGTGTATATGTGTGTGCGTGTGTGTGTGTGTGTGTGTGTGTGTGTGTGTGTGTGTGTATGAGAGAGAGAGAAGAGAAGAGAGAGATGCAGAAAAATCGTAGCGATACCTTGTGGTTGACAACAGGCAAGATGCGGTCTAAGTGGTCAACACATGATCCTCTCAGCTTTTGGTGACAACGCTTTATTTCTCGCCTGCAGCTCACTACTGGAAAAAAGTATTTATGTTACCTTCATGTTCGTACACACTCCACGACCAATACCTCTCACTTGCTAAACTACAGAGTTGACAGCCATCGTGTAGCGAAGTTTTCGTAACTCTCAAAGCGTGAGCCTGTCACAGCGTTTTCTCGTTATTGCGAACAGAACACAATGGCGCTCCTGCATCAGTGGCTTCTTATTTTTATAGAGTGCCTTTGTACCGATGACATCAAGCCTCACATACGTGGAGGTGTTCACAATTTTTTAAAAATATGTTAAGACATGTCTACTCATCGAGACGTCGACATGTTAAAAGTGCTTGGAGTTTGTGCTCTCTAAAGCTTTTCAGGTGAAATGAAGAGTCTTTTACCTAGAACATGTGGCACTTAATGAAATATTTCAGCAAAGTTACCTTTACAAATGGTGTTAAGCTTTCTTTATTCACGCTGATCGCGTGAATGTGGAAACACAAGACATGGCAACGGGAAATCCCAGTCAGCTTGATTTACCTGTGACCGTCGTGTAAAACCTATGTACACGATAAGGAAGTTGTTGTTTGCTCTCCGGCTTAGTTCGGCTTATATATATATATATTAAAAGGTGCATTATTCGGCGTGTGTGTGTGTGTGTGTGTGCGTGTGTGTGTGTGTGTGTGTGTGTGTGTGTGTGTGTGTGTGTGTGTGTGAGAGAGAGAGAACACAAACAAGCGTTGTCTTACTGTTGACTATGATTGTGAGCATGCATTAGTCTAGAAACCCTAGCCCTCATGGCTTATATATATATATATATATTAAAAGGTGCATTCTTCGGCTTGTGTGTGTGTGTGTGTGAGAGAGAGAGAGAACACAAACAAGCGTTGTCTTACTGTTGACTATGATTGTGAGCATGCATTAGTCTGGAAACCCTAGCCCTCATGGCTTATATATATATATATATTAAAAGGTGCATTATTCGGCGTGTGTGTGTGTGTGTGTGTGTGTGTGTGTGTGTGTGTGTGAGAGAGAGAGAGAGAATACAAACAAGCGTTGTCTTACTGTTGACTATGATTGTGAGCATGCATTAGTCTGGAAACCCTAGCCCTCATGGCTTATATATATATATATATTTTAAAAGGTGCATTATTCGGCGTGTGTGTGTGTGTGTGTGTGTGTGTGTGTGTGTGTGTGAGAGAGAGAGAGAGAGAACACAAACAAGCGTTGTCTTACTGTTGACTATGATTGTGAGCATGCATTAGTCTGGAAACCCTAGCCCTCATGGCTTATATATATATATTAAAAGGTGCATTATTCGGCGTGTGTGTGTGTGTGTGTGTGTGTGTGTGTGTGTGTGTGTGTGTGTGAGAGAGAGAGAACAAAAAACAAGCGTTGTCTTACTGTTGACTATGATTGTGAGCATGCATTAGTCTGGAAAGCTTAGCCCTCATGAAAATGGCGATGTTGCCAGTTTTGTTGTTTGTGGAAATTGAGTACTGTATCTACACAATTCATGACATTTCTTAAAGTCATCAGCGGGAAAGGGAGATAAGCAAGACATTAATATGTTGTAAAACCACTGAGAATTGTGAAAACTGATAAGAGACTTATCCGCAACACTTTGCTGAGACGCCTTCTTTTCGTTTACTCACTTTGATCGAAGGTGATCGGCTTGAGCGGAGAAACCCCCCTACAACAATTTCTAGTATTATGAACTTGAAGCCTTGTCGTAAAACGCGGACTGATGTCAAGGTAAGTCTACTGCTCCTGAAAATCGTCATCTTTGACTGTATCAGATGACATGACCACAGAATATTCGCAACATTAATGTTTACATAATTCCTTAGCAACAGTAGGACGTCTCTGGCCTAGTGACCTCTGTCGTAAACTCCGGGGAAAGAGCACGCGAAGATGGTCAGAGGTTGCGATTGCCGTCGCCTCGGGCTAATCACACTCTCGACACCTCGACCAACTCACGCCGACATGTACGTGTACGCACACACTTATACTAAATTGCTAATAAAGATCAACTGACTCCGAGCCCCCAGCGTAAGTCCCCAAGAACAACACAAGGCAATTTAGTATATTAAAACAATTATTAATTATCGAGAGTTTGATCAATTGAACATAAAAGATACAATGCTGCAAATTTAAACGTTAGCTCGCTCTCTAGGCTTCCCGGTATTTCCACTTCTAATCCAGATAACGTGAGTCACTATTAGCTTAATTACCACACAACACACTGCACTCGTCACTTATCTCTCTACACAAGAATGTCTCTCGCGATGTGGAGGGCCCTCCGATGTCTTGACGTCTGAAAATCCGTAGATGTCACTCCGCCAGTCGTTGCTGCCTTTTCCACGAACACAGAGACTCTGGCACTGCCACGTGCCACCACGTGACTCTTCCTCAAGGCCGGACTGCGATCAGAGCTTAACCGCGCCTGAGGACCAACGCTTCTCTACCAGCTCTACCTCTGCTGTCTACGACCGACAGCCACTGGTGATGCAAAACGTTGTGCACTCTGTACCAAGAGTGGGTCTTAACGCACCTCTGAAGTCGGTTGTGCTGAAGTAGTCACGATTCCAGACTAACTCTCAGCGGAGAATCTGAACAGCCTTGAACAGATCTCTGCTACAACCTTCTCCCTCGAGATTCCAGTGCGAAGACCCCGATTTCTCGCCTGACACGATGTTAAATTCACGTCGCTGGCATTCGTCATCTTGCGATTGGCTAATTGCGAAATACACACACTCTCTGCCATCCGTACCTGCCTATGACCAATCACTACCTAGCTGGTATTGACGGACAGGTGGTCACTGACTTCCCCAAGTAAGAATTTGCGTATTACAACCAATCGCTACCTAACACCTACCAAACCAGTGGTCAGTTGACTCGTCCCTGCCCACTCTGCATCCTTCTCACTCTCCCCTACTAGTGGCGCGATCTGACTACGGCGTCATCATGTCTGACTTTCTATTCACTACTGGTGTCCAGAAAGTGACAATAACAACACGCTCCGTTGTCCCACACTAGGTACCTGTAGCCCTACAATTAACGGCCGCACCGTGGCCTGTGATCTCTCCTCTTGAAAGAACCCCCCCTGCGGCGATAACCGCCGTTACCCGCTTCTGTCCTGCGCTAGTGCTGACGTAAGCGGCCATCCATTCCCCCGACCTAGCTGGTCCCAACTAGATACACGGCAGTGAAGCATACCTGGTCCTTTTGTCCACTACTCTGGCTGGCACCAACAAGGCGGCTGTTGCCGTAACACTGCCTTACCAGCTAATTCGTTTCCCAAGCTATCTATTCTACCTTATGCTAGTCCGTCTGACAGCGCGTACGCACGACTCGTGCATAAAGCAGAAGTGCGACACCAACACTATAGCCCTATAACCTAGTTATCATATGACAACCTCGCCTTAGTATACAATAGAAAAGATCTTTATTAATCCTTTTCAGGAAATTATTATTTATCTGCCATGCGACTGTTGCATCAGACATTACATGATACCTCAAGTATGACATTAAAAGATGTAAATTTTCTCCAACAGTAATGGCGGCTGTGCATTTTCTTGACAACGCTGTCAACAAGAGCTTTCTAGTATCATCGACCTTTCATTTTTTAGACTGAAGACGGCAATCTACTTCAACGGGAAATCCCTGTGTAGCTATTTATGGCATCCACATTCTAAATATAGTCTGGTTACGAAAAGGTATTAATGTCAAGGTTAGCCTGCTCCTAAGAATTACTTGCCACTTCTCTCCTTTTGACTGAGGTATTCCCTCTTTCCCTTTGTTTTAAGGTTCCTCTTAAATCCGCCTGGAAACCCCCCGGGTAACCTGCCGGTCCCAAACCCGGATGAAGGAGGAGTGTTGGGCGTGGGGTTAGCAACCCCACCCTGTAAAACAACCCTTTCTACAGAAACTACAACTACAACATTACCACAACGAGAGCCTGGACGGGAAGATCCCTCTTTGGAGGGGCCTATGACGCGTGTTGGCGAAAGTATTCGGAAAGTCAGCTCGCCGACCTATCTTCTCACGGCCAAGGCAAAAACCAGGAAAGGGACCTGGAACATCAGAACCCAATACAAGAGAGGAAAATCAGCTCAGGTAGCACAGGAGATGGAGAGTTATGGCTTCAAGCTCCTTGGCCTGTGCGAGACCAGATGGAATGGTAGCGGTCAGACCACACTCTCGTCAGGGGAGACTATCATCTACTCTGTACATGAAGACCCTGACCATGACCACTCACAAGGAGTAGCAGTAATGATGACACAGGAGGCTGCAAGGGCACTAATAGCATGGGAACCAGTTTCCCCACGACTCATATCAGCTCAGTTCAACTCCAAAGGAAGAAAGATCACCATCATACAATGCTATGCACCTACCAATGCAGCAAAAGCAGCAAAAGAAGAGGAGAAGGAGGACTTTTACCACTCCCTACAAGCGCTGGTTGATCGTACTCCAAGACGAGACCTGAAGATCATCATGGGCGACATGAATACCAAAGTTGGAGATGACAACACGGATAAAGAACACACGGTGCAACTGCAATGAGAATGGTGAGCTGTTCACAGTCTTCTGCTTGTTTAATGACCTTGTAATCGGAGGCACAGTCTTTCCTCACAAAACCATTCACAAGACCACCTGGATTTCACCAGATGGAAATACAGAAAACCAGATCGATCACATCACCATTAATCGACAGTTTAGAAGGAGTCTGCTGGATGTCAGGGTAAGGCGTGGTGCCGATGCAGCCTCAGACCACCATCTGATTGTAGTAACTTTGAAGATAAAGCTGGGGTCCCTTCATGAATCACCAGACAGACCGCACCACAAATTCAACGTGCAGTTTCTTAGAGACTGCAGGAAGTAAGAAGAGTTCAACTGTGAAGTCAAAAACAGGTTTGAGGCACTGGAGGGACTGTTTGAAGAAACAGTGGCCAACCACTGGACAGGATTACAGGAGACCCGGAAGGCTGCCTGCACACGTGTTCTGGGAAAGAAACAGAAACAACACAAGGAATGGCTGACCCTAGGGACCTGGAAAAAGATAGAGGAAAGGAAAGAGCTGAAGCAGAACATCAACCAGTGTCAAGACCAGCAAGAAAAAGAAGAGTTCAGAGCAAAGTGCTGGGAGATGAACCGAGAAGTGAAGAAGAGTGCAAGAGGCGACAAGAGACAGTTCGCACACAGGATGACAGAAGAGGCAGAACAAGCAGCTGGGCAAAATAACATGAAAAGACTATACGAAATTACAAGAACTCTGTCAGGAAGGAAAAACATCGATGCATGCAGGCCAGTAAAGAATCAGAATGGCAGAATCATTACTGGGGATGCAGAACAAAGATCTCACTGTGCAGAACATTTTAAAGAAATACTGAACCGGCCACCTCCAGCAACAATTTTGGACATTGCCCCAGCCACCGAGCAACTCCGGGTGAACACCAACCCACCAACCAAGGCAGAAATCATCAAAGCCATCAAGTCTCTGAAAACTGGTAAGGCGACAGGCCCAGATGGCATTCCTGCAGAGGCACTCAAGGCCAACAGCTGCAGCAGAGATGCTACACCCACTGCTGCAGAAAATTTGGAAGCAGGAGCAAGTTCCAGCAGACTGGAAACTTGGCTATCTGGTAAAGCTACCCAAGAAAGGTGACCTGACCCAGTGCAGCAACTGGCGTGGGATTACTCTACTGTCTATTCCCAGCAAGGTGCTGACCAGAATCATCATTGAGAGACTGAAGAATGCCCTAGACAAGAGCAAGAACAGGCAGACTTTCGGCAGGGTAGATCATGCACAGACCATATCGCTACACTGCGAATCATTATTGAACAGTCCATCGAATGGCAGTCCCCACTCTACATGACATTTGTGGATTCTGAGAATGCATTTGACTCCGTAGAAAGAGAAACCATCTGGAAATTTGATGCAGCACTACGGATTTCCACCAAACTTCATTGCCATCATCCAACAGCTGTATTAAGACTTGACATGCCAGGTGATCCGCAACGAGAAGCTGACAGACCCCTTTGCAGTGAGGACTGGAGTAAGGCAAGGCTGCATGCTCTCGCCGACATAGACTGGATCACGAGAAGAACAACCTCTAACAGCAACACAGGCATTCAATGGACCTTTGCCATGCAACATGAGGATCTTGACTTTGCATATGACATCAGCCTGTTGTCCCACAAGCAACAACATGCACGGACAAAGCTCACTCGGGTCTCAGAAGAAGCAGCGACAACTGGCCTGACAATCAACATCAAGAAGACAGAGGTAATGCAGGTCAACAACAAGCAAGAAGCCCCACTCCAACTACATGGGGAATGTATCATAGAGACTGACCGCTTCACCTACCTAGGCAGCATAATCACCAAGGATGGAGGTGCAGATGAAGATGTAAGGAGCCGAATAAATAAAGCCAGGCATGCATTCCACATCCTGCGATCCATCTGGAATTCCAAGGCATTATCTCAGCATAGCAAGATCCGCATCTGAACGTAAAATCTGTCCTTCTATATGTGTCTGAGACATAGTGGGTGACAAACACCATCACCAACAAGATTCAAACTTTCATCAACAGATGTCTGCGCCACATTTTCAACATCTGATGGCCCGAGAAGATCTCCAATACATACCTGTGGGAGAGAGCCAACAAAAACCTGCCAGCCAAGACATCAAGAAGCGAAAGTGGGACTGGATTGGTTACACCCTGCGAAAATCTAACACAAGCTCTGGACTGAAACCAACAGGGGGGGGGCGCAGGGTTGGGAGACCCAGACAGACGTGGAGAAGATCGGTCCACGGCGAGGCGGAGGCAGCTGGAATGACATGGGCCCAACTGGGGAGGGAGGCCTAGAACCGGGTTCGCTGGCGTCGTGTAGTTGCGGCTCTATGCTCCACTGGGGGCGAAAAGGAATAAGAATAGAAGAAGAAGATTCTGTTCTTCTTATAACTTTATTATGTTTACTTCTGCCTAATTTTTCTTTCTTTTTTTCTTTACTTGTTGATGTATTTATCTACTGTACAGATCACTGCATTATTGTTAGCAGCTGCCCCGACTAGATTGACAGGCACTTGTAGAACAGCATAGAATAACCATTAAATTTTACTTTAAAGTCTATTAAATACAATAGTTGTGTGAGCCTGTTAAGACTTTCAACAAAGAAAGCTTCAACTTCCATGAAACACGTACACGAAACATGGATTTGCGCACACAATTTGCTCATAAATTTTACTTCTCAATGTAGTTAATATATAGTTCATTTCAGCGTCACGACACATGTAACTGTAAACGATGGACATAATTACCTACATTCGCATGATTGTTGTTGATGATGATAAAATATTGTTTGTAATGACAAATGTGAATGTATAATATTTCATCATCATCATCATCATCATCATCATCATCATCATCATCATCATCATCATCATCATCATCATCATCATCATCATCCCCCAGCTTTGGATAGCTCAATTTAATGCGTTGACAAAGAAAACAACTTGACTGTTGAACACTTTTGATTTTCTGACTGACACAGAATACATTTCAACATCATTTGTGCTCCAATCTTCCTCCCTTGAGATTCGTCCATAATACTGAGAACTACTCAGAAACATTCTGAAACCATTACTTAGAGCAAGCTATATTGTAGCTTTGAAATAACATATGAAATGTACAACGGTAACACAAATAATAGGAATTTTGAGCTTTATAACTAGAAAATAGAATAAGTGATTCGATAATAACATAAAAGTATTTCAATTTCAAAAGGTGCATCGACAAACATACACAACCAGTTTCCTTGATACTGTGAATGTTTTTGAATTCCCTCCGCTCTCTGCGCTTGTGTGTGTGTGTGTGTAGGGGGGCTACAGGATAGGCACAGAACTTGTCATAAGACACTAATAAAATACATTTTCATATTTCTAAAGATTTGCAATTCTTATTTCACTGTTTCAACACCTAGCAGTAATATTGATTAATTCATGTTACTTTTATACTTTTGTATATAAAATGCCTGTAAACAAATAAAGCGAACGCAGTTTAATTTATTTAGGACCTATAAACAGTGGAGTCAGCTTGTGCCACTGTCTTGCTCTGAAAGGTGGATAATCCTGTTGGAGAAGTGTACTCGTATCTTTTCTTGATAGTGGGACACATCCGTAGAAAGTCCGGATCCCAGCAGTAGCCCTCGTTCCTCCTTTCAATAATGCTGTTCTTTCTGGTAGTTATTAAGGACTAAAGACTGGTTACTCTACATGGGTAATGTTGTACGTCACTCACCTAAGAAAAAGCGGTACAAGGCAGAATTTTCTGCCAGTCAGAATGCTGTAATTTTGTGCAATTTTTTGTGACCATTGTATCAGTGTCACACACGTGGTGTGGACATGCGTATTCTTTCCGAAAAACAAAACAAAACACGAGAACACTTTGATGGGGAGCGTTCCTTCACAGAGGCACAAATTATTAATCAAATATCAAATGAATATTTAATGCAATAAACTGGCATGATTAAGCACAAATGAATACACATGCATCAATGTCAGAAACCAGTACCAATAAAAATCAGCTAAACAATCTCACCCAAATTATATCAAATATGAGAGGAACCCAAACTGGTCCCTTTCCCCTTCTTATCCTTCTATCAAGAGGGAAAAGTCTTACTTTACGACTTCGTTCTGGTGGTTAGTCCCATAACAGTTTACGTGTCTGCCCCGCGTCAGTGGTCCTCAGGACGGCACGGTTACCGCTGAAGAAGTGCACAGGTCGTTTGTCCTTGTTGCGACGGTCCCTCTCCTCGATTCGGAGGTAGGTGGCCGTTCTCCATTCTGGTGCTGCTTGTAAGTTGGGGAAGGGCCTTTGCCTGCGTCGTCTTCCTCACGCCTCCTGTGACGGTGCAGAGTCCCAGCAACAGCAAACCAACAGCAGTATCGGTAGCAGCAGCAACCGCAACAGCAACCAGCAACAGCAATTAGCAACAGCCCACTGGCTGTCCACGGATCGGGCTTATTTACCAATCCATGTCCACCTGGACAAAGGGTGAGCACGACCCGGACCGAACGTGAGGCCCAAAAAATCGGATGACTCACGATTTAAACTGTTTCCCTGTGATAGATGAGTAAGAACATAGGGGCAGTTCTAACCCCGTCCTCCCTCTACCTGACCATGACAATCAGGCAGAGCCAGATAAATGTATTGATAAATCACATAAACAACAAAAAGAAAAATCAAAGATATAAGATTATAGACAACTTCATAGCATTCACGTGTTTGCTCAGTGCCCAGCTGCACCCATTTAGACAATCTTTTCAGCTGATTTTCTCTGGACAAAAATGTCGTCCAGTCGTGGACTTGAAACGAGTTCATCCAAGGAAGCAGCTCACAATCGTCAAGTTTGATAAAAAGCAAAGACGACTCAGGTGATATGTCACTACAGCTTGCTTTGTTGCCGATCATGTTGAGTTCCAAGTTTCTTTTGAATCGATCTTTTAAATATTCTGACGACAAGATGACAATGTAGCGATCACTGTTGTCAACGGCTGTGGACACTGCCGAGCTCACTTGAAGGTTGGGTGGAATGTCTCGGTCTGGTAAACACACTTTAGGTCCAAGAGCTTCTAGCTTAGGCAGTATCTGACCAGTTACCACTTCAGCATCTGAGTCCGTTAAAGATAAAAAGAAATCAAAATGTTTTTTTTCGAAAATTTAGTTTTTGCATCTTCGGTAACTTCTTGATTCTCAGTCTGTCTGTGCTCTAAGCGTGGCAGAAACAACACATCTGTTTCGTAAAGAATCATCCTTCCTAAAACGTTTTCTATGCCTCGAACAAGTATGAGAAAGATCTCCCAAAGCATTAAAAACACACAAATTATGAGTGCATTAACGTACTTTTCCCTCCTTTCAAACAAACTCGTAAGTGCACTAGCAGCCATATTTACAAAATACATGTCAGATGTGGAGGGACACTTTGGCTGTTCGTTATTCTCACTGAATGTTCTGTTTTGAAATAAATATAACATATCCTGTTCTCGAGGCAGCACTACTAGCTTATCGGGATGATGAACTACTAAAAGATCATATTTATTTTTCTGAGAATTATAAAATCGACGGAAGTAGTAAACGCTGTGATACCCGTAAGTCTTCTCGGACAGGCAATGGAAATGATAGGAAATTTTCACCCTGTCTAAAAATACTCGCAGGACGTTATTGTAATTGTATAACCAGTAGAATAGCAGAAACTTTGAGCAGCCATTGAACGTTCCAGTTTCTGTTGATTCTTCGTTAATGAAATACTCAGCTCTGACGTCATCATGGCTTTCGCTCAAATGCCAGTAATGGGTTATAAACACAAGAATAGCCCCAGGTGGTGCCTGCATAGTAAGTTTTCTTGGAAGAACTTCGGTAAGCCTGAATTCATGGGAAGGTGTGTAGATGTCTTCAACACTTGTCTTCGCGCTGAGTTCATTTCTGTTCTCTTCGTTGGATTTGGAGTTTTTGTAATGATGAAACGAGCCAGGCAAGTTAGAATGAACTTTTGATTCCTTAATCTGTTTATTAAGAAAAGCTATCCATTCTTGTATAGTGTTCTGAGCCATTTCTGCTACATGACAGGTGTAATTTCCAAAGTCATGAGATTTTATCAGGTAAATTTTGAGTGTTGCTGTCATTTCATAAACGTTTAGATCATGTTCCTTTGCTATCGTCGTCAACGGGTTTTGATCATCTGTTAATTCTGTGAAAGTCAGTTCTTGACGAAAGCGCCATGACCTATGAAGTGGTTTTCCATTTTTTCTCCAGACCACTTCTTGTACGTACGGACGACCTCCGGAAAGCCACAAAATATTGCGTTTGCAGGTGAACTCAGCATCTTCTCCTTCGTAGCGAAATATCTCGTACCGAAGGAAGGGCGGTGTTTTGCCATCCGTTATAGGATGCACCCTAACCTTCTCAAGCGTTCGTCTGGACTCAGAAACCTCAAAGATGTTTTCTTCAAAGCGACCAACCACTGAACCTTTTGCGAAGTTCCAAGCCCACATGGCCGTACCTTCAAGAATGACAACGAGAAGGCAAGAAAACAGACACACGAAGAATAAATATGTACACAACCTTACCCATGTATATATAACAAAAAGTCGAAAAACTTTGCAAAAAAAGACAACGCAAAATCAACGTTATGTGTTGCAGGGTACACACAGAAACGGAAAATAGATAGCTTGAGACATTTATGTCATTGTCAAACCGACAAATTTGCTGAAAAAGTATGTGATTTATGAACAGGACAACGACGCACGTATTGGGAAACGTGTCAAACCATACTTTAATTCTGAAATCCATACTTTCAGTTACTCAGAAGTGTTTGCCTTTGAAAAAAAAATTAGTGTGTGTGTGAGAGGGAAGGGGGTAGGCGGGGATTAGGACTTGCACAGCAGCCGAGGTTTATATTTGTTTACTACGACAGCTATCCTCTAAGCTTTTGCTCAAACACACAAAACTTAAAAACAAAAGCAAAACGCTACTGTACCTGAAGCCTAGATTAAACAATTCAATACAATTCGAAGAAACCAGAAACATATCAAAATAGATTTAAAACAAAAAAATAATAATTTAATTTGAAAAAAAAACGTAAAATAGGGTTCAAGTGACAAGCATATAACCAGTGAGTACGATCTGTCAAATATAACCAACATGAAAAAAACACAACAGGCTTTGTTATTAAATTTTTGAAAAGACTTCGTTATAAGAGGATCATTGAAATCATTTCCAAAATACTTAGTTTGTGTCTTGATATGTTTTTGTAATGAATTTGCTCAAAGTCTTACTGCGTTCGAAATGAAGTGAAAGCAGACAGACTGCAGAATATAAACTAGCCTTAAGAAGTAATATTCACGGGTGACTTAAAAAAAATTTGTAAATGTCGTCCAATAGACTCGAGAAATTTCCGCTCCCATAGAACAAAG
Organism: Marisa cornuarietis; assembly: GCA_004794655.1. Taxonomy (NCBI): domain Eukaryota; kingdom Metazoa; phylum Mollusca; class Gastropoda; order Architaenioglossa; family Ampullariidae; genus Marisa; species Marisa cornuarietis. The sequence goes on along the minus strand of SMMW01000513.1, from coordinate 329,378 downwards.
ACCTTGAGAACGATAGAATGCTTTCTCCAAGTCGATCTTCAGCTCGTTTTGCAAGTTTGGGGATCTTATCAATCCAGAAAACTCGGCAGCGGAGTAGATGGCAAGATGTGGCAAAATAAGGGAAGATATGAGTAGATGCTTGGTTTTCACGATCGTTCATGAAGATTTTACCAAATCAGTTTATCAGCTGTGCCGCACCACTGCGAGAAAGTAAAAGAAATACTTATAAAAAAGTTTTATTTGATCCGCATCACACACAGCCATCCAAAACTCGGCACTAAGAACTTTTCTTTCCATGTGAACAATGTGAATAATTATACAGATATCCACATACCTGTATTATACACACGCCACCCCAGATCTTTAAAGCTTTTAAATAAGGTTGTCAACTTACAGAAGCTATATTCCACTCACATTGCAGTCAATAAGTCATACTCTGATAAAAAAAAGCAAGATGAAAGTATGTGACTCTGTGCCGTCATGATAAATGCATGAAATGTCGATCGTCATTTGCGACTGTGGCTGCGTGAACTTGCCAGTATTGCATTGCTTCACGTGCTAGTCACTATTTGCTCTTGTTCATTGTGTCACTAAGAATGTATACAATGGTAGTCATCCTGGTATGTTAACAATCACTTGTTTTGAATATTAATGCTTTTTGCATTTATCTTTCTGTCCTGAATCTTTTAATCTTATCTTCTCAGAATTGTGTGCGACTTGATTTTATTTCTTTGTGATTGTCTTTTTTTTTAGTAAAGTGCACGATACAGGTACCTAGGATTTTTATCAAAGCTTTAACTCAGTGCTGTTGAATGTCAGAAGAGCTACTGGTTATATTTATTATTGCCTTGCTGATTGCTCCAGTTTTTAAAAAGACAAAATAATCTTCAACTCTTTTTTTTGCTTAAAATTGGTGATGTTGATTTTTTAAAAATAAAATCATGTCATGCTCTTACACTTCACTTTTTTATATCTGATGTTTTCTTCCTGCACTATATGGTACTTAAACAACTTCAGATACACCATGCAAATCAAATGTTATCATTCACATCGATCCATACATTAACACATACAGTAGAATAACTTAGCTTTGTAAACCTTTCAGATAATACGCCCGATGGGAGTCGTGGGACAGAAATTATTTTTTGTTTCTTTTTCTTGGAATAGAACACTGTCAATTATGTGAAAAGCAGACAGCATAAGTAATGCTGTATCATTTTGATAGGCATCTGTTATCTTTTTGGTGTTTGTGGCAAAGCTGAGCATTGAGAGAAAAATATAAATGTCGTTATCTGACGGTTGTCACAGAGACAAAAATAAATTCTTCGTTTAATATGCTTCCAATGCCATAGGCTACTGCTAAATATTTCAATTTGAAATGTATGACTAAACAGTATTAATGAGCCAGTGCTGTGGGTTTTCTTTACTGAGTACTGAGTAATTCCTGTAATTTTTTGTCCTCGCATGACTCCCATCAGACACCTGGATGTCATACTAAAAATGTAGTTGCATAAGAACCAGATGAGCAGTTATCTTTTTAACTACATTTATAGACACTTTATGCGACACGCTTTCAACAAATAAAGACAGAAAAATAAGAATATTGAAATTAAATTTATCCCCCATGGCCCATTTTAGGGGTCAAACTTTTGTCACAGTGCCATGCATGAATAGATCGAGGAATATACCTAACTGTTATACTGATAAACATTGCATCAAACAGCACTGGTTATTTACCTTTCATTTACTGGATCTTCAACGAGGGAATCAAACGGTACATAGACTGGCATTTACCCAGTAGATACCGTGTTGTGTCCTGAAGAAAGTGGAGATCATGATTAATATAAAAAATCAGATGTTGCATGAAGGTAGGCACACCTAATGCACGTTGCACAGGACTACCTCTATTAAGTTGCACCACAGAGTACATTTCTGTGTACTTCCCACTAGACTGCAATACACTGTACTCTATGCTAGACGGTCTTACATACCATGCACTAAACTATTCTTCACTACTCTAAACTGAATTATTCCATACTACACACCATGCACTGAGCTATTCTGCACTAAATTGTTAGACCATGCTACACATTGTGCACTGTACTATTCTGCACTACACTAGACTGAATTACACCATACTATACACCATGTACTGCAATATTCTACACTAGACTGGATTACACCATACTACACACCATGTACTGCAATATTCTACACTAGACTGGATTACACTATACTACACACCATGCACTACACTACACTAAACTGAATTACACCATACTACATCCCATGCACTGCATTATTCTACACTACACTGAATCACACCATACTACACACTATGCACTGCATTATCCTACACTAGACTGATTTACAATATACTACATTCTATGTACTGCACTGAAAAAAAAAAAAGGTAACTTACTTGAGAAATTTTTCTGTGCCTCTGCTAACGTCAATCACAACCACTACACGTCTATCGGGAAATCCCAGTAAGTTATATTTAGCAACCGTGACCTTCGTACAAGTTGGTTGTTTGTGTTTAACGCCGTGTCAGCAACTAAGGCCATATCATGGCTGACTTTTGTACAATTTTTTTTAATTGGTGTTTTACGCCGAGCCAGCAACTAAGGCTATATCACGGCAAGGTAGCCAGCCCTGTAAACAGATAGACCTTTGTACAAATCAGGATCCCTGCATACACATGTTCAGAAGCCGTGTTAAGAAAATGCAGATGAACATAGATTTAGCTTGTACTCCGGAAAACACCAAGTGGTATATGTTACCTGGTCCGTGGTATATACCTGGATTATTATTATTAGTTGTTGTTTTATGCCAAGTCAGCAACTATGGCTATCTCATGGCAAAAACAATGTACATGACTATTCAAAGGTTGATATAAAGTAATTGTACAAGTCTATAGATTTCTCTTTTCTTAGTGTTACAAAATAACAGTTTTTAAATATATAAGTTCTATCATATCAGGTGAAAAATCTGAATGGACTTTACATATGCCAATATTGATTTGGAAGAGTGTTTGGCAAAAAGGTCATCAAGAGTCTGTGCTGTAAAATAGTTTTGACGAATTGTAGCGAGTTTTGAACAGGAGATGAGCAAATGTTCTATGGTTAGGGGGTCTTTACACCAAGGACAAAGTGGGGGGTTTTCTCCTGCAAGCAAAAATCTGTGAGTGATATATGAGTGACCAGCTTTTAGTCTATTTATAACCACTTTTTCTCGTCGGTTTAGAAATTCTTGTGTTATATAATTCTTGTGTATATACCTGGAGACTTTATTCTGAACTTGTAGCAAGGTGATCGGTTTGTCCCAGCTTTTTATGCCAAGCTATGGAGCTTTCGGGCGTATTTATTATATTATGTTCCTATTCAGTGTCAATCATATTGAGTATAAGGCTATTGATGAATACTTTTACTAGTGCTTTCTTTAAAGTAATTAATGCCTAAAAAATGAGTCCCTCCCGTCAATTTTAAAAAGGGTTAATAGAACTACGAGTAATTGTTTGAAGACAAGTTTTATTCGGTTTTAATTCACTTGGTCGAACCACCTGGGTTTTATTGTGGCAGGTATGTCGAACTCAAGGTCTTCGATCTCTGGCGAGCGGAAAGTGTTTGAGTCTGCCGGACAACATCGACCACATCTCTGAAGTCTTCCATGAATATTATTTTACTAGTATCTGATTAGTTTACATTCTACAGTATGTATGCTTTCGCTTCTTTTGAAAACAGTAAGACTGTTAACAGATTCATTACTAAAAATAGTGATAATACAGGATAAATAAAGCTGATTGGGATTTTTCGCCTAGATGTATATCGGTTTTCAATTCATATGACTGACATTAATTTCCGTTTTTTTTGTATAGCTCTTCACAATTTCTTCTATTTGTACCATTTTCCCCGCTGCTTTAGCTTCTGAATCTTCGTGAGTCATCAGCTTAGTCTGACCCTCTGACCTCTTGTCTACAACATGCCTCCTGCTCCATCCAGTCTCATCACTGCCCTGGTGTTAGTACGACCTTCGTGACGGTCTTCGGTGTGTGCACGTGTATTCGAAGTATGGACACCCATGTTCTTCGTTGACAGATGTGTCGACTGCTTTGAAATCTCTAATACTTCATCAGTCCACAGTTGCTGCGTGTGCTCTCTCGCACATTAATTATTGTTATTGATTAGTATGTGTGTTGTTTTTGAACAGCCCGCCTTGCTGGCGAAAGTCGCTATAGAAATCAACATTTATTATCATCATTATACGTTTACTTACTTCACGACGTTTGAGGTTCCTAGTGCACACACATACACACACACAAAGATGTTACCACATCTTTGTTAGGGAAAGGGGGTCGCCCCTGATAGTTTCAACCAGTAGGGATTGTCGCCCTTGTGTGTGTGCCAATTCTGTATACGTTTGGAGAACAATGTTTTTTGGCAGCAGTTAGTCCCCTTTATGTAATAGGATGGAATACTAGTCTACCCCTGAATGAAAGCAGATGAATGGAGTGAGTATAGTTTACAGGAGGACTGAGCAAAGTAGTCAGAGTCCCTGCAATGCAGGTGAACAGATTTTATTTGATCCCCCGACTAAACGTCCTAGAGGAAGGACCTAGAAGACTTACTGTGTGGAAGCGAGAAGCGAGTAGACCTAATTACCTGCCTAGCCAAGGAATTAAGTTGGGAGAAAGAAGATAAGAGAAGATATCGCTACAGCGAGAGGTACCTGCCAAGTCAGCCCCGCTCAGAAGTAACAGTGGATATTGCCGTCACAGCCGTTATTCAGAATATTGGAGTTATACAGAGAGTCGAGAAGATTGAATGGAAGTATCGTGAAGCTGAAGTGTTGAAGTATATTGTCTTCACGAGTAGTGGGAAAGTACAACCCGGAAGTCTTGTGTTGTCAGCGATCGGGGTGGCCTACAACCCGGGAGTATCTTACCTTCTAATTGTGGTGTACCTGACCCCCCGGGAGTGCTGTCTCCAGCGTATGGATTATACTTTGTCAACTGGAGCAGGAGAGTTGGGTCATAAGTGATCCAGGAGAAGGCTGACTACTCGGCAAGAAAAGCGGTTCAGGGAGATAAGTCTAGGTGTGTACGAGTGCGTGAATGATAGCAAAGTGGACCAGGAACAGTAAGTAAGTTTGGTCCTTTTTGTACTTGACATACGACTATCGTTTCGGGACTTGTCGTATATATGTCGATTTCCGTTGGAGAACTGGAATTAGAACCTTCGAGAACAGTCAGATTGATTTATGCTCGACGACTGATATTTTGGACTCACGCTTGATTATTGATGTATTGATTTTTGCCTGACTTTTGGGCTGAATCGTGATTTACTCTTGGCCATTGGTATATTGATTTAGGTTTGACAAGTGACGTATTTTGATGCTTATTTGATTAGTACACATTGATTTTTTTATGTTTATCGACCTCTAAGGAGATATGTATGATGGAAAATTTCTGAGAATTTTGTGAAGAGTGGAAGAAGAGTTGGGCGTTTTGGAAGTGTGTTATTTTAGTTAGACCCCTCCCACTAAATAGAAGACAGTAGGAACCCACGTACAGATCTTTGTTTTGGTGTTGAGAGAAAGAACACGTGGAGCACGCCGTGTAGTCATTGTTTGTGGTCAGTGTCCTGTCTGCACGTGGCGGTGTTTCCTTAACAATCTTACGCTTGAAAAAAAAATTATGCAAATTATAAGCTGAACAAGAAATAAATCAAACAAATGTTAAAAAAGGCAACAGAATAAGCCATTCAAAAATCCATACTCAGACGAAAGATTATAAAATGTCTTGGGTACATAGTATGTGCAAAAAACCAGAATATGTGGCTTAATTGCATCATGATATAATACCTGCTACACGATTAAAAATCATTTTTACGACAGAGTAAAATCGTCTTTGTAAAAATACTGATCTGTGACTCGGAATTTTAATAAACCTGAATTCTTGTTAAGGTTCTTGTAGGTCCACGTCTTTCCTCATTGCTTTCTTGTCTTGCAAGCTAATTTTCCTGGCAGTATAGCTCGTCAGTTTTTCTTCGAGTGCCCTGATTCCTTTATATCAATGCGAGCACATAAATTTCATTTCATGCGTTCTCTTAACAAAGATGTATAATCAGATATGTCTACAAGCTGTGTATTTAATCAAGCAGTGTCAAAGTGTATAATCCAGAAAGTATGAATTGAATATCAATCCACAAGGTAACGCCGTGATTTAGGTTTAGCTGGTGGCTTGTTGTGAAACACCAGTCCCCCCTCTCTGGTAGGGGTAGCTCATGGCATTTACAAAGGACAATACTATAACACTGGTCAACAATTTTTTTACAAAAGTCATGTTACTGAAATAAAATAAGTAATTTCTTATCAATTATTATGTGTTCAACACGAACATGACAATCAAAATGTAAAATTGGCTCTAGTATTTTGTAATCTGCATATCTTAGTTACTTTTTCTATTTTATGCAGGCTTGATGGTTTCATCCCAGTGAGCATCCTGCGAAACAGTTCATAGGTCGAATTAGGATTATGACCTTGTTTGTAGTTTTACTGTTTTACTGATAAATAAAACAACGCATGAAAAAAAACAAAATTCACCTAAGGAGCATTAATTTACAAGGCACTACTACATCTGTAAACAAAAACCATAACTAAGCACATTATGCTGTAAAAATTATGAGATGGGAAAACGTTTTAATCAGCGGAAAACGCAGATTGTGATAACAATGATCTCAAGTCAAAGACAAATGGCGACGGACAGTTGAAGATCACTTCCTCAAAATAAACTGTGCTGTCGAGATCTGTAATTATAATATGCATAACCTATACACCCTCATCAATCGTAGTGGGAATGTGGATGATAAAGAGAAAAAACAAAAGAAGGAAGATTATGACGAAGATCATGATGATGGGCTGGAAGATAACATTAAGTTTCAGCAGGACATTTCAACGTACAAAAGTTACAGACTTTACTACTTTCATTACAAACTCATCATCTTACAAGCTCACATAATAACGATTGATTGAAATATATATGTTTATATATACTGTATCTTGAAAAACTACGTTAATGTAAGCAATGTGCCTGATAACAATAACGACGAAACACATGATAACAAAGTCATCGACTGTGAATGGCGTCATCTGAGGACGTAGCTTGGTAATGAGCAAAGACGATTGAAGAGGCATAAGAGAACAATGTGAATGTTCCAACTTGCATAAAGGTGCAACTTGATCTGTTACAAAGTATATTTACCTACATGAAGACTGTACTACCCATGCTTTTATATCAGCTAGCGGACAGGTGTGTCTCACTGGCTTCCAGAACTCCACAGTCTATGACTATCCTAGCATACTGCTGATTGCCTCCAGTAGTTCAGTCCGGAAATTCTTGAACAGAATCTGGATATTTCTCAGTGATTGTAAAACTAATCTGATGATCTTACTACAAGAATTCTGCTATTTTTCAGTGATTTTAAAACTAACCCCATACACCGTGCAGCGCATTGAGTCGACTCTGGAGTTGAAAATTTCGCTATATAAATCTGCTTTAATAATAATAATAATATGTTTTACTTTAACATCTCATTCAAATAATCCGAAGACGAGATAACGAGATAACAATGTAAGGGTGCTGTCATCAATAGACGTCAACACTGGTGATGTTATCTAAATGTTGGGTGCGATAACTATCTCCAATGTGCATACTTTATGTTCTATTAACAAGGAAAGTACGTTTGAATTTCTGAAACCCTCAAACATGGAAGTGGCTTTTTTGAAAATGTCTTCCTTTTCTTACTCATCGAAGCACCCAACAGATCATGAGGACCAGTACAAACAACCCTAACACTAACCCTAACCCTATGAGAAAATTTTCCCGTTCGTCAAACTTACTTGCAGCAAATGTTGCCGCCATTTTGACATAGTGCATATCCTCCTGAGAGTGAGGCACCAGCGGCTTCTCCTTCTCGTGAGATGTTCTGGTCTGGAAGAAGTTCAGCATGTCCTGCTCACGAGGCAGCACAACCAGTTCATCGGGATGACGAGTTTCCAACAGTTCATGTTTACCTGTACTGCTGTTGTAAAGATGACGTCGATAATAAACAGTGTGCCGTCCGTAAGTATTTTGACACACACAATGATAATATTTAGTACTTTTCTCTCTTTCAAGAGACAGATCGATCTCAGAGCTTCTAACAGTCTCAGAGGTCTGAATAAATGGAGGAACCGATAAATATTTGGCACAAGTACAAGTACAACATCAAAAACTTTGAACATCCTTTGAAGAGTCCTTCGCACATCCCTGTTGCAGCTGACTCTCCATTTATAAAATAGTCTGTGGAAATGTCTTTACTGCTTTCATTTATATGGTTGTACGTTGTTGTAAATGTCAGAATGGCTCCTGGGGGCGCAATTATAATTTTTTCTTCACCAGGAATTTCACGAAGGTCGAACGTGATGGAAGGTCTCACTCCATATGCGTTTTTCAGCATTAACATAATTTCTGATACAGTCGTTTTCCCAGCAGCATACCGCTTCATTTCTTCTTCGAGAGCCCATTTTTCTTTGCCCGAAGATTCTTCACTGCTGACATAGATGTCTTCTGGGATCAGTTTGTTTGTTCTTTCATCACGAAAGAATAAGCGCATTCGATGTTGTACGTGGCATTTGTAGCTTCCAAAATCATCAGATTCCATAACGTAGATTTTAAGTGTCGATATGATTCTGAAAACCCTGAAGTGATTACCTAATGGTAGCATACTGTTTTTTGTTTCGTCTGTGACATTCACAAAATGTTCAAAGCGTGTTGACGCTGGAAGTGGGTTTCCATTTTTCATCCAAAAACTTTTAACGTCTATATTTTTCTCTCCCCAGTAGAGAAAACTCTCGCTGATACATAGAGCATCTTTTCCTCTGTAAAAGTGGTAGTAGTGTGAAGCAGCACGTGGTTTTGCTCGATGCATCAGCCGCTCAGAGATGATCAGTCCATGATATCTGAAGGACTTCACGTTAATGATATTTTCTTCAAAGCGATGAACCATTTCTGACTTGAAGCCGCTCCAAGTGCCAATAACAGTGACATAAATGATCAAGACAACGAAGATGTAACAAAGCAAACACGTGAGGGTCACATACATATATAACCTGGCATTAACGTGTAATTGACGAAACATATTTAAAGACCAAGCTAAAAACAATCCAGAATAATGCAGGCCAAACAAAGAAGCTAAAACGAGGCTTGCAAAGAAATGGCTGATGATATTTAAATCATTGTCAAAAGAAAGCCAGGACCGCTTCAGTAAGACAATATTTAAAATCTGATAAATAACGAAGACAAAAACAACAAATTTGATGAATGGTTTCATTGTGAATGCCACAGTGATCAGTTACAGAGTAGAAATGGACGAATGGAGTGACTATGCTCGAGTGACTATGCTACATCATTTGGGCATCGTTTTTAGCTATGTCGTAAGCAGTGCTCTTTAATCCTGCTCTTCCCACAGATCCACCTGTTCGTAAAGATAAAAGGGTAATGAAAGTAGTGTATAATGGATTTGATGGCAACTTATATGAAGGTTTCTGGGAAAAAGCACACTGTTCACTGAAAAAGGGTCTTTTTAGATGTAATATGTAACACAAATAATTGCTTAATCAAGTAGTTCTGAGGAACACGAGAAAAAATAGACAGTTTTTTTGCAAGTGTCAAAATCTCGTAGTTTCAGAACTTTGACTAAAATACATGTCTCCGAGAAGAAAATAACTAAGAAACAAACGAGGCACACCTCAGATTATAAACTGTTTTAATATAATAGTCAGAAAACTTTCAGACAGTAAACAATTGTTGACACAATCACTGGCGAAAGGATCTTCTGACCAAGGATTCTGCTGAGCTGGTGTAACGCGGATACTCGTCGACCGAAAACACTTTCTGTGACCATACACCGAGATTTGGTGAGATTTCGTAAGATTTGGCGAGATTTCTTCAGTTTTGTCCTGAAGGGTTGCTTCTTCTGGAAAATGCAGATTAATGCTCGTGTAGAATTGCCCACACTACTGTGACAAAATAAAATAAATTTGGTAAAACTTCAACGGCACATGGTTAGAATGTTCTGATTTCCTTCTTAATTACAGTAAGCAAAAGGCATCCTTATACTATACAGCAGAAGATAAAACTGTACTCTATCAACACTGTGATAGAGATATCATTGGATATGGGAAATTCAGCAAAGCTAACAAGCAAAATAAGAAGAGAGACTGTTGAAAGCTTTAAATTTATTATTGTCAAGCCGTCTACGTCAAATACAGAGACTTTCCTTTTAAAGGTGTACAGGGGTGCATTGTTTCTAATGATAGAAAAAAGCTCAGCACAAGTCATTGTATCCACATTATTCTGGGCGAATAGCCTCATTTTGTCTTTAGACTACACGCCTACAAACATATATAAAGAGGTTAAGTTGGTGACTTGACCGCTTGTACAGAGATGCGATTAATTAACACATAGTCCCAGCTCTCCGACTGGCTGAGGCTTTGACGAGGTAAACATCTGTACATAACCTCGACGTCTGTCTTGTTGATCTCTGCGTGTGTGGATGTTTGTAAGTGTGTATCTTGAGAGCAGATGTGAGGTATTCATTCCGATTTTGGGAAATAGTACCTTACACTGAAATTTACCTAGTCATCAAAAATGTGCAATTGTAGTGAGATGTAAAAATGGCAGCAAAAATTAATCTTAAATTACCAAAACAGAAGTTTACGCACTTTGCTTGTGTGCAGAGAGACAGAGAGAGTGTGTGTGTGTGTGTGTGCGCGCGCGCGCGCACGCGAGCATGCACGTAATGTAGTTTTAGTTCTGCAAGAATGCTGCTCAAATGCTAAATTGCTTGCAGGATTAATTTCCTTTCTGTTTTCGTGCATGTCTTAAAGGCAAAGAGCTTCTCTGAAATAAACATATTACAAACCAGTTTATAAAGTTTATAATATGACAAAATGTTATACCACTGTTAGTCAGTGCTAGCGCAAAGCCATGCAGAAGCCTACCAAATGGCTCTATGAGTATTTTCCTTTTGTCATAAAATGTACCACCTGTTAATGTTAGCACAGAACACAAACAAACGTTGCTTTGACTGTTGTTTTAAAATTGTGAGCATGCATTAGGATGGAAACCTTAGGTCTCATGAACATAGAGATGTTGCCATTTTCGTCGTTTGTGGGCATTGTGTGCTGGTATCGGCACAACTCTAACTTTCTTACCCACAACCATCATTATATACATAGTTCCTGCAGCGGGAAAGGAAGACTATTAGAGTGTGTCGTAAGACCATTGAAAAGTGTGAAAACTGATAAGAAACTTACATGTAACACCTTGCTGAGACGCCATCTTTACATTTACTCAATTAGATCAAAGGTGATCGATTGAGCGGAGAAAACCCCCCAATAGCAACTTCTAGTATTATGAACTTGAAGCCTTATTGTAAAACACGGACTTATCTCGAGGTAAGTCACCTGATCCTGAAAATTATCTTCGGCACAGCTTTCTTAGAGCGACGACCATAACAAAAATGGCGTACCTGTAGGCGGAGCGTTAAAACAACGACGTCACTCGACCTCTACCTTCTCGCTCCAGTTACCCGCCGTCGTCTGCCAACACCCGACACTAATATAAACCGGTGCCAAAAACAAACAAACAAACAAACAAACAAAAAAAACACCTAAAATATCCTATCACGTGGTTCATTAAAGGCAGTACGTTAACGGCACACAACTCCACGTCACGCCCCACCCCGTTCCCCTCTCAAAAATGAATCATACCCGCACCACCCTCTGCAAAAATTAAGATAGACTGGCATGGACGCAACGCGTGACACTATGAGAAAGTTTTGCCTTGTCTTTTTTGACTGTACCAGATGACATGACCACAGAATATTTGCTACTTAAATGTTTATATGGGCAGCCGTAGATTTCGTTTTTTTTTAGTAAAAGTGGGGCGTGTGTAGCCTATTTACCTTTTCTGAGTATCACCGGCTTTTCACTCGTGTAGACTGAAGGCGGCAATCTACTTCAACGGGAAATCCTTTTGTAGCTATTTATGGCATCCACATCCTGAAAATAATCTGGTCATGCATAAGGTATTAATGTCAAGGTTAGCCTCCTCCTGAAATTACTCAACTTGCTACTTCTGTCCTTTTGATTGAAGTATTCCCCCCCACTCGTTTTAGGGTTTTAATCTATTTCTCTTATAACTTCATTGTTCCTTTTAAGAGTTGTCTTTTTTATTTTTGTTCCTTTCTTTCTTCATTTGTTAATTTGTGATGCATATATTTACTGATGATTTTGTTCTATCTGAACTGAGGCTGCATTTACTGTGCAAGGAGACAAAAGAGACAAAAGTGATTATTCCTTACAGCATTATTGTTAGCAACTATCCAGACTAGACAGTCTGAGGCGACTACAGTAACACCAAGGGCCTGATGAACGGTTTAAGTTGAATCTATTTCCAGGAACACACACACACACACACACACACACACACATTCACACACACACACACACACACACAAAGACGAATTGAAACAGTATACAAATATAAAAATTTAATTGTAAATAATCAGTATATTTTCTTTAAGTGTTTAGGAAACGTTTCGAACATTTGTTAACAACAGTAACTGAAGATAATGTTCATGTGAAAATTGTAGGTACTTAGAGCAAAATATACTGGCTACATCACAGAGTCTTGTGGTGTCCGGCACAGGAGGCCACAGAATTTGGCATTTTCAGTTCATGTGACTCAAGGAACTTGTAGAACAGGGTCGAACAACCATCAAAGCTTTAACGCACTCACACAATCATTGTATTTAGAAAACAATTCACAGTAGATATAAGAATAAAAAGGATTAAAATTAACAAAAAGCTACCAATGATGATAAATAATTACAAAGTACCTCAGCATTTATAACAATCATTCAAACCAGTATCGCTGTTTTGTTATGAAAGATGGATGACACCGCTCATGATAATGGGACACAACTTCTGTTTTGTAGTGGAAAGGTCAGTATGGTTTAATACAGCAGTAACCATAATTCCTGCTCTGAATTATGCTTTCTCTTTTGTTAGTTATTAAGGACTATAGGCTGGTTACCCTACATGACATATAGTAAGTCACTTGCTTAGGAAAGAGTCCTACAAAGCAGAATTTTTTATAAGACAGAAGATTGTGTTCCATGTCGTAAGTTTCTGCAGTGAATTCTTTATTGCCATTGTATCAGACAGATCCAAATTACTGTACTGAAGAATCATTAAAAAAACTACAGAAAAAATGAAAAGAAAAATAAAAGGTATAAGAATGAAGACAACTTCATAGCATTCACGTTTTGCGTTTTGCTTAGTGCCCAGCTGCACCCATCTAGACAACCTCCTCAGCTGATTTTCTCTGGACAAAAATGTCGTCCAGTCGTGGACTTGAAACGAGTTCATCCAAGGAAGAAGGTCACAGTCATCCAGTTTGATAAAGAGCAAAGACGACTGAGGTGATATATCGCTACAGCTTGCTTTGTTGCCGATCATGTCGAGTTCCAAGTTTCTTTTGAATCGATCTTTTAAATATTCCGATGACAAGATGACAATGTAGCGATCACTGTTGTCAACGGCTGTGGACACTGCCGAGATCACTTGAAGGTTGGGTGGAATGTCTCGGTCTGGATAACACACTTTCTGACCGAGCGTTTCTAATTTCGGCAGTATCTGACTAGTTATCAGTTCAGCATCCGAGTCTGTTACAGATAAAAAAAAATCAAAATGTTTTTTCGAAAATTTAGTTTTCGCATCTTCGGTCACTTCTTGATTCTCACTCTGTCTGTGCTCTAAGTGTGGCAGGAAAGCAATTGTTTCGTCAAGAATCATCCTTCCTCCAAAGTTTCCTATGATACGAATAAATCTGAGAGAGATCCGCACTAAAAAAAGAGACACAAATATTCCGAGCCCAGCAACAAAATTCTCACTCCTTTCAGACATACTCGTAAATGCATTAGCAGCCATATTTACAAAATCCATATTACCTGTGGAAGGACACTGTTTGTTATAATCACTGGATGTTCTGTTCTGGTATAAATATAACATATCCTGTTCTCGAGGCAGCACTACTAGATTATCAGGATGATAAACTTCTAAAAGTTGGTATTTATTTTTCCGAGAATTATAAAATCGACGGAGGTAGTAAACGCTGTGATGCCCGTAAGTCTTCTCGCACAGGCATTGGTAATGATGGGGAATTTTGGCTCGGTCTGGAAATGCTTGCAATTTATAATTTCGAACAAATGGTGGAAACAGGACGTTATCATAACTGTAAAACCAGTAGAGCAGCAGAAACATTGAGCAGCCATTGAACCTTCTGTTGCACGTTCCCATTTCTGTTGATTCTTCGTTAATGAAATACTCAGCAGTGACGTCATCATGGCTTTCGCTCAAATGCCAGTAACTGGTTTTAAACACAAGAATAGCCCCTGGTGGTGCCCGCTTAGTGATGTTACTTTGAAAAACTTCGATAAGCCTGAATTCTTGTGAAGGTGTGTACATGTCTTCTATGCTTGTCTTCACGCTAAGTTCGTTTCTCTTCTCTTCAGTGGATTTGGATTTTCCTTGATGTTGAAACAAGTCAGGCAAGTTAGAAGGAACTTTTGATTCCTTAATCGGTTTATTAAGAAAAGCTATCCAATCTTGTAGACTGTGCTGAACCATTTCTGCCACATGACAGGTGTAGTTTCCAAAGTCATACGATTTTATCAGGTAAATTTTGAGTTTTGCTGTGATTTTATAAACGCTTAGATCATGTTCCTTTGCTATCGTCGCCAACGGGTTTTGATCCCCTGTCAATTCTGTGAAAGTCAGTTCTTGGCGAAAACGCAATGACCTAGGAAGCGGTTTTCCATTTTTCCTCCAGACCACTTGTTGTACGTACGGACGACCACCAGAAAGCCATATTATATCGCGTTCGCAGGTGAATTCAGCATCTTCGTCTCTGTAGCGAAATATCTCGTAGAGAAGGATGGGTGGTGTTTTACCACCCGTTAAAGGATGCACGTTGACATTCCCAAACCCTGGTCTGGATTCATCAACCTCAATGATGTTTTCTTGAAACCGACGAACCACTGAAACTTTTGCGAAGTTCCAGGTGTACATGGTCGTGCCATCAAGAAAGAGGACAACAAAAGCGTAAGAAGACAGACACACGAAGACTAAATATACACAGAACCTTTTCCAGCCATATAGAAATAAAAGCCGAAAAACCTTGGAAAAAAGACAAAGCAAAAACGACATTCCTTGTCGCAAACTATAGCCAAAAGCTAAAAGAAGACAAACAGAATAACAGTTTAAGACATTCATGTCATTTTCGAACTCACGCCAAAATTGCTGCAGTAGTATGCAATGTATAAAATGGACAACGACGTACGTAAAGAAAACCATGTCTAGCCATTTTTTCATTCTGGACGCCATACTTTCAGTTAATCAGAAGGATTTGGATTCAATCTAAAAAAAAATTCAGCGTGTGTGTGTGTGTGTGTGTGTGTGTGTGTGTGTGTGTGTGTGTGTGTGTGTGTGTGTGTGTGTGGTAGGCGATGAGGGTTAGGATTTCAAAGCAGCCGAGGTTTAGATTCGTTTACTGCGACGAGGAGATAGCTACCCTCTAAGCTTTCGCTTCAACACACAAGCGAAAAACAAAAGCAGAACATCAGTGTATCTGATCAAAGCCTAGAGTAAATAATACAATACAGGGAATCCAAAAGAATGTCAAAACACATTTCAGTAAACAAAGAAATACACATAATTTGAAAGCATATGACAAGCAATGACAAGCATTTCACAATCAGTAAGAATGATCTTCCTTCAACTATAATCAACATTAGAAAAACACAAGTCTTTGTTACTGTATTTTTGAGAATGAACAAGAGAAGCTTACTTTATAAGAGAATCATTTAAGTCATTGTCCAAAATGTCTAGTTTGTGGCTCAGTATGTTTGCCTCATGAAATTTCTTACAGTCTTACATACTCCATATTAACTATTCTTAAGAAATAATATTCACGGAAGACTTCAGAGATTTGATAGATGTCGTCCAGCAGACCCAAACACCTTCCTGTTCCACTGCTCCAAGATTTGAGAACGATAGAATGCTTTCTCCAAGTCGATTTTCAGCTAGTTGCGAGTGAATCGCATGTTTGTGGATTTTATTAATCCGGAACACTCAGCAGCGGAGTAGGTGGCAAGGTGTATAAAATCAGGCAAGATATGAGTAGATGCTTGGTTTTCACGATCGCCTCACAAAGATTTTATCAAATCAGTTTTCAGCTGTGCCACTGCGAGAAAGTAAAAGAAATACTTAAGAAATCTCTCTTCATCTTCGATCCTTATCATATGAAGCCATCCAAAATTCTGCCTTACCAACTTTTCCTTCTGTGCTAACAATGTGAATAATTATACAGAGGTACATATACCTGTATTGTATAATCACTACCCCACATCTTTGTGGCTAAAGATTGTCACATTATGGAAGCTATATCCGACTCCTATTGCCGTCAATGAAATCAACATTTATGTTAAAAAAAGAACAAGAAAAAAGTGAGTATGCATGAATGGATCGATGCATATACGTAGAAGTTATACTGATAAACATTGTATCCAACTGCACTACTTATTTACCTTTCAGGTACCTGGATCTTCAATGAAGGAATCAAATTAAATTTAGAATGGCATTTACCCAGTAGATACAGTGTTGTGTCCTGAGGAAAGTAGGGATCATGATTAATATGCACAAATCAGATGTTGCATGAAGGTAATCACATCTAACACAAATTACACAGCACTACATTAAGCTCCACCACAAAGTACATTTCTCTGTACTCCACGCTAGACTGCAATACACTGCACTACATGCTACACGGTACTGCACACCATGCACTGCACTATTCTGTAGTACACTAGACTGAATTAAACCATACTATACACCTTGAAATTCACTTTTATACACTAGACTGAATTATACCATCACACACACCTATGCTGCACTATTCTGTAGTACACTAGACTGAATTATACCATAATATACACCGTACACTGCACTATTCTGTAGTACACAAGACTGAATTATACCATACTATACACCGTACACTGCACTATTCTGTAGTACACTAGACTGAATTATACCATACTATACCCCGTTAAATTCACTTTTATACACTAGACTAAATTATACCATACTATACACCTTGAAATTCACTTTTATACACTAGACTGAATTATACCATACTATATACCGTATACTGCATTATTCTGTAGTACACTAGACTGAATTATACCATACTAAACACCGTACACTGCATTATTCTGTAGTACACTAGACTGAATTATACCATACTATACACCATGAAATTCACTTTTATTCACTAGACTGAATTATACCATCCCACACACCTATACTGCACTATTCTGTAGTACACAAGACTGAATTATACCATACTATACACCGTACACTGCACTATTCTGTAGTACACTAGACTGAATTATACCATAATATACACCGTACACTGCACTATTCTGTAGTACACTAGACTGAATTATACCATACTATACACCATGAAATTCACTTTTATACACTAGACTGAATTATAACATCAAACACACTGTACACTGCACTATTCTGTAGTACACTAGACTGAATTATACCATACTACACACCTTGAAATTCACTTTTATACACTAGACTGAATTATACCATACTATACACCTTGAAATTCACTTTTATACACTAGACTGAATTATACCATACTATACACCATGAAATTCACTTTTATACACTAGACTGAATTATACCATACTATACACCATGAAATTCACTTTTATACACTAGACTGAATTATACCATACTATATACCGTACACTGCACTATTCCGTAGTACACTAGACTGAATTATACCATACTATACACCATGAAATTCACTTTTATACACTAGACTGAATTATACCATACAATATACCGTACACTGCACTATTCCGTAGTACACTAGACTGAATTATACCATACTATACACCATGAAATTCACTTTTATACACTAGACTGAATTATACCATACTATAAACCGTACACTGCACTATTCTGTAGTACACTAGACTGAATTATACCATACTATACACCATGAAATTCACTTTTATACACTAGACTGAATTATACCATACTATACACCGTACACTGCACTATTCTGTAGTACACTAGACTGAATTATACCATACTATACACCATGAAATTCACTTTTATACACTAGACTGAATTATACCATACTATACACCGTACACTGCACTATTCTGTAGTACACTAGACTGAATTATACCATACTACACACCATGAACTCTGCTTGAACCCCCCCCCCGGGTAACCTGCTGGTTCCAAGGCCGGATGAAGGAGGAGGGTTGGGCTTGGGGCTAGCAACCCCACCCCATAAAAACAACCCTTGCTATAGAAACTGCAACTACAACATTACCACAACACACCATGAAATTCACTTTTATACACTAGCCTGAATTATACCATCCCACACACTGTACACTGCACTATTCTGCACTGCACTATGTTCTTAGTTTTGTCTTATTTCAACGACGTGCATTAAGCGCCTTGGCTGAGAAAAATAAAAGTAATCGTAGTAATGGCTTCCTAGCGACTTGTGTGCCTCTAGTTACTGAGTGATCACCACACGCTGACTTGCATTCCTACCGATTATAACGTATTATTAATAAATGGCGTAAAACTAATTCATAAACTTTCATAAAAAAGTTGTCGTTTATACTTTTGCCATTTAAGAGATGTGTTCGACAGTAAATCTTCGAGTAATTTAGCAAGTAACTACATGGTAAAATACACATATTGCTCATGTTTTCAAGACATTAAAGATACCCAAATATTGTTTAAAACATTTCCGAGATAAATCAAACTGCATGAAATTTATTTTGGTACAATATTTGATTCTTCGAAAAATAAAATAGGTAGGTTACCTGAGAAATCTTTCTGTGCCTTTGTTAACGTCAGTCACATGACCACTGCACGTCTATCGGGAAATCCAAGTCAGTTATTTTTAGTATCCGTGAATTTGTAGACACATATTCAAAAGAAGTTTGCGGATAAGGGTCATTCACCTTAAAGTTTGACTTTTTAATTAGTTTCAAATATCATTTTTTTTGTTAATGACATTATTTCATGATGTAAGTTATGTTCTGAGACAAATATTTAACTCCAGACGTTAAATTTAAATCAGAAGGTAATAAAAGTTATATGAGACAAATGTGCAGATGAATAGAGATTGAACTTGTACTACGGAAAACACCAAGCGGTATATGTTACCTGGTCAGGGGTAGACACGTCTGTCGCAATACCTCGAGACTTTATTGTGAACTGGTAGCAAGCAGTGATAGGTTTATTTATTATATTCTGCTCCTATTCAGTGTCAATCATATATATCTCTTATGGCAAAATGCCAAGGCCTAAGTGGGTGTAACCAATGAGATATTTGCGAGAGCTGTGAGCTATTGAGTATAAGGCTATTGATGAATACTAGTGCTTTTTTCATGTTTCTACACCAGTTAGGCTACGATTACACGGCACGATCACGTTTTAATGAAACACTTAAAGTAATTAATGCCTAAAAGTGAGTCCCTCCCGCCAAGTTTAGAAAGGGTTAGTAGAACTAGGAGTAACTGTTTGAAGACAAGTTTTATTCGGCTTTAATGCACTTGGTCGAACCACCTGGTTTTATTGTGGCAGGTAGATCGAGCTCAAGGTCTTTGATCTATGGTTAGTGCAAAGTGCTTGAGTCTGCCGGACAACATCGACCACATCTTTGAAATCTTCCGTGAATATTATTTTACTAGTATCTGATTAGTTTACATTCTGCTGTATGTATGCTTTCGATTCTTTCGAACACAGTAAGACTGTAAACAGATTCATTACTAAAACATAGTGATAATACAGAATAAATATAGCTGATTGGGATTTTGGCCTAGATATATATAGGTGTTTGATTCGTATAACTTACATTAATTTTCGCTTTTTGTCGTAAAGCTCTTCACTATTTGTGCCATTCGGACTATTTTTTCCGCTGTTTTAGCTTCTGAATCTTCGTGAGTTATCAGCTTAGTCTGACCCTTGACCTCTTGTCGACAAATGCCTCCTGCTCCATCCAGTCTCATCACTGCCCTGGTGTTAGTACGACCTTCGTGACGGTCTTCGGTGTGTGCACGTGTATTCGAAGTATGGACACCCATGTTCTTCGTTGACAGATGTGTCGACTGCTTTGAAATCTCTAATACTTCATCAGCCCACAGTTACTGCGTGTGCTCTCTCGCACATTAATTATTGTTATTGATTAGTATGTGTGTTGTTTTTGAACAGCCCGACTTGATGGCAAAAGGCGCTATAGAAATCAACATTTATTATCATCATTATACGTTTACTTACTTCACGACGTTTGAGGTTCCTAGTGAAAACAAACAAACACACACACACACACACACACGCACACACACACACACACACACACACACACACACACACACACACACACACACAGAAGTTACCACATCTTATACTTGAAAAAAATATGCAAATTATCAGCTGTACAAGAAATAAAGCAAACACATTAAAAAACAGAGTAGGCCATTCAAAAGTCCATACTGAGATGACAGAGTATGAAATGTCTTGGTCTATATCGATGTGTAGAAATCCAGAATATGTTGCTTAATTACATCATTATGTAATACCTTATGTAAATCATTTTTTACGATAGAATAAAATATTCTTTGTAAAAATACTTATCTGTGACTCAGAATTTCAATAAACCTGAATTCTTGTTAAGGTTCTTGTAGGTACACGTCTTTCTCTATTGCTGTCTTGTCTTGCAAGCTAATTTTCCTGGCAGTGTAGCTTATCACTTTTTCTTCGAGTGCCCTGATTCCTTTATATCATTTAGTAATGTTAGCACATTTCATTTCTTGTGTTCTTTTATTCCAAGGCAGATTCCGTGAAATATATTCTGAGAGACGCCAGGGTCCGGAAATCCATCCAGTCATACTCCTCTGCAATTGTAAAATGTACCAAACGGACTTAAAATAAATCATTTATTACAAGACTATTGCATTTAATAGACCGTTCAACGTAAATGTAAGAATAAGGAGTAAAATTGACAAGGATGTAACAGAAGATATGTCTACAAGCTGTGTAATTAATCAAGCAGTGTCAAAGTGTATAATCCAGAAAGTCTGGTAACGCCGTGATTTAGGTTTAGCTGCTGGCTTGGGGTAAAAAACCGTCCCCCCTCTCTGGTAGGGGTAGCTCATGGCATTTACAAAGGACAATACTTTAACACTGGTCAACAAATTTTTACTAAAGTCATGTTCCTGAAATAAAATAAGTAATTTCTTATAAATTTTTATGTGCTCAATACGAATATGACAATCAAAATGCAAAATTGGCTCTAGAATTTTTTGCAAACTGCAAAAATTATTGTGTACATCACGAAATGCATGCTAATAGTAATTGACTTGTGGTTAATAGCTGTAAAAATCAAGTCATAGACTACGTCTTAAACTTTTGTCTCTTGTACAGCTGTTCGGGGGCATCTGTGGGGAGTGTCCAGCAGTAGTCAGCCAGCATGGTAGTGGATAATTTTCCCTGGTATTTTTTTTTCCATTGTTGTGATATCTTGATGAAACCGTTCACATGTTCATCACTAACCATACCACAGTTGTCAGGAAAATGGCTCTTTAGAGACACATTGCAGCCAAGTTTCTGATACTGCACCAGCATGTCTTCTACTAGTTCCTTGTAGTTTTCGGCCCTAACATTCCCGAGAAATGTTGTAGACACTAGGAAGTAATTGTGACATCTTCTTTCTATTCACACAACCACTATATTGTCATAATCGTAAACATAATAGTAATAATAGTAATGATAATAATCATTTTAAATAACGCAGCATATAATGATATTGCATTAGAACTCGCAGCACAGTAAATATTTATGAAGACGAAGCAGTATGCGGGCAGTAGGTGATCTTTCGTATACTAAAACACAAAACCCTGTCAGTGAGCTTTCTAATAAATGAACACTTGGTACAAAGGAATTTTCCGAATGCATTTTTTCTTTCAACAAACATCTATTGAGTAACGACAAAAGTATATTTTTTTCCGAAAGGGCTTGTACAGCAGATACAATTTAGTTATAACGACTAGTCTAAAAAGGAAACGACTCAGTTTATTCAATGAGGTTAATAGACCCTCACAAAATACTTGTATAACAATTCGAAAACTTTCGCACTCAGTATCTTCCAACAACAGTTCAACGCAGTATAACATACGTCTACTGTTCATATATGATAATAACACCACCGCTTAAACAAGATTATGTGCGCTAATGGACATGCTCATGTAAACATGTAAAAAAAAGCTCAATCTGTTTTTTATCAACATCTTTTAAGCAAACAACAGGTAATTAATGTTAATGCATAATTCACGCTTTCCTTGTTTGTGTAAGCAAACAACCAATGCTCGTATAAACTTGTATCAAACATTACTACAGAGTTAGACCTGTTTTATTGGAAAGCAGCAATATCTCACAAATAAAATAAGTTCCGATACTGTGTATAAGATGTTCTGACAAAGTTCAGATCGGTACGCTAGTAATCCATATTTGGATAGAGTACAATACCACCAACTAATCATCAGAATCACACAAATATATCTGTACGAACCAGTTGACAGCCTCGTAACATTTACGTGCATAGGCTTGAGAAAAATGTATACTTCACATGTGTAGGTGTGTCAGCCTCGCTTTAGCTAGTACAAAACTCAATTCAAGCACAAAAGTGGAACAAAAACCTCTTGGGACAAAACACTGGCTCACACAACACATACACCAGTCGGCTTAGTTGTAGGTAACTGATGAAGAAATACATCCGAACATCTCACGAGCGTATTCAGTGCAGCAGACGAGCGGGCCCATGCACCTGTACAGTGGGGGAGGGGGAGATGTATAACCCAGGTACATTCCCGTAGTGCTTACATAATGTTTCAAATATAACTTACAAAAAATCACACATTGTGCTAAAACGTCAGGCCAGCGGACAAAAAATAATGTTAAAACATTATCTTGCCTAAACATAGACAAATAAAGATAAACTCACGAATTATAATTCATTGTCCACTACACAGGGTTTGACGGTCTTGTTAGGAATGGCTTGGCAGTATTCTCATAATGACCAACAGTCATTGAGTACTATACTTCGAGTTCAATAATCTTGTAAAATTCCCCGTTCAAACTTTAACATTGCTTTACGCATTTCTTTACATATTTCTAATATTAGATAGCTCATAGAACTGTTTAGAAAAGTCAGCTTGCAACATTGTGATAAACATTTTTAATATGCTAAAATATCTTACAATTTAGTGAAAAATGCAAAGATAAGCAGTTATCTGATGAACTTACAAATGAAAGATTTCCATGCAATCCACTTGGCAATAATAATAATAATGAGGATTTATAGAGCGCTTTTCCAAAGATTTGCTTTACATAAATCATACATAGACTAAATACTTAAAACGACTATGCACCCATATTTGCATATAGCAGACACGCTCACTTCTACTACAAACACCACTCATACACAGAGCAAATTACAGACACACCTTATACACGCTAATGGTCAGAACACGGTCGCAGTGAGGTCGTAGTTCAGAAAAAATGTCTCTCAAGTTTCGACTTAAAGGAGGCAAAAGAACCAGAGTGACGAAGGCTGACGGGTAATAAACACGAGAGACTTAAGTTTTGTGTCTCACTTGACGCCCTTCTGCACCCATCTGGACAATCTGCGCAGCTGGTCATCTCTTGACAAAGCGGTCGTCCAGTCATGGACTTCAAATGACATCATCCAAGGAAGCAGCGGGCAGTCGTCAAGTTTGATAACGAGCAAAGGCGACCGGGGACACGTCTTGCTGCAGACTGCTTTGTTGCCAATCATATCTACCTCCATGTTTAGCTTAAACTCGTCATTCAAATATTCCGAGGACCAAATAATAATGCAGCGAGTGCTGTTGTCAACTGCTGTGGACACTGCTGAAAGTATCTGAAGGTTAGGTGGGATGTCCAGCTCTGAGGTACACACTCTCTGTCCACATGCTTGTAACACAGGAAGTATCTGATCAGTAACAAGATGCGTATCACAGTCTAAATGAGAAATAAAGATGTCAAAATACTGACTTGAAAATTTTGATTTTGAATCCTTGATGTCTCGCCTGTCGAAGCCTCCACGTCTTCGACAAGGAAGTAGATGGTCAAGAATGAATCTACCTGCGACTTTTCCTACAATTTTAACAAATCTAAAGCAGGCCCAAATAATGAGGAGAAATAAAATAATTGAGAAAACAATAAAAAGATTTTCCCACAAATCAAACTCATTTACCACAGCTTCTGCTGCTGTCTTCAAAAGATGCATGTCCTGTGAAGAGAAAGACTCAAACTCGTGCTGGTTCTCATGGGACGTTTTGTTCTGAAATAGGTTTAACATATCCTGGTCTCGAGGCAGAAGGAGAAGTTCCTCTGGATGGCGAATTTCTACAAGATCATACTGACCAGAAGAAGAGTTATAGAAGCGTCGCAGGTAGTAAACATTGTGACTACCATAAGTCTTTTTGCAGACACATCGATAATATCGGGAAACTTTCTCACTGTATATTGACCATTTGGAATCTAAATTTTGAACCATTGGAGGAAATGACTTAATATTGTAATTAAAATACAAGTACAGTAGAAACACCGTAGAGCATCCTTTGAAAAGCCCTCTGCACTCCCCCGTTTCAGCTGATTGCCCATTTATAAAATACTCTGTGGCAATGCTGTCGTTGCTGTCACTCAGATGTCGGTAACGGGGTTCAAATGCCATAATGGCGCCTGGTGGGGCATGCACAATAGTTTTTTTACGAGGAATTTCAACAAGCATGAACTCTAGCTTCAGTTTCCATGTGTGATAATATGACCACATTACGAATCTGTGTTCCATTTTCATTTTCGCGGCTAAATTTCTCTTCATTCGTTCCATACGTGGCTTCAGCGGGTCAGAAGTGAAATGTCTATTTGCTAGTAACACTATGTCTGGTGTAAATTGATATTCATGAAGGGCCATTTGTGCAAAATCGCAGGTATAGTTTCCGAAATCATAAGATTTTACATGGTAGATTATAAGTGTTGCTGTGACTTTGAAAACTGTCCAATCAGGCCGTTCTGTTGATTTCCACCAACTCAGATTATATGGCACTTCTTTGATATGGAGCTCTTCATGAAAGCGTTTTATCGCAGGAAGGGGTTTTCCATTCCGTCTCCAAATCACTTCAACATATGGATGATTTTTTTGCGAGCCCCAGGTTTTGTAGTCTTCCCACGTGAATGCAACATCCTCTTCTTTGTACCGGTAAAAAATGTTAGAAGAATTTGTCTTGACCTCGTAATTTGTTCTGTATTCTTCCAGGCCAATGATGTTGTTTTCAACGCGAGTGTTCAATTCTTGCTTGGCTATCGTCCAAGTGACCATAACAATGCCTTCAAGAACATAGACAACGAAACAGTATGAAAACAAAACTATGAAAATTCCATATGCAGATAAAATAACTACACCATGCTGGGAGGGAAGTCGACGAGCCTTAGTAAGTAATAAAAATGAGAATAACACTGTACGTCTCAGACCAAATAAAGAAGTTGACACAAAATACACTGCAAAATGGCTGAAAATGTTTAAATCATCTTGAAACTTGCGCCACGTTTGACTCACTATTATGTAATTCCCGATCAGGAGCACAATAACAATACAAACACTTATTTTTAGGAAGAACATAAATCTGTTTGCCATACTGCTCAGCAGCGACCTGACTGAAGATGTCTTGAGGCACTGCTATGTATCGTAAAATGATACTTCCTAGCTGTGACCAGCTATTCTCTAAACATTTTGGTCACATTAAAAGAGGCTTGCACGGTAAACGGTTGCTGTATCAGTAACTTCAAGACGGATCACAACAATAACAGCAGCAATGGTCATGCTGGGAAGGATCTAGCACAATAACATCATAAGGTTTGCTGCAGACTGTACACCTCCCTCAAAGTTCTCATCCTGCTATCTTATATTGCCTATCCAGACAATTGAGAACAAGTGCTTGTGGAGGCTTCTCCAGATACCTTACATGGAACGTAAAAACAATGTCTTTGTACGAATCTCGTGGGATACCAAGGACCCCTTCTCGCAACAGTCAAGCTGGTCAAGCTGGTCTGGTTCACCTTTGTGACCCGGCACGAAAGTCCAAGACCGTCCTTCAGGGTACCTTCGAGAGGGGTCGACCCTGAGTCGGAAGAACTGGCTTGTCAACGCGAGGGAATACACTGGTCTTTCTATTCAGGACCTGTTTATAATAATAATAATAATGAAGATTTATATAGCGCATATTCACAATCATAGAGAGCATGATCGTAGCGCTTAAAATCAAGGAAGAGACGTGGACTAAATGGATAGAACACGAGGGCGTAAGAATAAACGACAGTAATGACGACAAACAGAAAACAAAGATGGAAAACACAAAAAGACACCAAGTAACAGAACATAGAAAATATAGCGATTCTAAGGGACAAAGAGGTTAGCTTTGTCATTTCCGTTGCTAAGGAAAACCCTCCTGAGACTCTTGAAAATCATTGAACCTGCTTTTTCACATAGTCCGCCACACTAATTGCACAGTTCAAACTTAACTGCTTAGTCTTTGGACTAGAAGGATAAAACTGGTATGAAAAGAAAGGGCAATACCTCGAAAATGCATATATATATATTATCGTAATAAAACTCCTTTCTTTTACAATTAAGACTCATTTGTGATGACAGTGAACACATTTTTCGAACTGTCGCAATATGAGCTGGCCAGTGAGCACAGAACAACAACACATTCGTCCTAATGTTGCCTTAACTACTGTTTTGAGATTATGATAATGCATCAGTCTGAAGCTCTCATCAACATATTTTGTCACCATTTTATTTTTGTTGAGATTGTTGAATGATGTCTGCACAGTTTGTGATGTGTTCTTACAGTTTCTGCGGTGGGGAAAGGGGCAGTCAGGACATAAATATGATATAAAACACTGAGAATTGTGTTATGAACATGTGTTACCACCCCTGATTGATTGGTGTGACGATGTTGTCACCCTTCTGTATTTTTCTTGCATGAGTAGAGATTGTCACCCCTGAATTGAATGTTGATATAGGGGACGTTGTTTAGAAATTGGAGAGGAAGCAGACGTGAGGGTCTGGGAGAAAGAAGAATTTGGGACAGAGGTTAGAATTGCTAGTAACTGTGTGGATAAATAGTAACTGAGTGGATAAATATTAACGGTGTGGAGAAATATTAACTGTGTCGGTTGTCATTGATAAGCGACTGTGTGGTTCCTCGATTTACTAATTTTCTCAGCTGCTGTGTGATCTCCTGAGAAGATCGTAGAACTGTGTGGATTTACCTACTGTGGAATTATTATTGACTTGATTATTTGTCTGCCGTTAAGACTGTCGGAGTTATTTGGTGGATGTATGCTGTCCGTATGATCAACGCCAGAGAGCAAGACTGAAAGAGTGGAACTGTTTGCCGTGTCGACCCCTTCCCCCCCCCAACAACACGAGAAGAGAGAACTTGAAGGACTTTGATATAATCTGCGTGTATACATTTGTTTTTGTGTAGACTCAGTGTAGAATATTTGTGCTGAACTTTTCTTTTGTTTATTTAGTAAAGTATATATTTACGTTCACCCGATTAATAGAAACGTTCGAGCCCATGTACAGACTTTAGTGATTTGTTGTCTGAAAGAATACGTGTGAGACTCAGTGTTTGCAGGCGTGCTCTGTGTGTGTGTTCCTCAACAAATTGTGAAAACTATGTTGAGACTTACCCGTAACACCTCGATGAGACCTCGCGGAGATCGACTTCCACAGAGAGGTCGCCAAGAGCTATTTATGGCATTAATAATTAACTTGAAGCCTCATTGTATAACGGGTATTGCTGTCGAGATAAGTCGCCAGAAATCGCCTGCTCTTGAAATTTTTTTTTTTTGACGGTACCAGATGGCATTACCACAGGATATTCTCTATTTAAATGTGAATTTTGGTAGTCGTAGAGCTCCTTAACAACAGATGTTAGGCTAAAAAATGTGTAAATAAGCTAGCCAGGTAACTCACCTGAAGACCTTGTGTAGATCGAAGGCGGTGATCTACTTCAGCGGGAATTCCCCGTGTTGTTGGGGTATGTATACTTAAAACCCCGATATAAAACGGGTACGTATATGTCATAGTTAGTCGCCAGGTATCGTCTGCTCCCGAGGTTATGTTTCTCCTTTTTTTACCCTTTGTGTAATTATTTTTTCTTTTCATTTCTTTTCATGTTTTTTCATCTGTATTCTGTCTATATTACTTTATTTACTTTTCTATATTACTTTATTTACTTTTCTATATTACTTTATTTACTTTATTTTTCTATTGATGATGTAGTCTGGGTTAAGACTATCATCCGCTAAAACAAAAAGTGTTTTTTTTTTTTTTTTACTTTTCACTGATATTCCGCACAGAATGACAGAAGGGACCATAATAATCGCAAAGGCCTGCTGAAATGTTAAATGTGTCTATTTCCAGGATCTCTCTCTCTCTCTCTCTCACACACACACACACACACACACACACACACACACACACACACACACACACACAAACACCTACGCACGAACGCACGTAAACGTTTCTAGATAAATCGATAGGTAGGAAGACAGATAAATAGAGACACAGATACAGATTTTAAAAGTTGTCTGCAGGAAAATTGATCACAAAATGTTATGCCGATAATGTTATTAATGGTGGTGTTATAATAATTTGCCACTGCTGACTTTCGAAGATTTGACTGGGTCTAGCGAAACAGATAGAAAACAGCCGATCTCACCGTAAAAGAAAATAAAAATTTTATCTTTACTCTCTCCAGGGTAGAAAAGGTAACATGACAAAGACGTGAACTAACGGCCGTTTGGTGATCTTGGTGATCACCATAAATACTGTAGCCTGTAGACGCATACGGAAAATCATGGAATTCAATTAGGACCCGAACATGGTGGAACACTTTATACTGTCAGCAATGGGAGCAAAAGATCAACGACGATTTGGATTAAGATTTATCTTCTTCTCATCAATAACCACCATAACCATAAAAAGACAATATAAGGAATCTAGAAATGGCAGCCCATATTCAGCCATCAAATCCTTTCAGCTTCAGAGGTCGGGAGGTCCGGATCAAGCGATTTGAACGATTCAAAAACGCTTTGGGCTTAAAGTAGCAGCTGGAGGAATAAACATTGATATGATCTCTAAGTTACGAGAGAAGAAACAGAAGATTTGCTCACGAGTTTTCATTTTTCTTCTAAAGAGTCAAAGAAAGATAAAATGGTAAAGGAGACATTCCAGAAAGATTTTTACCTTGGACCAAAGGTGATCAGCAGGAAGAGTACCCGTGAACATACAGAGCGTTTACCTTGGGAGCAAACCTAACATACGGGTGCCTGACTGTTAGACAGTCATCAGTAAGAGTTAAGGGCAGTGGAAGGAGGGGGATGTTCTAGACACAATAAACCAGTACAGTTCGCGGCTCCAACAGACTGAGACCCTTTATGCTTTACGGGTCGTTGGCTGGTTGAAGATGTGCCGAGCCAGCAACAAAATCCTGACCTTGTGAAGTTCTGCAATCAGTTGACGAGCCCCGACAAGTGGTTTTCGTTGGTTGGTTGCGACTTCATCGATAGACCACAGCTTTACGTGCCGCTACGTGTTCATTACGTTCATGCTATACACGCACACCAGAACAAACAGCCAAGCTGCACACACACACACACACACACACACACACACTTCTCGTGACAAGGAAAATAATCAACGTTTCTATCATCTGCGCAGGCCGGAAAAGGTGCTTGACAATAGTGTGATCCTGATATCAGTTTGCCTGCAGTCACAGTAAATCTACAGACAGTCACAAACCTAATTTGACCTACGAACTGTCTAGCAGGAAGCTCATTGGAAACATCAAGCCCTAAAGCATAAAACAGAAAAAGTAACTAAGATATGGATCATATGCTGATTATTTGTGCTTCTGTTTCTTTCGAGAGAACCTTTCTTGGACGCAGATCAGAGTTCGTTATTCTTCTTAAAGTAAATCTCACATGCACAGTCTGAAGCAGAGTTGCAGCCACTAAAACCGATTAGGAAAGACGAGGGCGATTATACAAGGAATTTACATGCCAGTTGTTGCAGTTGACAGAAGAGGTTGTCTGTGCTAACCATCGCAGTGGTCGAGTTCAGATCGTGCATATTTCGAGAAGCGAAACCAGTGAACGTGAGAATGGCTGTCACAAATCTTGTGAGGAAAGTTTTCGTGTTGTTCTACACGCTAACAGTGGGGCTAGTGGTGGAGCTAGTTAAACTATCGATACTTATCACGATCATTGCTGTCCTGGGGTTGACGTGGCTGGTTGTGTCGGCCTTCACCGTGTGGCAGATATACGCGCACACACACAACGCTGCCCTGACGGTGGTAGCGGGCTGTGGGGCTCTTGCTGGTGGATGTGTCGTCATCATCCTTGTTCGGCGTCTGGCTCGTGGCGTCGTTGGGTCTGCGCCAACGTCATCGTCTGATGTGCTACAGCTGTTGCTGCCATCAAAGCCATCAAGGGCTGGAGTGAGGCTGTCTCGTCAGTCGACGATCTCTGCAGTCTCCGAGACAACGGTCAAGAACAATGGCGTGTCCAAGAAACAATCTTAGGTCAGTACTAAGATAATCTGATTTTTTTTTACAAGAGAAGTGCGATCTTGTGATGTTACTAAGCCCGTCATCGCTTTGTAATTGTAAAAGTAAAGAGCATTTAATGCAAACCGAAGAATATATAATTTTAGCGGGTGATCCCATTTTTTAAGGAAGACCACGTTTTAAAAGTTTGTGCTTTTAGTAACATGCCATACAGCTTTTCTAGAAGGTCTCCTAGTTTATAAAATGACAATTTTAAGTGTTGAATTATTGCTCAGACTTTGCTCAGATCAAGAGAATGCCTTCTCGTACTGTGCCATGAACACTGTGATGGTTCAGTAGGTAAGACGAGCACTGACACTACATGCCATTCTTTCACATGCATGCATTCTTCGTCTGCAGACACACTAGGTCGGCTCCTCTTGGCAAGGGACTATAGGAGTTGGAGTTCGGTGACATCCAGTGACCCGTAACTTCAAGTCTGCACATGAACCAGGATCGACATGGAGAGAAAATTTGCAAGCTACTGCAGAAGGATTATGGCTGTTACTCTCACAAATAATTGAACGTGTACAAGACTGTGACCAGTACAAGCAAAATATTCTGTTTAACACAGCATTTGCGTTGTGTTGTTGCAGTGAAAATTTCATGTTGATCCTCATACTTTGATGGTACTGGTCATAGTCTTGAACATTGTCAGTCATTTCTGAGATCGTATCCAGATCAAAGACGACGGATACCCTCCTCACACGCGGTGTTTGTAAATATGTGTCTATGTGTCTATGCTAGAAGCGAGTGCTCATAATTCGTGTCCTTGCTGCGCTTGGATTCTTTTCCGTCCCGCGCAGTAGTATTTCGTCTTCTTTCCACAAGGGAACTGATTTCCAGTGACCCGTAACCTTTGGTCATAATTTGATGCAGGATTGACACCAAGATGTACAACTTTGCAAAGGAAAGCATCTTTACTTCAAGTACTGCATGCAAAACGAACTCGATAGTTTGAACACGGACTCGACTATAATCACAAAAAAATCTGTTTTCCTGATACGTGTGACACATCAATATTTTAAACATCAGCTATGAAAAGCGCATTTGCTAAATGATGTCTTTATTTATATTTCAGTGTAAGTACTCAATGTACTCAGGTATTTTCTCTCCCAGAAATACTCTACAGAATTAGACCTGTACTGACCGATTGTTTTCAAAACTGAAAGAAAAAGAAATTTTACTTGAAAAAAAGACAGGTTCAAAAAGTATTAAAAAAACAGTGCTTTGAGAACTAGACTGAAGCATGCGAAGAGGGGATGGGGAGCGTTTCTTTATCACTTGGTAAGCAAGAAGGAATTAGATGTGTTCTTGTCAGTCATTCCATACTCAAGAATGTAACAGCTCCGTGTCAAACAAACCGCAAATAAAATCAATTAGGATGTCAAGCATAACATACAAATTAATTAGGAGATAGTTGTATAACATAATAACCTGCGACATTGGCATTAAAAACCTGTTACGTAAAGGATCTTTTCTGTCTTTATATCAAACCATATTTTATTTTAGAAAACGTATCAGTAAAAGCGTGTTTCTATACATAACTAACATACGGAATAAAGATCTAAATACAATTTTCATTTAACACAATTCAAATAAAATTTTGTGCATGATGATTGAGACTATTCTTTTTAGTTCTTTTTAGGATTTCAGATTTTTAGTTCCAGTCACGCACACCTGTGTTTTACGTCGATGGTCGCTAACGCGTTCAAGGGAGGCAATGGCCTTGACTTTGGTTATATTCAGAGTACAGTCCCTTATATTACGTTTTGTCTTTACATAGACCCGCTCGAGAAACAATGAAAACAAGCATACTAAAAGAATTCAAGAATTACTTTCGTTTTTTTAAACCCAGCAGTAAATCACACAAAGACAGTCGATCTCAAAGATATCCCCAGAAGCATGGAACAACCGACTGACATATTTGATTAAAGACAAGGCCTCGAGGAATCTTGAGGCACAGAAAGTTCTACCAGCATTTATCAGCACTGTGAAACCAACGATCAAATTCCCTTCACAAATAGCTAAATTTCCAGCTTCCCTCCTTTTTTTAAAGCTGCTGTGCCCAGCCATTAACATTATCTTTGCGCTGAAGCTTTTAGCAGGCCCAGACATGGTCATGCATGATAAAGCACATGAGTTAGGTGTCAGTGACCCATATCATCACAATGCGTTTAGGCAACACTGCCTGGTGCTACGGATTTTCTGTAACAGTTGTGGCTGTGGTCATACGTTAAAAAACATTTCGTTTACAGCCTGCAGGTGCAAGCATTGTCGCCCAACTTGGGATCGGCAAGAAAGTAAACTAACGTTGGTATTAATGTGGAGCATGTGACTGGTACAGTGAGGCAAAATATCCTCTTTTGGATTCCACATTGCTAATGTCGTTAATGAGTATACGATAATAAAAAGGCAGTTTTAGATAAGTGGATGTTACTTTGTGAAAGATTATAAATAATTTTCCCAGAAAGTAATAAATGACTTAGACTTTATTAAATATCAACAAACAGAACATAGGATTGTGGTCTGGTGTCACAGCAGAAGCTTTACACTCACACAATCACACCAGACGTTTAACATGAAACAAAGCTCATGAGAACGGTACAGTGTGTGCATCATGCTTATGTTTTTAAATTCACCTGAGGGTGTTTTCCCACACAGCATCTGCCACCTGTTAAGAGCGCCAGTGTAGTTCACTATGTACATAGCTACCGACCCAGTTGAAAATACAAACAACCACGTAGTCATTCCGGGCAGAGTTTGAAATCGTACAATACATATGACACAAAACACGGAGGCTGTTTGCCCTTCAGGAGGGCTTTGACTTTCATTTGCACATCACGTGATATACAACGTGGCACAGCTCGATCTGTATCAATATGCCAAAGCTGCTTTGAAAGGAATTTCACATATTTCAAGTGTAAAATCACACACATAAGTCATGCCAACATAAACATCATACTCGACATAATAAAGGGAATCATAGCCGAAACAAAACTGCAATAGATGACCGGGAAAAGGATGAAAGGACAACCAACTGTCAAGAAGCGAACCGCAGCCAGCAATGGCGTCACAGGTGTGTGCCTGTATTTCTTAGTCGGTAGGTCCAGCCTTACACTCCTTCTCGATAATGAGGTCTTTTACGGCAACATTTTCATCTTGGAAACGATTTGAGAGTCACATGACGTGCTCAATATCACGGACTTTTTGTTGTGAAAGTCCAACATTGTTCCTGATGACAGTAACCAGGGAAATCTCTCAGTTAACAACTGGAGTTTATTCTTTGGAAACAATGCGGTCGTCGTCACCAAGTTCTGTTGATGACGTCACGAATTTAATTTAATCATTCTGTTTGTTTCCCTTCAGAAAGGAGTTGAGGAAATACAGCACGAGAATATATTGGTACCTTTTCTGATAAATTTGTTCTAGATAAGAAATGGCTTTGCTACCTTTTTGTGTACTTGGTGACCGCTCAGAGATTTTTACGATCTTAAGACAGAATATCAATCTGATGCCATAAAAAACTTTTGATCGTCAGGTATTCATGAATACAGGTAGGGCTGAGAACTGACCGGTAATAACGACAGGTTATATGGCTGAGGAAATGTTATCTTATGAAGGTCGGTGGGTACTAAGGATAATAAATATCCATTGAACGACTGCGATCATGTCACCGAGACCTTTCGCGTGCTTTCATTACTCTCATTTTATCTCTGTCTCATACGTGTGCGCAAATCTCCTCGCCCCCCCCCCAGTCTCTCTCTCGTACGCTTCACCCCCTTTCTCTCTCTCTTACACGCACAAAGTTCAAACAAACATGCTTTGCTAATTTCTTTGTTGAAAATGCCCCTCCCGATCCACCGCACCTTTAGAAGAATGCATACCACTATACAGATATAGAAGTCTGTCCTCTCCAGGTCACAGGTGCAGAAAATGTGTGCAGGTAAATGTCTTGTCCTTAGGCGGTTTGGTGGATACAGTATTCACATGCAGAAAAGTAGGTGTACAAATAAAAAAGTATAAACTTGATACAGTCTTTGCCGGATATCACAAATAAATATTTACACTGGTCTAACTTGGAAGCTTGATCTTAAATATATCCCTGGTAGTTGCTGCACAGAGTAATTAAACTATTCCCATTTATGGTTTCTCGCCTACCGTCTGCAACTGTTCAAAAATTAAAGTGGGGGACCATGAACTGAAGACGCTTATATTAACGACAACAGGTGGATTGAGCTACCTGCCAAATTTTAAACATATGTACGGAAACATCTCGAGTTTTTATTCTGTGGGCCTGTGCCCATTTTAAGGGGAAGTAATCCACCGTCACCACCACCACCACCACCAACCTCTTTATCATCAAATCTCTAATCTCTGATTAAATCTTTAAGGAGAAATTGAAAAATCAAACTAATTTGCTAGTATACAAGGATGGAGGGTGGAAAAAAAGAGTAAGACATGAGTATAGAATAAATTCTTTTAATGTACGTCAACGTTGTACACTCTTCACATGTGTATGATAATTATTATTACATCTTGAGTAGTTTATAAGATACATAATTTCATTTCACTTTCCCCTTGGACTGCTTGTTTTCTCACTTAGAGTTCTCTCTCTCTCTGTGCCTGAGGTGTTGTGTGTGTGTTGGGGGGGGGGGAGTATTTCAGGGAAGTTGTGTGCTTTACACCACACGTGTCACTGTTACACGCCAGTCCATCAGGCAGGCGAAAGTATAACCTCACTTTTCAAGTTTCATTTGCATAGTTGACTATGCACGTGCAAGCGCCCATCGCTTAGGCCTTCAACCCACGCAGATTTCCCCAACAGCCGTGTTGTTGCTGACAGGAGTGACAAGTTTCGCCATGCTGTAGCTCCGAGAGGTCAATAGGTCGAACTCCTGTTTCAGCCTGTGGCGTGGTCTCGCGAGAAAAATGGCCGTCGATGAAAGCCCACAGTTTTGATAGCTGCGTGTATGGGCCTCCTCGTGCGTTGACAGATACCTGACAGCGACAGAGCCGGAGCGACTGAAGGAAAAGGTTTAGTCACACCAGAGGCTGGGAACTATAGGCTAAAACACAGTTTCACCAATGTCATGTCGGGTTTAACCACGAGGAAGAGAATACCACGTGACAGAAAGCGCCGCCAGAAAGTCTGTGCGTGTCGTAATACAGATACCCATGATTCATTCTTGGCCATTCTAGTATGTTCAAATCAGCACGTCAATCACCGGAAAGTTTTGTTATCACCAAGCACAAAGTTATTCAAGACAACAAATGGCCGTCACAAATCTCA
Source organism: Marisa cornuarietis (assembly GCA_004794655.1). Taxonomy (NCBI): domain Eukaryota; kingdom Metazoa; phylum Mollusca; class Gastropoda; order Architaenioglossa; family Ampullariidae; genus Marisa; species Marisa cornuarietis. Next base: position 293,162 of record SMMW01000513.1, on the reverse strand, counting down.
CCCAAACATATGGTCCGCTTTTACTAGACGATGCTCGCAACTTAACACCAGCATTAAATACGTTTTCATTTTTAGTGCTGTTTTCTAAGTCTCTTCCTATCATGTCAATAAAGTTTTTGACTCTTGACAAATGTGTTACTATAGAACAGATACAAGGTTATACTCTCCTAACTTTTTTGAGTCCGTCTTGTGTCTTCTTCAGTAGCTTGTGGGGTTTAAGTGTTATAAAAGACACGGAACAGACTGATATCAAATAAGGATGACTACTCACATTTACCTTTTACTATATCGTCCCAAATTTTCAGAAGGTCTTTTGCACTCTTAAAACTCGTCACACTAACAACATCTTCCAGCAATCGGCACCTGCTTATGTTCGAGATGACGGCAAAGTACGGGCAGTGTATTCTAGGAATGTTTATTGTTTTCGCCAATATTCCCGTCAGGTGAGAGTCCTCCGACAGCACCGTCGGCATGTGCTGGTAAGCAACGAGCAAACTGCTGAAGGCATCATGGGATATCACGTACGAATGCCCGTACAGGTAGCGGGGGAAGTAAGGTAGCGGGTAAGCAGCTTTGTCCACTTCCCAGCGTCCATAGCGAATGACTTTAGGTTTCGAGTGAGTGTGTCTGTGGCCCAGGATGTAGAGCTTCCGCTGATTAGAGATGGTGGCTAGCAGGTCCAAGAGAAGAGGCATGTTCACGAACGTGTCTTCGTCTATTTTTAACAAATGCTGCGCGTTAGCACAGAAGGTGACAGTCCAGTACAGCACGAAGCCCATTTTGATGGTCAGGTTGCGATAACTCTCTACAAAGTCGCCCATGACGATGTCTCCATAACGGTCGGATTCTGCTTTCAGCTCTGTTATGTTTGATTTTGAGAGAACACCAAGGAAGAATACGACCTTCATCTCGTAAGACGGACCTGACCTCCGTGGCCACGACCCTCCACGAGCCAAGCTGCCCCATGTATTACGGATAGCCTCCCTTTGCGCTGTGTGATCAGCTACGGAAGGCACAGCGACCAACAGAAACGGACCATCCTTAGGACACAGAGGAAAAGCCTGCATAATAACCTTTGGAACGAAGCTGTTGACAACATGTGGTCGAAGCCGAAAGAAGGACGAGTTGTCTCGCAGATAATCCTCATCATCAATTAGCCGCAAAGACTGAATAATGGTGTGCAAATTTTGCTGATAAATCCAGTTTGCACTCAAACGAGGAGAATCGTCTCGAACGTTGGAGTTGTTCTTTGTCTGGATCATGTTAAGGACATCTTTTGTAGTTCTGTTAACGGAGGCTGAAGATTTGGTGGAAAGACTAGTTGTTTCATTTCGCTTTCTTTCTGCGGTTTGCAATGGAGCCCCTGCGACTCGCTCATTGATGATAGGTGCAGGAATTCTCTCGTTTATGGAATCCGGAGACCTATACTGTGATCGTTCGGTGGAGGGGTAAGCTGTGTAAATGAAGACAAGAGTCGAGAAGATGACGAAACCGAAGAGCTGAAAACAGTACTGCCTGTAGACTCGCTTGAGGACACGCAGGAGACTGAAACACAAGAGGAAATACATAAAAACGTTGCTCTCTCTATATACATAATAAAGGTAATTATAGGCCCCATAGCCTATAGGCTATAACTACGGCGTGGCACGTGAAAGCCCAACCCTTTTCTTCCTCCGCTTGCATCTGCTCTGATATATTATGGAGCCATTCCTGCAGACCAGCTGCTTGTTAGAGAGGGAAAGCTTTCTAGCCAATGTCCACAGGGAGAACTGAGACTATAGTATGTTAATTAGGATACCAGTGTACAAGCGTGACGTCACGTGATTATACACTTTCTGTGTTTGGTGATATTTATAAGAGTATATCTCGAGAAACGGAAATGCTGTGTTCACTTCAATACGTTGATCACCTTTAAGATTATTAGAATAGATTTTGGGTCTGTGCGCCTTTCTGAGTTCGGATGATAAGTGTGTTTCGTGCCATCATGCATCTTGTTCCAACCATTGTTCTAGAATACTGTCGTGTTTGATTCTTTAGTGCCAGGGTTGTTCTCTGTTCTTAGATGAGTTGTCCGTAAACTTCAAGCAAAGAATCCAGACGAATCTTTCTTCACCTCCCCTTGACTGTGAGAGACGAGAAATGTTGGTCCTTGCAATGCTGTGTCTTCTACTGTTTAATTTCTGTACAACACATTAAACCTACGTAAGGGAAACCAAGCTATAAAATATGCTAATCTACACAGATATTGTCAGGATATTGTTGATGTCAAAGCGCATTGAACTTGCTTCCAGCAGAAAAAATGCGGTATACAAATACTTTTATTATTATACTTTGTTCTGTAACCAAATTTCGGGTTTGTTCTGTAACCAGACACAGGTTGTTCTGTAATCATTTTTCGGGCTTGTTCTTTAACTATATGCCGGTTTTAATATGTAACCATACACAGGTTGTTTTGTAACCATATTTCGGGTTAGCTCTGTAACTTGATGCCGGTTTTAATCTGTAACCATACCCACAGGTGACAGGCTATCGATCTCTCCAACTTGTTTCTCTGTCAGACACGAAGGATTTTTTTAAACTCTTGGGACGAACAGCACCGTGTCAGCGCCAGCATGATGTATGTAAACAGATGATATATTAGTCAGGCAGCATATTTAGAGCACGATGGTACAAAAAGTCCTTCTCACCGCTAGGGAAGGTAGACTGTCCAGCGGGCGTCGTAAAGCTGTTCAGAATGATGGGAACTCAGTAATGAAAGGAGACAAGTGTTTACAAATGACAGCAGGGAGAACAATTCTGTAATAAAGAGCGCTTCTTTAACGAATAATACTTCTCTAATACAAGCATGTGTTCATCTTTTATTAAGTCTTCATTTTTGAACGCGATGGACAACTTTAAAGTCGGCTAGGAGAGTTGTCAAGTGTTGGTGTTATTTATTGTTATTATTACTGATAATCGTTTTGGTTATATTGTTAAAATTACATTAAAACAAGTAAGAAGTATATTATTACAAGACTGCTGAAACATCATCTTTCAGTGTGTTCATCTGCCATTAAGTCCGGACAGTTGACACTGCACGATGGACAACTGTGGTCAGCAAGGCGATGATGATATTATTATTATTGTCGACATCGTTACGATTACATTAAAGAAAATTAGAAATATATTATTATCAGACTACTTAATCAGCATCTGTCATCTGTAATCAAGTCCGGATAGCAGACTGCACGATCGACAACTGTGGTCAGAAGGCGACGACGACGACAACGATGATGATGTTGTTGTTGTTGTTGTTGTTGATGATGATGAAGATGATGATGATGATGATGATGATGATATTATAATTTTCGACATCGTTACGATTACATTAAAACAAGGTAGAAGACTGATAAATCGCAGCATAATTCGTAGTTCAAACCAGTCATGCGATGGCACTTACTTCATTTCGAGAAACCACTTTAGCAAATAAAACCCACAGACTGGGGGTTAATTCACATAACACCAGGATTCCTCTTGTGGCCGGCTGTTTTCTCTTTGAGGGAGAGGCGGATTTTTATTGTTTCGGATCTCTACCTCTCTCATACACACGAATGCAAAGCAAAAGACAACAGTTTTATTTATAGAAATAGTTGACAGTGCATCTGCTGGAGGCCCACTCCATGTCGCAGAGGGGGTGACAGGATGATAGAGGATCTGTCTCAGTGGAGAGGAAAGGAGGAATCATGTACAAGTCACACATGGCCATGCGTGGGCAAATGTACGACCATATGTTGCTACATAATCTTCCTTTCTTCCTGAGGAGTGTAACAATGCAACGATGAGTGTATTGATTGAGCTTGCGCCATTGTAAGTGCTGGTGATAAAAATCAGGAAGAAAAAAAGACGAGTTGCCAATAAAAATAATAATAATTGAATTTGTAAAGTGAATTTCGCAGCGTGGCTTCTGATGATAAGTGATAAGTACAAACAAACCGACAGTCCGAACAATAAATATAAGCCTCAACAAACAGATGTTAGCATGACAAAAACATGAGCCAGATGCATGGATTACGAACTGGGAGCAGTGCTATTGACTTTGAAAAAAATATTTCTCAACGCTGAAAGAAAAGAAAAAGTTTAAAAAAGGAATTTATTTTTTTTCTTCGACGGACATTACTCTTTCACACGCACGCACGCACGCACGCACGCACGCACGCACGCACGCACACAGTATTTGTCAAATATGCACACATAAATATATTTACACAACAAACAAATGAGTAGCATGGAGATATAGATGTTGTCAAGAATAATTATTTAATTAATTAATTACAAGAACAGAAACAAGAAAGCTCATTTTTGTCACGAGATAGGGGCCTTTCTGATGTAAGGTTGTTTATTGTATTACATGTAAAATAAAGAAAGTTTAACATTTGTCATATCTGATCTGTAATGTCTTCTATTGTGAACGATTCTTTGTACTGTTACGCCGATTTTTTTTTTGTATTTGTTGTTCAACATGTGCTGCTTCATGCTTTCCATTTTGCTCTAAAAAGTAGAATATCCATAACGTACTTTCAGAACACATGAACTGAGCTGTCGACTGACTAAGTTCACATTCTTTGAAGCACATCTGTGAAAATACAACGAAATTACCATTGTCTGTCGTTGCAGAACTGACCCCTCCTTACCCCCCCCCCAAAAAAAAACAACAACAGAGTCCTTGATTTCTGCTCTGGATTCATTGACATTTTCCTGTCACAAACTTATCCCATAACGAGTAAAGGTCTGATGGCTCCCTGAAATTAGTCTGACTAAGGTAGTTGCCTTTCACTAAAAGGCACCCAAAGGCAACCCAAAGCACAGCAAACTTCGGGTTGTGGATTCTTGGAATACCCATCGCCTTGGCGAGGACGCCTGTCAGATAAGAATCTTCGCAAGGGATCAGAGGCAGGTGCTGATGGGCGTAGTACAACTCCGACAGCACCTGACCGGATATGACGTACGAATGTCCATACAAATACTGAGGATAGTAAGGTAGGGGATAGTCCACGGCGTCTACTGCCCACTTCCCTGTCCGCGCCACAGGAGGTCTGTGGGACTCGTACTTGTGGCCCAGAAGATAACGGTCGACGTGTTGCCGGGACAACGCCTGTAGTAGGCGCAGAACCTTCGGTAGATGCACGAACGTGTCTTCGTCGGCCTTCAGAACATGCCGCGCGTGTCTGCAATAGGTCACGCTCCACTGCAGAACGAAGGCCATCTTCAGGCTCAAGTTGCGGTAACTTTCCAGGAAGTCGCCCACCACGATGTCGCCATGGCGATGCGCCTCCTTCTTCAGGTCCGTCCAGTCGACGTCTGGACGCACGCCCAGAAAGAAGACTACCCTCACATCATAGTTCTGCTGATCCTCGCCAGGCCAAGTTTGTCCATATGCTAGTCCACCCCAAGTGTTACGGATCGCCTTTCTTTGAGCAGCATGACCAGCCACAGACGGTACGGCAACCAACAGGAACGGCCCAGTTTCTGGACAAGGCGGAGAAGCCTGGATGCTGACCCCAGGAGCGTAGGTGTTAACGAGGTATGGGCGAGGTCGAAAAACAGACAAATTTTGCTGCAGATAGTCCTCGTCTGGCGTGTATTCCACAGATGTTAGCTCTGTTTTGTCATCAACATTGACGTCCTCGTCTGGACTTGTTGCAATTATTGTAATATTGGAATCCTTGTGCTCCATACGTAGTGATTCCGTTTCATGATTGTTAGAGAGGTCTAGGGAATGGGATTCGTTAAGCAGAAGCAACATGTTGCGTGAAGAGGTCGAGTTGCTGAGTTTCCCGTCGTGTTCTGACAAATTCCTCAAATTTTCTTGGCCCGTGCTCTTTCCAAAAGGAACTGTAGCATTCAGCACAATTTTAGAGGCAGTTGTTATAACACTACCGGTTCTTTGAAAGATTGCGTATGTTCTTTGAGTACTGCTGCTTGTGTCCAAGGGAATAGAAGATTTCCTGCCAGGGTCTGAAGGTTGACTAGAATTCTGGTGGGAGATGTACACGTTGTGACTGAGAAAATCGTGGCGGAGAAGAGCGTAAAACAGAAGTGAGATGCAGATCAGCAGAAGGCTAAACTGTCGTCCGTGCGGACGACACTTGTGAAGGAGACCAGCGAGTCTTCTGCAGAATGAGCATAAGTACACCTGAATATACATGACCCAATAGCTCATGCTCGCGCGTATGGAAGCGATCACACACATATACGTACCCGTGCTCGCAAACACATAATCCTAATTATAACTAAATTCATTTATCTCTATACAAATAGAGAGAAAAAATAGCTGCTGATTATATATCGCTTAATCATCATGCTTTTACTCCCAAGCAAACACACTAAAACGTTCACCAAGTATTGTGTAATTTCAAGATAGTTACATGTTATCACAACTTCCCTCTCAACTCAAACCACAATTGAGGTCTCATCTATACGCTTTTATTTCATCGCTCAAGTAACTCATTATTTTTCAAGAATAAATCTCTGTATCTACTGAGGTTCATATCAAATGTTTCAAACTTACTTCATTGTGATGATAGAAATAAAGTCTTGTCGCCTTTCTCGATCACCGAGACAAAATGTTTAGAGGAGTCCCGTGTATTGTGGAAGGACCTCCACCGAGTTGGCATTGGATTGCACATAATTATATAGGGGGTTACTGCCAAGCCTGTGGTATCATTGGCGCTTGGCTGTGAATGAAAAAGATAAGTGATAGACGCGATAAAAGTAAGATGACCTGGGAGGTCTGATAACGCGGGATTAGGACCAGTAGACCTTATCAGCCAAGAAATTCATCATGACTGTTGGATATTTGAACGAGGATGTGCACCAGGATAATGTCAGGTCAAGGATGTCAGCCCCATCCCCACGTAAAGCCTCTTTTCCAGCTCGATTCCTCCACAGATACTTTGCCCGCCCGTGAACTTTTGTCCTTTTTTTTGATTTTTACTTAGGGTATTTAAGTGCAGCAAGTATCTCTCAAATCCGCAAACACGTGAAGATAAATTGTTGTTTTTTACCCAAAGGGAAACTGGAAACTTTAGAAATTATTGAGATAATGTCCTGTCTCACTCTCTCTACATATAGAGAGCATAGTCATATACTGTATAGTTGTCAAATTGTTAGAATATCGCTTGCATGTCCGAAAAATGAAACAGTCCACAGCTCCTTTAGTGATGTTAAAGCAACCGTCTCAAGCTGTTTGTTGTTTACGTGACGTAAGCTGATTGTAGGGGAGACTAGGAAGGTAACATATATGAACCGTGTAATAGGACGTACATACACTTACCTTGCATACGCACGACGCATATTACACACATACACCACGCTCGACGAGCCCCCCTTAGGTGGGGATGGAGGTGAAGAGATTTCTAGTTGATTTATGGAAGATGAGGAACTCGCTGCTCTCTCTTTTCTATCTGGCCATGGAACCGTCTTCTTTCTTCTTCTTTTTACGTCATTCTTTTCCCAAATGACGACGAACAAATGACGCACACAAGACGTCAAACACAAGACACCATTCACACACGAAACAATACAAGACCTACTCCTAACTCATTGCAAACCGTCTGCTGTCAGACATTAAGATATGTTTCCAGAGGTCTTTCAAAACATATAGACTGGCATTAATAGAAAAGAGAAAACACGGGGGAATGTTTCTCATGCGACATTGACTTTAAAACGTTATTTATAGAAGTCGTCAAAATTACTGATAATTCTTGACTTCCATGCCATTTCTGAGTTGTTTCATCGGATAAACTCAAGGTAAAGATGATCTGGGGACTGAGAAGTCAGTCGTGTTTGTTTGCACCTATTGTTTTTTTTTAAATGGTAACGTTTTATATATATTGTACATATTTATGTATAACGCTGAAGTATGGTATAACAAAATGACTGTATGGCAATTTAATGTCCGTTTAATGGCAGGAAAAGAACATGAATAAGGATACAATAATGTTTTACCCGATGAACAGCATGAAATCCTATATTTTACCAGAACATAAATAGCACAGAGAAATCCTGTTGTTTTTCTTATCATGATAGGAAACTGTTTAACACCATGTTACATGTTCTCACAACCATTGCTTCCGAAATTATTAGAAGCGTAACTCGTGTTGTGTTTAAATGTTTTAAATAACTTTGTATCATGCTAGTGAAGAAAAGAAAAGTTCTGTCTTTAATAAATCACACATTACTAGAGGATGTTTCTACATTTTCACTCAGTCCAGACGAACTGCTGTAAAAAGATGCTACTCATTGACAAATACGGCTCATAAAACATTTGTTTGCACCGTAAACAATGGCACATGCCTCACTCACTTCGAGGGATTGGGTGTCTATCAACAGCCCCGTATCCCTCTTTTGTATTTTCTTTCTTTAATTCGTCACTATAGTCGTATGCCTGAGAAAAAACCACCTGACTATGAAAGTCGAGTGGTCATGCAGGCTGTACCTAGTGTTTGATGATCTAAAGTAAACGCAACCCAAGTTCAATAATACCGAAATAATTCCCCAGGTAATGCTACACCAACCTCCTCCTCAATGTATACTCGCGGCACACCAGGTAGAAAACATGTGCTCCTTCATGCTTTCCATTTTGCTCTAAAAAGTAGAATATCCATAACGTACTTTCAAAACACATGAACTGAGCTGTCGACTGACTAAGTTACACATTCTTTGAAGCAGATCTGTGAAAATACAACGAAATTACCATTGTCTGTCTTTGCAGAACTGACCCCTCCTTCCCCCCAAAAAAAAGAAAACAGAGTCCTTTTATTTCTGCTCTGGATTCATTGACATTTTCCTTTCACAAACTTATCCCATAACGAGTAAAGGTCTGATGGCTCCCTGAAATTAGTCTGACTAAGGTAGTTGCCTTTCACTAAAAGACACCCAAAGGCAACCCAAAGCACAGCAAACTTCGGGTTGTGGATTCTTGGAATACCCATCGCCTTGGCTAAGACGCCTGTCAGATAAGAATCTTCGCAAGGGATCAGAGGCAGGTGCTGATGGGCGTAGTACAACTCCGACAGCACCTGACCGGATATGACGTACGAATGTCCATACAAATACTGAGGATAATAAGGTAGGGGATAGTCCACGGCGTCTACTACCCACTTCCCTGTCCGCGCCACAGGAGGTCTGTGGGACTCGTACTTGTGGCCCAGAAGATAACGGTCGACGTGTTGCCGGGACAACGCCTGTAGTAGGTGCAGAACCTTCGGTAGATGCACGAACGTGTCTTCGTCGGCCTTCAGAACATGCCGCGCGTGTCTGCAATAGGTCACGCTCCACTGCAGCACGAAGGCCATCTTCAGGCTCAAGTTGCGGTAACTTTCCAGGAAGTCGCCCACCACGATGTCGCCATGGCGATGCGCCTCCTCCTTCAGGTCCGTCCAGTCGACGTCTGGACGCACGCCCAGAAAGAAGACTACCCTCACATCATAGTTCTGCTGATCCTCACCAGGCCAAGTTTGTCCATATGCTAGTCCACCCCAAGTGTTACGGATCGCCATTCTTTGAGCAGCATGACCAGCCACAGACGGTACGGCAACCAACAGGAACGGCCCAGTTTCTGGACAAGGCGGAGAAGCCTGGATGTTGACCCCAGGAGCGTAGGTGTTAACGAGGTATGGGCGAGGTCGAAAAACAGACAAATTTTGCTGCAGATAGTCCTCGTCTGGCGTGTACTCTACAGATGTTAGCTCTGTTTCGTCATTAACATTGACTTCTTCGTCTGGACTTGTTGCAATTATTGTAATATTGGAATCCTTGTGCTCCATACGTAGTGATTCCGTTTCATGATTGTTAGAGAGGTCTAGGGAATGGGATTCGTTAAGCAGAAGCAACATGTTGCGTGAAGAGGTCGAGTTGCTGAGTTTCCCGTCGTGTTCTGACAAATTCCTCAAATTTTCTTGGCCCGTGCTCTTTCCAAAAGGAACTGTAGCATTCAGCACAATTTTAGAGGCAGTTGTTATAACACTACCGGTTCTTTGAAAGATTGCGTATGTTCTTTGAGTACTGCTGCTTGTGTCCAAGGGAATAGAAGATTTCCTGCCAGGGTCTGAAGGTTGACTAGAATTCTGGTGGGAGATGTACACGTTGTGACTGAGAAAATCGTGGCGGAGAAGAGCGTAAAACAGAAGTGAGATGCAGATCAGCAGAAGGCTAAACTGTCGTCCGTGCGGACGACACTTGTGAAGGAGACCAGCGAGTCTTCTGCAGAATGAACATAAGTACACCTGAATATACATGACCCAATAGCTCATGCTAGCGCGTATGGAAGCGATCACACACATATACGTACCCGTGCTCGCAAACACATAATCCTAATTATAACTAAATTCATTTATCTCTATACAAATAGAGAGAAAAAATAGCTGCTGATTATATATCGCTTAATCATCATGCTTTTACTCCCAAGCAAGCACACTAAAACGTTCACCAAGTATTGTGTAATTTCAAGATAGTTACATGTTATCACAACTTCCCTCTCAACTCAAACCACAATTGAGGTCTCATCTATACGCTTTTATTTCATCGCTCAAGTAACTCATTATTTTTCAAGAATAAATCTCTGTATCTACTGAGGTTCATATCAAATGTTTCAAACTTACTTCATTGTGATGATAGAAATAAAGTCTTGTCGCCTTTCTCGATCACCGAGACAAAATGTTTAGAAGAGGCAGGCATTTCAGAATAAACAGCGATAAAGTGTGTTTATATGTTACTCAAACGCTCCTTCGTTCTAGAAGCAAATTTTTTAAAAAGTATGAAATAAAGAAAAAGAGTAGAAAAGGTATAAAGAAAGATAAAAAAACAAGGGTTAAAGGAAGATGAGAAACTGTCCTCTGCAATGTAGAAGAAATGATCTGATTAAAACAGTGAAATTACAGTTTCTCAGTCGAAAGTATTGTGAAGCTACTCCCGTGGCTTATTAGCCTGAGGCGTGGGTCGAAATGTCTCCCTGTTCTTTAAAAGACTACAGACACGTCTCAGATGATTTACACATGTCAACTGTCCCTAAATGTCATGTAGACATGTCACAAATGATTTACAACAGACAAACGCCTTGTGTCCTTCTCTTTTAAGTGAACCATGTCGTACCAGTCACTTTCTGACACTGACGATGCCGAGTCGACACAAACTTTCGCTCTGCTATTTTGAGTCAGACGTTGCACCCTAACCTGTTCCCTTTAATTCAGGGTAATTCATTAGGGGCCATGTTTGTGTGTAAGGAATTGCTGCACTGTAAAAGCTCTACAAACCATTCATTTCCATAGGTAAAAACGTGAATAGTCTTTTAGTACTTTAAGACTGAAAGTTTGTTAGTCAGCTGCTCACATACTTTGCAAAACTTAAATTTCTGCTTACGGTGGGATCGCAAGACATCTTAAGGTATCTACCTAAATAAGGTAATTACAACAACAAATGGAAGCGCTATTTTTAAAGGAGGAACATTCATCATGGCCCAATAAACATTTTATGCGAGGACTCATTTGTCTTTGTCTTCTGAAAAACATATGACATTTTTAAAGCCGTCTGAATTTTTTTTTATTATTTTTTTTAAAGCGGAAATGGAAGACCTGCGTGTGAGTTAATGAATGTTTACTATATATATATATATATATATTCGTGTTTGTGTGTGTGTGTGTGTGTGTGCTCGTGTGTATGTGTGTTTCTCTCTGTGTGTATGTGTGTGTGTGTGTGTGTGTGTGTGTTGTTTTGTGTGTATTTCTGTGTGTATTTTATGTAAGTGGGCATAATATGTTTTAGGGAAACATCCGTTATTGTAACAAACGCATGTAACATAGATTACACAACTATTCTCTAGGTACTCACCAAGCGAAGCCCAAGTTCTCTAACCGTCTCTGAGTGTGGGTGTTAACCGTGGCCATTCACCTGTCGTTTCACTGACGTGTCAAAGGTAAAATGTTACAGAAGTCAACGTCTCGCGGAGAAATCAACGTTACAGAGCTTCTCTCTTGAAGAGATGCTACAGAGTTCAGGTGTTACATAGGTCAAAAGTTACAAAGATTTTCTGTTCACAGCGACAAGGCCGAGGTGAACACCACATAAAAACCCGTGTGCGATGGACTCGACCAGCCCGAAAGGAGATCGGAGCATCACTAGAACAGAGGCACGCACTTCCTTTTTCAGCACACCTAGCCATGACCTCAGCTGACCCACAATTTTCGTGACATCTAGCTGTTCTTCTCATGTTTTTCTTTTTTAAGAAGCGGAAACGTCAGTGTGACAGACCGGGCATACAACACTAACCCCGCAACAGTATGCGGTCGACATTTCGTATTAGCATTTTTACATAAATGACCCACACTTAATCAGTAAGATCTCAATATTAAATTCTGGTTATAAAAGTGACAATGCGCAGGGTCACCGCGAGGAGTCAAACAGTTGTTTACAATGTCTGCTTGAACTTTATTGATTCCAAAATAACAGCTGGCGGAGAAAACCTTTGAAGCATGAAGATTAACACTTTTGCAAGATATACATCAATAAATATCCACAAAGCTGTCACATAATCCATATTGCTTTGTTACAGGAACGAATCGTTGAAGAAACAGAGAACAGTGCAGGGTGATGTTTTACCTACTGCCTTCAAATTTCACCGTGGTGTGCTTGCCAGAGAGAGAAGGCAAAAAATAAAAAATAATACTTTCGTTACAGTTTTTTTACGAACGTTCCTCATATAGACGTACACATACCCCTACACACAAACACTCTCACACACAAAAGAAAGAAGGTAAACAGAATTTTCCTACTAGTAAGAAGAGCCTGTCTGCATATCAAAGTACATAAAATATATTGTGCAGAACACACAGAAACAATCATTGTTGTTGTAAAACTTCTGGTCATAATGAGTCCTTCTAGGAAACCACTTTTCTAATACCTTAAAGCAGCAAACACGTGGTCAGTGCGGGTTTGTTTGATTGTTCTTCTGCTAGATGAAAGTATCTAATCAGACAAATTCAAAGTAAAATCAAACAACAAGCTTTAAGGTTCTCACAAGATGTCTGACCCAAATATCTCCAGCATGTCTCACAACACAATCAAAAACAATATCCTGTGCAGATACTATCATCCGAGAACGCAGGAAGAATACGACAACTTGCATGGTATATTCATAAATGTTTAAGGAGAAGAAGAAAGATAAGCGAAGTGGATATATGTGAAGTCTGATTAATACCCTCTGTATATGGATGCTGCTCTGCTTGAAAAATGCGCTTTTTCATTCATAATATTGACATCTGAAAGTTGCCATAATGTATGCGTACATACGATGTGTCTATGTAGGGTAGGGATGAGAGGGGTATAAATGAAGAGGTGTTAGGATGAGTGGGTGTGCGAGAGGACTACTGTACACTGCATGTCTATAAATTGTACAACGGGATGGGTATGAATGGATAGGTGATTGTATGTATGAGAGGATGAACCCTATATGCTCACCTTGAGTGACAATGGCTGAAATGGCCTTAAGTCAATAAAATAATTTTAGCTAGGAGCTATCATTCGTGCAAAGTTGTGTTGTTACAGGTCTTTCAGAAGAGTTTCATACTGAACTGTAGTATAAGAATAAGTCTGTGAACTAAACTTTGCCATAAAGAATATCGGTAAACTGAACTGAGTTGTTCTGTAAAAAATATGTATGTGGACTAGATTATGCGTAAAATAATATATTTATCGACGAGACTGTGTCTGAAGGAGAAAAGTGTGAAGAAATCAAGACTCAACAGTGGATACTTGTCCATGGTCCCAAAACAACGACATCATTAAAATGTTTGTAAAGATAAGTTTGCATGATTGTTATCATGTAGTTGTATATATTTAATAACACGTTTGTCTCTTTAATTATATTTCCTTATTTCTTATATTACATTTCTGACTTGCATGGATACAAGTGCTTGAGTTAGTGGTGTTGTAAAGCTTAACAAAACATTCTACTGTGCGAATGGATTCGTTACAACCGTATTATCTGTATCAGTCACAGACATGCTTGAGGTGGTTTGGAGGTGGGAGGGCAACGGAAAAGACCTGAGTGGATACGTTTGCCACTGCTATTGCGTGGAAGGACGGAATGTTACACGTGATGCACAATGTTATACGTGTTAATCTGTCAACAAAAATCGTTGTTTACGATTTTATTGAGACTTGACTTTGCTTGACTTTTCGAATGACTGCTAGATGTTCTGGCTGCATGTTTGCTCGCGAATGAAAATGTGATGAGTCCTGAGAGAGGCCACGATAATCATTACTGGTTATATGTAAGTCTAGGCTTATTGTTTAAAATTTAATTTAATAAAATAGAGTTAAGCCTAGACGTATGAAATTACAATAATTTTGTTGATAAATGGTTTACTTTCTGGTAGAGAAGGGGGATGCAGTATTTGCCTTTTGCCTAGTGTAATAGGACGCACATACACTTACCTTGCAGACGCACGACGCATATTACACACATACACCACGCTCGAAGAGCCCCCGTAGGTGGGGATGAAAGTGAAAAGATTTCTAGTTGATTTATGGAAGATGAAGAACTCGCTGCTCTCACTTTTCTATCTGGCCATGGAACCGTCTTCTTTCTTCTTCTTTTTACGTCATTCTTTTTCCAAAATGACTTCGAACAAATGACGCACACAAAACGTCAAACACAAGACACAATTCACACACGAAACAATACAAGACCTACCCCTAACTCATTACACCTAGGGTGTACCCCAGCCTTGTACCGGCCCTGGTCACCCAGTGTGGTGTTTGGCAAAACAATGGACCTCACCCTTAGCTGTTAGAAACTGGAATGTTTGCTTATCGTCAGTTCATGTGGAATGGAGTATGAGACAATGTGTGTGTGTGTGTGTGTGTGTGCTGGATAGGGAGGATTCTTGTGAGTGCATTTTGTCTGTGGCTTTTGCACACACACACACACACACACACACACACACACACACACACACACACACACACACACAGAGTCTTTTCTACTTTTCTGCGTTTTCAGCTGAACCTCCATGTTTTGAAGCTGCAGAATTGGGTTACTTTTGCTGTTACTGGCCATAGTCTTCGCAGAAACCGAGAAAAAATTGTGTTTTTTTTCTATGTCCGTTAGTTGGGGTAAACAAAGCCGCCAGTTTCGTCAGAATCAAAATCTATATGGCCAAGACATTATTGAAATAGTGTTAAAAAATCTGAATGCAAGCTGTGCTAAATATGAAAATAAAGAAGTAAGTTATTCTCATTTTTCATTGTTTAAAGTCTCGTTGAGTTAGTTCTGTTAGTTGACGAAGTGCAAAACTACATCATTAATGTTCAGAACAGGTGACGGATGAGCCGCCTGTACCGAAATCATTCGATCAATTTTGTCCTAGACCTTGCAGTCAGAAAAATGGCAAAATTTGGGGTACTGCATTATGCACTCTGTGCTTAGTTCTTTTTATGTTTTGTTTTTCTATTTCCTTTCTATGAAATATTTTATGCTTGTTTTGAACAAACTATACAAACGAACAGCCCTTCTATAAAATGAAGGCAGTCTCTCTTGTATGCAATGAGGTTTAATGTTCATAGAATGATATATAGATCTTTATTCGACTGTTCTTGTTATTATATAACAGCCACATACAGCTGGTGTGGCCAGTATTTTGCTCTACATATAATGAGAAAGTCTTGAAGGCATTGAGACTGTATTCTTTGAGTTGGCGCCACTGGCTGTTAGTAACTATGTCAGCGAATTACAACTGTGACAGTATAGGGACTTTCAGTAAGTTGTGTCGATTTATTATCTAGCAAAACAACAGCAAACAAAACAATCAATGTATGTAGATTATTCCACAGACTATATATGACCTTGTATTTTTCAAAGAAAAAAATCCTGTCAAAAGGTTCAAAAATACGACGCTGTCTGACTGATAGCCCACAGCCGCTTAGTCGATCTGTTTGTTTATCTCAAGTAAGGGCATGCAACTCTCGCTCACATCAAACCTTACGAGTCTCAGAGGCAAGAGTGGTGGGCCCTGTCACCTGCCACGTCTATCCACGAACTTGGTCGATGTTTGTGCTCCCCATGACGACAGGTGACTTCTATTTACCCTCTTTACCCACGGGTACACATGCAGCGCAGTTAATGGGGTCAGCAGCTTGGTCTCCATCACGTGACTATATCTAGATATTAATTTCTGTCAACATGCTTTCCTGTGTGTCTATATATATATATATATGGTGGCGTAAGAATATGCCTGGCTTTAAGGAGGGCGAGGGGGGAGCTCCATGCTAACAGTGAACGACGTTCATGCTCCCAGATTACGAAGAAAAGGAGGGGCGCGCGCGCGCACACACACACACACACACGCGCGCGCGCGCGTACACGGTGGTTGCATCACAACATATGCTGCTTTCAGTGTTAAACGACAAACAACACTAAACAAGAAACAGAAACCCATTGAAAAAGGACTCACCCAGTTATCGCAATCACAAGAAGTTACGTAATTAAAAATAAGAGAAACTTTATAATAATGTTAATCATATTCAAGGTTTTCTAGTCAGTGTGCCGAAGACAAACCATACGTCTTCTTTGATTAACGCCTTTCCTTTGCAGTAGTGTTTCTTTTCCCTTTGAGAGCTAGATGTGAAAAACCATAACTTTTGCTAATTCTGTTACTCTAAATAAAGATCTGTCATTTTTCGTTTCTCTCTCTCTCTCTCTCAGCTCCTTTTTTGTACTTTGTGAATAATTACACCTCAAGCATTGGGCTAGGGAAGGGGCAAAAAGATATTCTTGCCCCTTCAGTATCATTTTTCAGGGGACGGCTGCCCCCTTTCTCCCCTGGTTCCTACGCCACTGATATACATCTCTGTGCACTGAGGGGGGTTCCTACACAGGTCCTCCCCCGTCGCTTCTGTTGTGCGTCGATGTTGTTTCTACGAGATGATGGCAGCCGTGCTTTCTCTTACAAAAATTATTTTATTTCCTTGGTAAGAACAAAGCCTTACATGCAAGTCACATGGTTTGTTACCCATTTCAGATATACCACACCCACACATCATCATCATCATTTCTTGCTACTTTTCGAGGAGCATAGGGCCGCAACAACACCTCGCCAGCGGACCCGGTTTGGGGCAGCTCCCCCCCCCCTCAGTTGGGCCCATGTGGTTCCGTCATCGTTTGCCTCGCTCACTACTGATCTTTTACAAGTCTGTTTTGGCCTCCCAACTCTCCTCTTCCCCTGAGGGTTCCAATCAAGTACCTGCCTGGAATCCCAGACACTTAATCCCCGGACACTTAATCCCCAGACACTTAATCCCCGACACTTAATCCCCTAGACACTTAATCCCCAGACATTTAATCCCCAGACACTTAATCCTCAAAATGAAATTTCAACTCAAAAAATTATGAAGTGAATGAAAAATTTAATTCAAATTCAAATAATTATTTTCATGTAAACATCAAAATAAGTTTGACAATTAAAATAATACTTTATTTCAACATTTATAACATTAGTTACAGTTCATGTGAGCTATTAAAGTCAATGTTTTTCAACATTAAGATATGAAAAGTGTTGTTAATCAATATGACAGGTAAGCTAATGATCGAAGGTACAGGAGACGATCCATTGCCTCATATCGCTGTACAATATTGCTAATTCTCATGGCCAATTCAGCGGACTTCTTCTTTGGACGTTTCTCTGTGCCGCGCATGAGACGATGGGGCGGTCTGCTCCTGGTCAGTATGGCCTTGGAACTGGCTGGTTATGTAAGGGAGTCCACCTAGTATCGCCTAGAGGGTAGATCGCTAATTGTAAACCCAGCGCAACCCAGTCTTACCAGTTACCCAGAGTTACTACGCGACACATTTCTCTTACGGTTATAATATTTCAAGTTCACAAAATAGCAGTTTTGAGTGTTGTGTTGCGATTTGGGGATTAAGTGTCTGGGGATTAAGTACCTAGGGGATGAAGTGTCGGGGATTAAGTGTCCGGGGATTAAGTGTCCGGTCACCACCTCCCTGGCAATGGTGTCAGCTGGTTTACGCAGGGTGTGTCCTATCCAGCCCCACTTGCGCTTTTTGATGTCTTGACTAGTGCCATTCTGGTTAGTTTTTTCCCACAGGCTGCTATTGGAGATCTTTTCAGGCCATCTTATTCCCAAAATATGGCGAAGGCTTCGGTTGGTAAAGGTGTGGAGCTTGTTGTTGATGGTATTTGTCACTCTCCAGGTTTCGGAGCCATACAGTAGGACTGCCTTCACATTGGTGTTGAAGATGCGGGTTTTACTGCGGAGGGATAATGCTTGGGAGTTCCAGATGGGGCGTAGGGTGTTAAAAGCATGCCTGGCCTTGTTTATGCGGCTTCTGATGTCGTCGTCCGCTCCACCATCCTTGCTAAGAATGCTCAGATATGTGAAGCGGTCTGTTTCTAGGACGTTCTCTCCTTGAAGATAGATTGGGAGTTCCTGCTTGTTGTTGATTTTCATCACTTCGGTCTTCTTTCTGTTGATCTTTAAGCCGGTCTTCTCTGCTTCCTCTGCTAGCTTGCTCAGTTTGGTTTGTGCATGCTGCTGCTGATGAGATAGAAGACTAATGTCATCTGCAAAGTCCAGGTCCTCTAGCTGTTTGGTGAAGGTCCACTGGATATCGGTTTTTTGTCTTGGGTTGTTTTACGCATAATCCAGTCTATGACCATCAGGAAGATTGTCGGCGATAATATGCAGCCCTGTCTTACGCCAGTGTTAATTACAACAGTTTTAGTGAGTTTGCTGTTATGGATAACTTGGCAGGATGAGTCTTCATACAATCCCTGGATGATGTTTATGAATTTGGGCGGAATACCATAGTGATTCATCAGCCTCCAGATGACGTCCCTTTCTACACTGTCGAATGCCTTCTCGAAATCCACACAAGTTATATAAAGGGAGGATTGCCATTCGATGGACTGTTCTATGATGATACGGAGGGTTGCAATGTGGTCAGTGTATGACTTATCCTGGCGAAACCCTGCTTGTTCTGGTCTCAGTCTCTTATCTAGTGCCTTCTTCAGTCTCTCTAGTATTATCCTTGTCAGGACTTTGCTGGGGATGGACAGCAGCATGATCCCCCGCCATTTGTTGCATTGGGAGAGGTCTTCTTTCTTTGGTAGTTTGACCTGATGACCTATTTACAGTCTGTTGGGACTAGCTCTTGTTCCCAGATCTTGTGTAGGAAGGGCTGTAAAATTGTTGCTGTTGTTTCTGGGTCTGTTTTTAGTGCTTCTGGGGGTATGCCGTCTGGGCCTGCTGCTTTGCCATTTTTCATGCTTTTGATAGCTTTGTTGTTTTCTGTCTTAGTGGGAGGACTGGTGTTGACGTGAAGTTGTGCAGTTGCTGGTGGTATGTCATGTAAGGATGGTGGATGAGGTCTATTCAGCATCTCTTGGAAGTGCTCCATCCAGCGGTCTCTTTGTTCTGCATCGTTTGTTATGTTCTTGCCGATTTTGTCTTTTAGTGGCTTGTTTGGGTTTAAGCTCCTGCCTGACAGAGTTCGTGTTATTTCGTATATTTGTTTCACGTTTCCCTGTATGGCTGCTGTTTCTGCTTCCTCTGTCAGTTCATGGGTGAAGCGTCTCTTGTCCTTCCTTACCGACCTCTTCACTTGGCGGTTGGCTTCCCAGTATTTTGCTCTGAGACCTTCTTTCTCTTGCTGGTCTTGGCACTGGTTGAACTTATGTTTCAGTCCCTTTCTTGATTCAATCTTTGCCCAGGTCTCTGGAGTCATCCATTCCTTATGTTTTCTTTCCTTCTTCCCTAGAACATCTGTACAGGTTGTCTTCCAAATGCTCTTGAATGTTAACCAGTGTTCTTCCACTGATTCTTCTGTCAGTCCTGAAAGGGCCTCATACTTATTCTTAATTTCACAGTTAAAAATTTTCTTTGTCTCCTTGTTCTTGAGGTACTGAGTATTGAGCTTGTGATGTGTTCTGCGTACTGTATCGATGAAGGATTTCAGCTTGATCTTGAAGACTGCTATTAGGAGCTGGTGGTCTGAAGCAACATATGCTCCTCTTCTCACTCTGACATCTTGGAGACTCCTTCTCCACTTTCGACCAACCGTTATATGGTCGATCTGGTTTTCTGTCTGGCCATCTGGGGAAGTCCACTTTGTTTTGTGTATATTTTTGTGTGGGAATACAGTGCCACCAATGACCTGGTCATTGAAAGCGCAGAAGTCTGTGAAGAGCTCCCCGTTTTCGTTGCAGGTGCCGATGCCATGTCTTCCCATGATGAGGTCCCTTTTGGTGTTGTCATCTCCCACTTTGGCATTTAGGTCTCCCATAATGATCTTCAGATCTCTCCTTGGTGTGCTGTCAAGCAGAGACTGCAAGGAGCTATAGAATTCTTGTTTTCCCCTTCATCTGCTGCATTTGTTGGTGCATAGCATTGGATGATGGTAATCTTCCTTCCTTTTGAATTGAATCTTGCTGACATGAACCGTGGTGAGACTGGTTCCCAGGCCATCAGCGCATTTGTTGCCTCTGTGGATATCAGCAGTGCTACTCCTTGGGTATGGTCATGGTCCAGGTCTTTGTTTCCAGAGTAGATGATGGTTTCTCCTTATGTTAGTCTGGTCTGCCCACTTCCATTCCATCTGGTTTCACATAACCCGAGGACCATGATGTTGTATTTTCTCATTTCACTTGCCACGAGCTGATTTGCCACTTTCATAGAGTGTTCTGATGTTCCAGGTCCCTATCCTGGTTCTTGCCTTGGTCGTCAGAAGATGAGTCGGCGAGCTTTCTTCCCTAGGTCTTTCACCAGCGTGCGTCATACGCTCATCTAGAGAGGAATCTTCAACAACCAGACACCTGTTGTGATACTGTTGCAGTTTCTGTAACAGCTTGTGTTTTACATGAATGGGTTGTTAGCCCGAAGCAAACCCCCAACCTGGAGGGCCAGGGTGCAACATTTTAGTCTGGCCTCTATCCTGACAGACCTGTTCTGCTTGGTTTGACCTGCCAGGAGCTCCCGCCGACATAGCTCTGTGGATCGACGAGGCACACAAGCCACACCCACACAGATAATGGAATATCTTTTCACTCACCCACGCACGCACACACACACACACACACACACACGTACGCACATGTAGACACACATTATGTATATATCTAAGGAAAAATAGGAAGACATTATAAAATATTTTTCTACTTTCATATTTTAATTGAACATCCAATCGATATAATTTTAAAAATAACAAACTGTGCAACAGGTAGCACGTGTTTCTGTGCACTAACTCCGGTTTTTGTTTGTGCAGCTCTTCTCTTTCGTTCACGACCCTCTTGGCACTGCTGTATCGAAGTGTTAACCCGTCGATATGCATTAAGTGGAATGCATCAAGTCAGCTTCTCAATTTTCTCCTCGCTCCCAGCCCCCACTGCTTCCCTCTTGACCAGTCGAAGTCATCAAACTTACAGCAACTGAACTTAATTCGTGTGTCAATACAGCACTCAATCATTATGCTTTACTCTACCGATGAAGGGGCGTGGATGCAACAGGCGGGAAAACTGAACAGCTTGCAAGGTGCTCCACTGGGCCTTATTTAGTACATCTGGTGACTTAGTAGCTTGCTTCATTGCCAGGTCGCTGTTAGCTAGTGGTCGTGTAATCATTTAGGCTGTCGCTTGCTCGTTCAATATGTTTTCTGACAACAATTTTCAGATACATCAGCTTGCTCGGTGGCCGGAGTAGGTCGTTATAACTAGAGGCTATAAATGTTACATATCTTTGTGAAAACATTGTCTCGTTTTAACAACGCTTGCAGTACTTGCTTAATTAAAGAAGAAACACAACTGTTCTTAAGAATCCTGAATGAAATTTGTGAGCGATGGACACAGACCAAGTACTGTTTCAAAGATGTGGACAATATATAGGAGGCCAGGTAGACCCGGAGTAAGAAACCAAATACAATACAAAATGCAAAGCATCTGTTTGTCAGCTAATGTTACTATTATATAACCCATCAGACATTACATGATACGTCAAGTATGACATTAATATAAGCATACAAAAAAACAACAACAACAACAACAAAATCCAGAACGACCGGGAGCTCCAGGATGAGAGCCAGCTGTAAGACAACCTTCACTCAAAGACATGTTCTAGCCATGATTTGGTTGTATATGTGGATTGCCGCCGGGTTAAAAGAGTTCAGATATCGTGCGGTTCTGGCTCGGGGAACTCTAAACCTACCCCTTCTGTCTAAGGTCTGTTGTCAAATTCCTGTCGTAGTGGCTAAGAGTCATCGGCTAAAATTGTAGTCAGTTTTGTTGTACAGAAGCTTGTGATATAGTGTCTCTAAGTCATTCTGCACCCTCCCGATCACCCTTCCTGCTTTTTTAATGCTTTTGTTCAGCTTGTCCCTATCCTGTCTAGCTATGTGCTGCATGTTACTGAATTGTAGAATAGTTGCTGGAGCTCTGGGCGGACATTAAAAGATCTAAGTTTTCTCAAATAGTAAAGGCGGCTATGCATTTTCTTGACAACGCTATCAACATGAACTATCCAGGTAAGTTTGTCATCGATAGTTACACCTAAATATTTGTAACTGTATGCTCTTCTTGCGACCTCACCTTTAATGAATGTGTCGTCAAAACATCCTTTTCTTTCCTGAAATCTCCAATCATTTCTTTTGTTTTCTTAACGTTTAACTATAAATAATTGTGGTCATACTGTGTAAGAAAATGTTCTATTTCTTGTCTATAGTAGGAGTCATCATTGTTGGAAAGTCCTGTAAGTCCGGTGTCGTCTGCATATTTAACTAGAAGGCAGTTGTCGTTCCTGTATATACACTCCGTCAGGTACAGGGCAAACAAGAAAAGGGAGAGTATAGTCCCTTGGGGAGTACCAGTATAGGTGTACAGAGAACCAGAAATGCCATTACTAGAAATTCTTATAAACTGAGGTCTGTTGGTCAGTTTAAGATCCACAAAGAAATTCTTGTCTCAAAATTCATCCGAATTAATTTTTGAACAAGCAAATGACATTGCATTGTTTTGAAAGCACTGGAGAAGTAAAAGAAAAAGAAACATTAGACGAATAGAGAGGTTGTGGTTCTCCTGATGTGGGTAACCTCTATTTAAGACACATAAAACAGCATCTTCTGCACTACATTTACTCCTATAGGCGAACTGTCGAGGGTCTAATGAGTCTTGAACTAGGCTTGCTTAAGTACAAGTTGTCCTTACAGCAGAGGTTAATGCAACAGGAAGTAAATCATTTAATTAATTTTATCCGGGTTTTCTTCGGTACTGGCACAAAGCAGGAAAATATCATCTTCCTACAACAGTACCAACTATACAAAAGCATGAGCTGTTAAAACCAACTACGACTGGCGGTTAAAATGATTAACCATCAGACATGCAGCATCGACGGTTTCTACACCGTCTGGTCTACAAGTAACATCGTGTGACAGTCACAAACACATCATCATCAGTCGTATCTTTATCCAGCATAATGCTAACAACAACTGACAGTGTGAGGGCACCATTGATGTGTGTGCTTGAAACAGTTAAAAAAGAACTGAGGGTGACAAACGTATAAAGGAGCTTAAACCGGAACACGTGCGTGTATCAGTAAGTATAAAGTAAATTTTACATTCAGCTAAATGAGGAAGAAATAAGTTTTTACATTGATAAATATATATCAAAATTTTTATAATGTTCTATTTTTAATGGTCGAAACATCATCTTAGCAGTCAGTTATAAATATAAAGTAAAAATGTAATGCTGGAAATTAACCATCTATCGCATAAAAAAATTACAGGAGTTTATCTTAAATACATTAATTAAAATAGTACATTAAAAAGATTTCGCACGATACCGAACACGCAAAGGCTTCTTTCAACAGACTAACTAAACTCTAATTGTCTGAAACACACAAATTACACGAACGTCATGTTTTCAGTGGGGGTCAAGACTGAACCCAAGACTCCTCCATTAAAAAAATACAATCACTAATGTACTCACAAAGTATCCACGAGCACGAGTTACTCTCCGTTCCTGGTAGACTGGAGGTGGAAGTCAGCAGACTCTGCGTTGCCAGGGGTGAACTGTAGAAAATCCGTGTTCACCAACCGTCACGGTCAGTTGCGTTTCCACCGCGTTGTTATTAACGGCCGGCGGGTAGGGTCAGAGAGTCCCGGATGTAAAACCTTGCCACCTAGAGTGAGGGCCCACAGATTTACTCAGACCAAAGGCCTGTAGCTGCCATGGCAAATCTTTATTGAAGGTGGATTGTAAAAATGACAATAGGACTAAAGAGGACTGTGTAGATTAAAGGCGTCTGATGTACTGAGTAATAAAACTGTTTCCAAAATGCCAAATGTAAACATTATAGGGGAATGCAAGCACAGTTGTTACAAATATTTTATAATTCTACGAATTCTCTCACATTAATTAAAGCTTATACCCATATTGGCTTTTAAAATCTTGTTTTATGTGCATGCAAATAATCAGTCAGAAAGATGGTATAAGCTTTAAAAATATTTTAAAGGCATGTTCATCACACTGTTCCTAACAAGTGCTTCTAAAATACTGTTTTCAAACCTAAAACTCGAAGAACGAAAATAAATGTCAATGGAGATACAACTGCAGATATGTAGTAAAAAAATTTAATAAACAGTGTAAAGAATTTCTTTCGTGTGGCCTGTGGCGCAATGGAGAACTTCTCACTCACACGCCGCACCTCGTTACAACACACACATACACATTCGCAAGTCAATAAAAACTAGATAGCTGAATATAAAAATAATAAAATATAATTAAAACAAAGAGAAGAATGTAAAGTAATTCATATACTGTATCAATACCACCACAGTTCTACCGATAGATCAAAAGATTATGACAGACTTAGCTTTCTTGAAGTCACTGCTTCATGACCAGTGATGCGCAAGCCTCTCCTCTCACAGGCGGCTAACAGTTTCCTTCTCACAGAAGGCTAATAGATTTCACAAAGATAGTCCACAGTCACAACTATTAGGCTCCGGCACGATGCGTATCACGTGGTACACAATTTAAGGGGCGTGGCTCAGCTGGCGGACAAACAAGCCTCCGCGCCATTGTGCGAAGTGTTAGAAGCTGTCGGTATTGGCGGCATTTTCTCGACATTATGGACAATTCATCAGTACCACAACGATAGGTGTCGTATAGGCAGAGTGTGGACATGCAAGCTTTGTCTAGATATAAAGCAAAAATAGATGCAATTAATGCTGGCCCATACGAACTGCCCAAGCACCTATATATTCGTTCGATCACAATTCGATCTGCCGTGCACCAGAAATGAAGATCGACATTGTAAAGTACCTTGTTTTCGCGAAAAGTAGTTATACGATGAAAGAGTTTAATAAGACTTTCAAGTCTACACACGCTTACAACCAGGTGACATCGGGATTTGTTCACGATTTGAAGACATTCATCCTACAATGTTCTAAAAACACATAGTGATGGGAAAGGTAAGCAAAACATTATTTGACAACTCCTAATTTCACTATAAGACATTATTTAGATAATATATCATTATGAAGACTTTTGGGACATTCTATTTTTCATTGATTTTAGTTTTTCATTTGCACAAATGTGAGAATTGAGTTTTTCAGTTAATTGTGAAATTCAAAAGTTGAATGTACTTAATGACAATGTCCCGATAGCACAAAATGAATTTGTGAAATAACATACAAGAAAACATTGAGACTAAGGGTTTTCAATATTTTTTAAAACAAACTTGCTAAGAAAAAGGACATTTTTGGAATAATTGGTATTAGTTAAACCACATATTCTGCAGGTTGTAGCGGACTTTTGTTATATTCAAATAATGTCAATCCCTCAGTGTGGGTGTATTATTGTCATTATCATTTTGTAATCACACAACATTATCAGTTTAATGTCTTTTTACAGGTGTACCACTCTCAACGCATGAATGACAAGCCTCTTGAACCATGGTTCATAGCTGATCCCGAGCACATTAGTATTAAATATAGTGCTTTTGGTTACTTGCTATATTTTATTTGTACATTGGCGTGGTGTGTGCATGTGCATGGTAGCATAGATACCAATTGATAATAAGAATGACTATTTTGTATGTTTCCTAGCACAACATGCAAACATTGTTTATTCAATATACATCTCACAAACCTTACAGACTTAAGACAAATTTACAATATCAAAATGACAAAGTAAGACATGGACATAGGATGCATGAAAACAGCATGGAAAACAAGAATGAAACATTGCATAAACATCACCTACGTTAAAGTAATAAACATCAACTCATAACTCAAAATCTAAATGGAATCATCACTGTAAGTTGATGCCATATTGCAACAGGGCACTTGGCATTTCAAACTGCAAATTGACAACACATCTTTATAATTATGAGTCCCTTTCCCCTCTACTTAATTCTCCATCAATGTCATTACTAATGACAGGAACTGCAGTCACCTCAACCCTGACAAAACAACAGAAGAACACAAATTAACTAGAGCACAGCAGACAAACACCACCTTGTCTAAAGCTGTCATACTATTTTCATCAAGGCTTAATAATGGCAATGACAATGCGGAATCCAAAATAGTGTATTTCTGCCTCACTGTACCAATCACGCGCTCCACATAAATGCGAACATTAGCTAACTTCCTCGTTGATTCCACTTCAAATGAAGACAGTTGTTTCTTGCCCCTGGTAAAGGCTGGGGTTTTAACTTCTGCACAACTTAGCTCTGCACTTTCATGAATATAAAACCCTCCATCTGCCAAAACAAGGTTGCCTACCTGCAAATTATCTAAAAACTTATCAGTTCTGTATTATGTTTGTCTCTGGTCCTGTCTCCCCATGCCATGGAAATAAAAGTGATCATGCCCTGTGGTGCAATACCAATGAGAAATTTCATAGTGTTTCCATGCTTATAGTTAGAAAATCTCTGGTTGTGTGCTTGGAGATTTGATGATTTTTCTAATCTTACCTCAAAGCAATCAATGATTACAGTCACCTTTGAAAATTTTCTAGAAAGCTTTCTCTGTCAGACCAAAAAACTACAGGCTGTAATTGCACAAATAAAACATCAAGAACAGTGTAAAACAGTCCAGCTGCTGTACATTGGGAAATAAAAAAACAAGTGTGATAACAAATCAAAAGGTAAATTCAGACCCAGTCTCATTAGAGTTAAAACCTGCTGAAACTTTGACAGCATATTGTCTTTCACATTTTTTTCAACCATGTTTACAAGAGCTAAGAGCACAACCATATTTGGCAACCCTGTGTAAAACCTAACTCTGTCCAGGTTTTGGTGATAATTTTCGGTGTGCATCTCTTTTTCACAAATTTTCTATTTCAATGTAGCATTTTCTGTTGTATACTGGTTAATGAGATCATTTAGTTGGCTAATATAATCCATCGTGATATCTGTCTGTGTCTCTTTCTCTTCGTATTGGACCTCAATCCGCTGCTCTGTCTCCATCTCCTGTAAATTGGCCAAAGAATCTGCCATACATTTTCTTTTGATCCTCTGTCTGAGGCGTTGATATTATTCTGGATTTGTCTTTTTTCTTTTGTTACCTAAGTTTTTTTTTTTTTTTTTTTTTTCACCTGCCGGCATGGAGCGGTCAACTCAGACGTCTCAAACTGCGAAGTAGGCCATCTTTTTTAATTTTTGAATCTATATTTTATAAATACTCCAACCACTCTGAGAGAGGCTTTTATAAGACCATAAGCTTAAAATTTGATGTTTGATGGGCTAGTTTATCGATCATGTGGCTAGTATAGAAACTTAGAAAACCATGTGGTTGCCGCTGCCGCCATTTTTTCACCTGCCGGCATGGAGCGGTCAACTCAGACGTCTCAAACTGCGAAGTAGGCCATCTTTTTAATTTTTGAACCTATATTTTATAAATACTCCAACCACTCTGAGAGAGGCTTTTATAAGACCATAAGCTTAAAATTTGATGTTTGATGGGCTAGTTTATCGATCATGTGGCTAGTATAGAAACTTAGAAAACCACGTGGTTGCCGCTGCCGCCATTTTTTCACCTGCCGGCATGGAGCGGTCAACTCAGACGTCCCCTCGCTCGCGTTATTTTCTCTCATCCTAGCCAAGGAAAAATGGCCTCACTGCCTTGGGGGAATCTTGGGAAAGATAAAGGCTAAGGGAGTAAACCCCTACAGAAAATCCTGATACTAACACGGCATCAGTGGGCGAAGACTCTCCACGACGAGAGTACCGGCCAGGGCCCAGCGCCTACGTGTTCACGACCAGGCCGACAATCGGCTGTGGTTCACTTGGAGAAGGGATTAGCGCTACCAAGTGTATAAGCTCAATGAAAGGACCATGGATATACGCCAGAAAAGAGATAACATGCCGGATCGGTCGCGGCCCGGACTAACAACGACCGCGCACCCTATCGGGAGGCTCCAGCATGGGGTCAGCGAAAAGTGTGCTACTGGAGCCAAGACCAAGACCAAGACTGAAACCAAAACAGAAATCAAACTAAGAGAAGGAACAACCATTGGCACGTGGAACGTACGCACGTTATACCAGTGCGGAAAAGTGCATCAACTCACACACGAGCTGAAACGGTATCAGTGGGACATTGTGGGACTGGCGGAGGTCAGATGGACAGGATTTGGGGAAACAGTGACGGAAGACGGCCACAGACTGTGGTACAGTGGGGAGGACACCAGGCATGAGTACGGCGTGGGCTTCCTTGTGCACAGGAAGGTGGCCGCGGCCGTCATCAGCTGTACACCCGTATCCAGCCGCCTGATCTCCATTCGTGTCTCAGCCAAGCCTCATAATGTCACCATTGTCCAAGTATACGCTCCAACTTCCACACATGGAGACGACGAAGTGGAAGAATTATACCAACAACTGGACAAGATTATGAAGGCAGTTCCAAAAAAGGACATCCTGGTTGTGCTCGGAGACTGGAACGCCAAGGTCGGACCAGACGCCTACCAGCAATGGGCAGGAACGGTGGGGAAATTTGGCCTTGGTGAAACCAACGACAGGGGCATCAGACTCCTAGAGTTCGCACAGAGCCAGAGACTCACCTTAGCCAACACCTTGTATCCCCACAAGAAATCAAGGACGGCCACCTGGCACTCACCAGACGGACTGGTCCATAATCAGATCGACTACATCCTACTGCCGAGACGCTTCAAATCCAGCATCAACAGGGCCAAGACAAGGACGTACCCAGGCGCTGACATAGGCAGCGACCATGACCTTGTTCTAACAAACCTGAAGCTGAGGCTGAAAGCGAAGCGACTCTCAAACACTCCCCGAATTCGCTTTGATTTGGAGAAGCTGCAAGACCCAAAGGTTGCAGAAGTCTTCAAGGCCACGGTTGGCGGAAAATTTGGCGCACTGAACCTGGTGGACTGTGATGTAGACACCCTCTCTGGAAACATCAAAGAGGTGCTACTGTCGACAGCCCAAGAGGTTCTAGGGCGACATAGAAACAAGAAACAGCCATGGGTCACGAACGACATACTAGACCTCTGTGACCAAAGGAGGGCCTTGAAGAGAGAAAAGAAAAGCAAACCAGAAGCAGCAACCAAATACAAAGAAGTGAATTGTGCCATTAAGAAAGGGATGAAGGCAGCTAGAGAGAGCTGGATCGAGAAGCAGTGCCAGGACATAGAGGTTGGAATGGCACGAGGTGACAGCAAAAGGCCTACCAACTTCTAAAGACCCTCACTAAGACAGACCAGCAAAAGATCTCAGTCATCGAAGACAGCAATGGTCACCTTCTCACAGAAGGCAATGCTGTACTCAACCGATGGACAGAATACTGCAAGGACCTGTACAATTACCAGCTGAAGACCGACGCCAACATTCTCCAAAACAACCAGACTAGAGACAGTGAACCTGCAGACATACCAGTCCTACGGGAAGAGGTCGAAAAAGCTGTACATAGTCTGAAGGGAGGAAAGTCACCAGGCGTTGATAATGTACCAGCTGAGCTGCTCAAGCAGGGTGGGGAAGCAACTACAAAAGCCCTAACTGTTCTGTGCCAAAGAGTCTGGGAGTGCAAGGAATGGCCCAGAGAATGGACGCAGTCACTAATCATTCCCCTCCCAAAGAAAGGAAACAGCAAACAGTGTCAGAACTACAGAACAATAAGCCTTATCAGTCACCCAAGTAAAGTCATGCTGAAGGTCATACAGAACCGCATCAGAACCACCGCAGAAGAGCTGCTAGCAGAAGAACAGGCTGGCTTCAGACCACGTAGAAGCACAGTTGAGCAGATCTTCAACTGTCGTCTTCTTATAGAAAAGCATCTGCAGCATCAGCGGGACCTTTATCACAACTTCATTGACTTTAAGAAGGCATTTGACAGTCTGGCACGAGGGGCTATGGCATGTGATGCGGAAATTCAACATTGAAGAAGGGCTTGTCAAAGTCGTTGAAGCGTTGTATAACAGCTCAACGAGTACAGTTTTGCTTAACAACCAAATAGGAGCTTACTTTCGTACCACAGTAGGGGTACGTCAAGGATGTCCCCTATCACCCGTGTTGTTTAATATATTCTTGGAGAACATCATGCTTGAAGCTCTTCATGACCACCATACCTCCATTTCAATCGGTGGAAGACCAATCTGCAACCTACGCTTTGCAGATGATATAGATCTGTTAGCAGGTACAAACAAGGAACTGCAAGACCTCACCAACAGACTGACAGACAGCTCAAACGCATATGGAATGGAGACAAGCACAGAAAAGAGCAAAGTTATGATCAATGGCAACGGCAAAGCAGAGATCTATATGAACGGGGTACAGCTCGAAGAGGTAAGCAGCTTCAAGTACTTGGGAGCCACTCTCTCCAAGGACGGCAGCTCCACGCAAGATATCCGCATCAGGATCGCAACAGCAACAGCAGCAATGGCTAGGCTAGATAGGATCTGGCATAGCCACAAGATAAGGTTCACTACCAAGTACAGGCTATACAAATCCCTGGTAGTGCCGATCCTGCTCTACGGATGCGACACGTGGACTCTACTCGCCGAAACAGAAAGGAGAATCCAGGCATTCGAGCACAAGTGTCTGAGGAGGCTGCTCCGGATCTCATACAAAGAACACAAAACCAACGACTTTGTAAGAAACAAGATTGCCACACTGGTAGGACACCAGGAACCTCTACTATCAACAGTCAAGCGACATAAGCTGGTCTTCTTTGGCCATGTAACCCGGCACGACACCTTGTCGAAGACTATCCTTCAAGGCACCTTGGAGGGTAGCCGACGCCGCGGTGGTCAGAGAAAGAACTGGCTTACGAACGTCAAAGACTGGACTGGTCGTCCTGTACAGGACCTGCTGACTATTGCCCAAAACAGGCAAGAGTGGCGGGCCCTATCAGCTGCCGCGTCTATCCATGTGCTCCCCCCAACGCCAGGTGCCAGGCAAGGGACGACTGACTGACTGACTGACCTAAGTTGATACATGGCCTCCATTCAGGATTTGTAAGATCATGGAAATCTGCTGGTTTTCCTGTAGGTGATAAAAAAAGCACTTTATGAAGAAGTCTTCATTTCTAGCATGCACACACACACACACTGTCAATGTTTCTCGTCATTAAACATTACCTTACCCTTACCCTTTCTTTAACAATTCTGGGCCAAATGAAAAATAAAAAGCACATTCACAACTACTGACCTGAGAGAAAGTGAATGGAGCAAACACGATGCCATGGTTTTGCAGTGCTTTCTGTAATCTCTTTCCTTCGAATCTGACTCAGCCATTCTCGTCGCTATTTGAAATAAAAATTTTCTCTTCCTCGCTGGATTTATTTCCCACGCAGAGGCCCGGATGTTCTGCTCCACGTGGTGTGTATCCAGTCCCCCACCCCCTTTTGTTTCTGCTGACTGATTCAGGGGACTGGCCGACACTAAACTTTCCCACGGCCGCTTCTTGGTCTGCTGGCCGCGCATCACTGGTCAGGCTTTACGCAGTTTACGGCCACCCGCCTTGACAATCCCTTCAGGCGGTGGCGGTGGTAACCTGACCAGTGGACCGTTGGTGGTTCTCACGCTGTCCCACTCCCAAGTAGAAAATAAGTTTTCTACAACAGCCAATTTTTGTGTCGTGATTTTTAGCGTTATTATCTATTTCATTCACACCACTGGGAAAAATTGAGGTTACATCATGAATGTTTTGTTCACGAAGAACCTGCTTTTTGGTAGAACTTAATTATTGACACCCTATTCCCAGAACAATAAATACAATTAAATAGAAACCCTTGCTGATGTTTACATAAAACAGTCTTCGTCAATTTGTCTTATGCTTTCATCAAAAAAGGCTAATATTAACACCCTAGCATCATACGAAGACCAAATACACGATAGCAACAACTGTCCTTGTACCTCAGCAGATATGCAATTAACTAAAATAAACATAAACCTATGACACCTTCAAATGATCTAAGACCTACTGCCACTACCACAATAACCACTCTAATAAATAACTAGAACATTGGTACAGTGCCTTTGTTAATAACAAAATCAATCTCTTCCCTAGTGACAGATTCATAAATAAAAACCACTTACATTATATTGTAGCTTTGTGCCGTAGTGCCAGCTTTTCCTGCCAGCTATTCTGAAAAATACATTGACATGAATAAGCTTATGTATTGTATTGTAAAAGAAAGTACTAGCATGCCAGTCACTCACTTTCTCTCTCAAATACACACACCTGTCCCCATGAAAATTATAGAAACTATTATATATTATACATTGACAGGGAAATGTAAACTACTACAAGAATTTTTAATTTTATAATTTAAAAAACTTGAACAGGAATATTTATTAATAATTAACTATGTGATCTGCATCTAATGGTGTGAAAAAATTTGCTGAGCTTGTTTAAAATGTTGTCTTATTTCCTCCAGAATGCTCTCTAAAGTCACCAATGCTGTTTTCTCCTTTTTTTAGTATTAATAAGTTGTTGCCTCATAAACTATTCATCTAATCCTCATAATAATCTTATAACTGCAAAAGTCTGCCAAATAAAAGTCTGCACAATATTGCTGAAACTAAAAAGGCTGATTTCCAGGACTAATCTTTTTTAAAGGTCTTAGCCACATAGTCCTCCATGATAGCTCTGAATGTAAAATTATCAACAAATCCTTGCGTGTGAATGTCACGGACCTGCAGTCCGTTCCATAGTTTTTTCTGACTATTTTAACCCCTCAGTGAGTTATGGGTTGCACGTGTGGACGGAGTATATGAGGGAATGAACGAGATTAGTGGAGGTGTAAGGGTTAAGTATGGGATGAGGTGTTTAGTGAACACAGTTCAGTAGTGGAGTTTGGCGGGGAAAAAGGATAGAAAATTCACTCAGGCCCAAGATACTGAAGATGTACGAAGTGCCTGAGTCACGCCATCTGAATATCTCCCTAGTGAGATGGATGTGTACAGTGAAGCAGGGTATTACCGATGGATTAGGCGCGGTACTAACCCCTTTTGGCTTAACCTCGCCTAGACGAGGTATGGTATTTTTTCCTGTTAATATTTTATGGAATTGTAATAGACCTTATGGAATGGTAATATGAACGTTTGAAAGAAAGATGGCGAATGTGGAAAATATGATTTAGGAAAGTAGTATATAGTAACTTCGAGTTACAGGTTTTAATGGTGAAGGCGAATTGTATCTGGAACCTTACCGGACCCAGCAGAGTCAGGATAATTTACACGTATCGAGGACTGGCGAGCGACCAGTGGAGAATCCTCAGCCGCGTGACGTCACTGTGGAATACCCCAGCTGTGACCCCGTGACCCGTCACCTGACACGGCCAGTGTGTGCGGCCGTTAAGGGTTCCAAGTGCTGTGTTATTTGGAGCAGCCAAAGTGCCTATTTTTTGAAACCCCACCCCCGGGGAAGGATTATGGGCAGAACTTTTTTATAAGGGGGGGGGGGGATGTGACGTCATAGGCTGGTCTGTTATTTTTTCAGAGGTTTGGGGTTAGGGTTTGGGTTAGGGTTAGGAGTAGGGTTAGATTTAGGTTTAGTTTATTAGGTACAATTGGGCAACTGAGTGGAGCGAGCAGACGATAATGCCACGAGCCATTTCTGTTATGGCCGCTGTGTTTCACCCTCCCCCCCCTCAATAAGAAAGGTGTTCCGGATTATGTGCGCCTTTTGGAGTATGTGTCAGTGGTGTAATTGCTTCACGAGGATTAGTTGTGTCATTTGAGTTATACGGATTCTAGTTGATGAAGGAGAAGGGCGACAACCCTAAGATAGTTCGAGACTGAAAACTGTGAGTATCATTATTGAGAACTAATATTTGGAAGGAGGACTTGAACGTTGGAAACTGTGTAAGTTTAGAATGGAGTGAGCGATATATATATATATATATAAGAACTGAAACTATTTGATTATTAGATGCTTTTGGTTTGCTGGGTAGATATTATTGATCTTATTCAAGTAAGAACTGTGTGTGTTGGAGCGGCACACTTAGAATCTTTATATCTGTGATGTACACTGTGGGAAGTCCTGAGCCACACGAAAACCGAATTAACATGACTTGGGCAGCCTCAGGCAATCATTTTGTTCTTTGTTGAAAGAATGCGCGATTATCTGGCGTGAGTGTGTGTGTAGCACCACCCGTGCTCTGATAGTGAAAAAAAATCACTTTGATCAAATACACTTTCTAAGTGGGCAATATTCTTAATATTCATGAACTTAGTGTACATTTACTCAGCTTCTGCTGTGTAAATCTTTCAATGCTTTATAGGGTTGTAAACTTTATCTTTCTCCTGAAATGTTTTCATCCTATGTGAACATTATATCATATCATATTATTAACATTACATCATAAGTAACGCAATTTAGTTAAACATCACTTTTATCAGATTTTAAAAATATATTCTTTCTTCTTGAAACATCTTTAAGTGTAACTGTCTCTAATCTGAAGTGCTTCGCACTGATCGATACACAAGAATATTCTTGTTTACATTTTCACTTGCAAAATATTCAAAAAACATCCGAATACCTACTTACACAAAAAAGACTTGTTGAATCTTTCGCCTGTCGATTGGTGCAGCCATCTGCACAGCCTTGGCTTGCAATTTCTACAAATGATAAGAAATGTTCGGGTACTAGTCAATTAAACACACCGCCCTCTTTCTGCCTGTAGTCAGTGTTTGCTTCCCGTGCGAGGCGATCTTTAGTCTCGAAATCATAGAAGTCTGTGCGCTCCGCCCTCTTTCTGCCTCCTGTGTCAGCTCCCCATCTTCAGTCTAGAATTCCTAGAAGTCTGTGTGAGGGCTAGTCAACACTTGTCGCCGAGTCATGGTTCGTCGGCAGCACGGACCTTCATTTACTGGATGAGTGTCTCTCATTCGTTGCCTCTTTGTGCTATCATAGTAGTAGTAACCAATTGTAACAAACCCTACAAACGTTAGGTTTTCACTTCCGTTTCCGATTTCAAAATTGAAAACTGCACACAGCGGCTTGGCAGAGGGCGGGACTTTGCACGTCCAGGGAACACACAGTCTCCTTGGCCTTAAATACTTTCTCCAACAAAACCTGTAGGCTCGTGATCTTTTGACTTCTCACATAGTGCACCATCTCGAATTGCGCCGTTTTCCAAGTCTGATGTGAGTAGTAAAAATACATCGAAATGTTTCTGAGCAGTATAATTTTTTTTAAGCCGCTAGCAAAAACGTAGAGCATAGGGTAAACTAAACATTAAAATAAATATGTTTAGGAGCAATATAACCAACCAAACATAACCTACAACCTTATTTTAGACGAAAGGAATATGCACCTACACACATCGACACGTACTGATTTATAAAGTTTAATGAATTTTAAGTAAAGCTTGTCATGAACCTTTGGTTCAGGGCCAGGGCATAATGGTCGAGTTCCAATTATAAGTGTCGAAGGGACTGTGACTGCCTGTGGCAATACGATACCAAGGTTGGTTATCGGGGGATGGGGCCATGGGTTTTATTGTGGTTGTCACCCTTTTCTTAGTCCAGCTTGGGAATGGGGTCGTTATGGTAGGATGGACCTGGCGCAAGGGGGCTAAGTCGGAAGGAGGGACGGCCGTTATCACAACAAGGGACCGTTCTGAGGTGCGCGCCCGGCCGTAGCCGAAGGCCAAGAACCACAAGGTAATGGGAAGACCATGCAGTGTCCTTCACACAGGACAATAACGATCGTTTCATCGCTACCGACTGGTCGTCTGCGCCGAGCGATGAAGCCAGACAGGTGTCGCGACAGCATGACGCTCGTGAGGTCTGACCGTGAGAAGATGGCTTGGGTAGGTACATTGGGTATTTTAGTCGAAGGTCGATATGTCAGAAGTAAGCCGATTGGGTTGGATGGGTCACATGGATTAGCAGTATATAGTTTAGGGCAGATGGGTACTCGGGGCCTTTCCCCATCGATCTAGTAGGGACTACCGTCCCTGAGCGCCATCAGTCGTAACCAGTTAGTCTGCAGAAGGGAGGCCCGTTCCCCGTGAACGTGCAGCGCTACTGACTGGCACTTGCAGGCTGTGGCACCAAAGTGCAAGCAGGGGTCGCCGTGCTAGCAGACGAGAAGAAGGGTACACAACGTGGATTACCTGTACTGCAACACTGCCGTCCGTTGCCTCGGGCAACCGCTGGAGGTAGTGGCCAACGCAATACATCTCCTGGGTGCCCCGGAATTCTTGGTCGTCTGGAGCCGGTGCCGGACAACTGTCGCCTAACAGTCTTAATTCACCGTACCTGTTGTTGTTGCCTGGGGCAACTTGATGCAATAGTGCAGGCGGGTTAGGGACGTCGTCTTATTTTCTTCCTTGTGGCCACTGTTTGTTGCCTGGGGCAACTGTGCACAAGAGGGTTCGCCAGTGTGGACAGAGGGTGCTAGAGCCTTCCACGGGCGTCCACGACGAAGTGGTGAGAGGCAGATAGTCGCGGAGACACTGCCTTATTTTCAGCTGTGTGCGACGTGAGCAGCGCACACGACTTGGGACTCAAGGTGAATCATTCGCCACGACACGGACCGCTTTAGAGGGAAGTTTTTCTTTATACACATGACTTTGGATAGGTCATCATTTATTGGCAAGGGCCATTCTGTTTTTGTGTAATCGAAATTTATCAAACGTATAGTTAGACCTGACCATTCATTCTATAATCTGTCTATTGTGTTAATAATAATTTGTTTGTGCTGTACAACGGCGTTGTCAGTGTGTTGGCACGCATGAGCGGAGACAGTGGTCTGTGTTTGCTTGTGCGTGGACGTGCGAACTGTGAGTGAAAGGGTGGAGCAGGGTGAAAGTCGGGAGTGAGGCGAGCCACAGCTAGTGTCCCCTTTCCCCTCGGGCGTTTAGTCCGGCCTTCTCCCCACAGTTTCGTCACAAGCTTGACACTACCATTTGGTTGATACGTTGAATTGTTTTAAATTGTAGAGGTGAGATCGGTCCTCTTCTCATCTTGCTAAACTACACATATTTTGGAGATACCAGTACTGGAAGTAAGAGTTCGCGCGTTCAGACCACCACACAAACAAAATATACAAATCTTCTTTCATTTCCCTTACGACTGAGCGACACGCTTCTAATACATCAACACCGTCAGTGCCGTCCGTTTAGTTAGAATATGACGAGTCATATAATAAGATATGCAAATTAGATTTTTGTCTATGCTCAAATGTTTTTTGTTCATATGAAGTACCATTATTTGATTGTCAGCAATACGTACGTTAGGCTGTGTTGCGCCCTCGGCGAAAGAAAAATTCTGCACCTCCTACCTCACAAAAAGTGAACCATATTATATAATTTATTTTGCAATTTATTCAGTCCTGGTCATGAAATTGATGCTTAAAACCTCACTTTTCTTGCTTTTTGCTGTGCAAAACAAGTTATCAGTTCCTTCAGATTTAGTGCATTTCCCAAGTCGTGCTCAATAAATATGGTGGCCAGCCCAGTCAGTCTCTCTTGCAGCATTGGTGATCTCATATAATTTTTAATTAATTTTTAATTTTGAGAAACTCCGTTCT
This sequence comes from Marisa cornuarietis, assembly GCA_004794655.1. Lineage (NCBI taxonomy): Eukaryota > Metazoa > Mollusca > Gastropoda > Architaenioglossa > Ampullariidae > Marisa > Marisa cornuarietis. Next base: position 255,125 of record SMMW01000513.1, on the reverse strand, counting down.
GCACTGGCAACAGAAATTGGAAGGCTCAATAAAATTCTGAGAGACACTACAACATTCGGCACAATGTCAAATAGTTTATGTTGGATAATGAAGGTTAAGACTTCTTTGGGGTTCATTTTAGGCTTGGGAAGCCTACTTGCCACAACCTGTCATTCAGAACAGAGTTCCTCCGCCTCAATGTCTTTGTTGTCTCTGTTCATTAGCGCTTTTTCCAAGACCACACAAGATAGAAGAATGTCCTTCGTTGGTTTTTCAGAAATGCTTTGGATGTCATAAAGAAATCCAAATAATGCAGTGTGCTCCTGAATCTGTTTAAATCTTTTTCAATGGACGCAGTGGCTGTGCTGTCTACCACAGCATAAAAACGTGCAGTCGAGAGGAAAGAGGAGATAAGCGAGCGAGTGATAGCAGCGGTGACAGTAATCCTAGTGTTACTAATATACGTGTGCTAAACTGGAACATCGAAGGTGTGATGAGCAAGGTCGGGGAAGCAGACTTTATTCAGTACATATACACATTTGATGTTGTGTGTCTAACAGAGACATTCATAGAACGAAACACAAAACTTGAATGTTTCTCTTTGTTCAGTTCTTTGCCCAGGCTTCAAGGTATTCTGTGCATGACAATAAACCCAGCGGCGGTGTGCTGGTCATGGTAAAAATTAGACTTGAAAACCACGTGCAGAGGATTGATATACCATATGATAACACTGTTGAAACTGGACAGACATGCATTTGGATGTGATAGGGACATATTCTTTTGCGGTGTGTACGTGCCATATTATAATCAAGCTCACATATCGGTTAAGTGCGCTATTAGCAACCTGGAACAGTACATTCTCGACTGTATGGGCCGTTCCTATTACTACATAGTTATGGGCGATTTTAATGCCAGGACTGGTAATTTATGTCCGACTCTACCAGATGTAGAAGACACAGATGGTCTTGTGTTGAAGACATTTTTGAGGCTAACCGACAGTCCCAAGATCAGACAGTCACACACTTCGGTAGAGTGCTGTAAGAATTGTGTGCGACATGTGATCTGACTATTTTGAACGGTGCATGTCAAGGAGACGAAGTAGGGCATTTCACATATATTTGCCCTACAGGGAGTGGTGTAGTAGATTACTTTCTAAGTTCAAGAGAGCTAGCTATCAATATGTCTCTTGTTGTAGCAGAACGCTTAGAGTCAAAACATCTCCCCCTGGAACTCACTGTAAACCATGTATACACGCAAAGTGATAGTGAGAGTAAAGCTACAGTCGACAAAGTAGTATAGGATAATGACAAAAAACACCTATTTCTAGAAGCTTTGCAAACTGAAAGTTTTGAAAAGACAATGGCAGAAGAACATCTGTAGATGAAGCAGTTGATAGACTGACCCGGGCTGCTCCTTGCCTCAGAGTGCATGAAGCGGAAGGTAAGTAAAGGATATAACAACAGCAGATGGTTCGACGCTGAGTGCCACATGACTAGAAGAACAGCTCGAAAATATCTTAGGAAATTTCGTCCTTCAGGAGAAGAACATGATAGGAAAATATACGTAGAGTCTAGGAAAGATTACAGGAGAATGATAAGAGATAAGCGTAAGCAATTTAAGCAGAAAGCGATATCCTCTTTGTTGTCGAATTTAAACAATTCTCAGGCATTCTGGCGTGAGGTTAAAACCGTTGCCAGTAAACCGACCCCTGAACTAGCTATTGATAAAGAGCATTGGCTACTACATTTTCAAGGAATCATAAAAGGTGATTCCTCGTCTTACCCAACCTATGGAAACATTTCTGATGATAACACAGACGATGTGACTGGTGTAGAATCTCTTGAGAAGCCAATATCGGTGGAAGAGATTCAAGGCGCAGTAAAACACCTGAAGTCAGGTAAAGCAGAAGGCCCAGATGACATATTAGCGGAGATGCTCAAGGGTGCTATAGAGGTTATATCATTATTCCTTGTCTTACTTTTCAATAGAATATTTGACACATCCCAGTACCCTGAGGCATGGAGAGGTGCTATTGTCATACCACTGCATAAAAGTGGTGATTGTGATAATCCAGACAATTACAGGGGTATATCACTTCTTAGCATCTTAGGTAAAGTATGTTCCCATATTTTAAATAAAAGACTCACAGATTAGGCTTGAGACAACAAGAAGATTGTAGAAGAGCAAAGTGGTTTCCGATCAGGATGCTCTACCATTGATAATATTTTTGTGCTTTATTCAGTTGTATCTGTTGAAAAAGTCTGGAAAGTTGTACGTTTGTTTTGTTGACTTCAAGAAAGCTTTTGATACTATCAATCTACTACAGGATTCAGTTGTAAAATGTTGAGGATGTTACAAAGCATGTACAAAAATGTTAAGTCTTGCATAAGATGTGGAGATACTTTTAAGGACTGCATTGACTGTTCGGTTGGAGTCAGACAAGGGTGTACCCTTTCACCCATATTGTTCTCCTTCATTAATGAATTTGCGGTAGAAATATGTAATAATGGTGTACATTCTATACAGCTTACCCCGGATGAGGTACAAATGTTAATATTATTATTTGCTGATGACGTTACATTAATGTCGTATTCAAGTAGTGGTCTTCAAAAGCAAATTAATATACTAAAACAATTTGCAGATAACTTTGATATGTAAGTTAACCTGCAGAAAACAAAAGTTATGGTATTCAGGAAGGGTGGCTTTCTGGGTGCTAAGGAATCCTGGCACTACGATAAACAGAAACTAGAGGTCGTCAATTCTTATAAATATTTGGGTTTTTACTTTACCACGAAACTTTCCCTTACTAGTGCAGTAACTGACTTAGCAACTAAAGCAAAGATGAGGACTTACCAGCTCTTGCGAAGCCTCTGGAAACTAGGTGACAGTACTCCTAGAGAGTTTTTTTTAAATATATGATATGCAGATTGCCCCTATTTTATTGTATGGTTCGGAAATGTGGGGCTATCAGGTCTTTGAGGTGCTAGAAAAAGTTCACTTATTTGGTTGCAAAAGATTTCTAGGTGTGAGGCTGAATACGCCAAATAAAATAATTTATGGTGATCTGGGTAGATTCCCAATGTTTATACTATCTAAAGTAAGGTGTATCAAATATTGGTTTAGGCTTGCTAATATGCCAGATGATAGATTTGCACGAAAAGCTATAATATGCTGTTACATATGCAAGAATTAGGAAAATGCAACTGGGCACACCACGTAAAAGAACTGTTGTGTGTAAATGGCTTTGGACATGTGGTTACAGCAGGGTGTAGGCACCCTGGAATAATGTTTTTTTTCTGTAATACATGAACTGAGAAACTAGCGTGGTGGTCAGTCTACAAGCAGAGGGAAGGTGTCCTGCTAATATCATTCTGTGAAAAGGATATTTATCCCTAAAATTATTAATTTTAAAAAAAACAGCAGGCCATTTTTTGCACCCTCTCCGTCTCTGCGCCCTAGGCCACTGCCTAGTTCGCTTAATAGGTAGAACCAGCCCTGTACGTAGTTCTATAAACTCGTTTAAGTTTGTCATCACCATGTTTGTTTGTTTTTTTGGTATTTTTGAAGGACAAAGTACACCTGGAATTAATGAGAATGTTCAAAGTGCATAACGAAGGAGCATGCTCTCAGTGATTTACATCGGTAGGAGTCATGGACAGAATAGGAAGGAAGGAAAGAGAAACAACCGTTCAAAAAACAAACAAACAATCAAACATAGAAGACGCAAAGGGGAACTAGGGAATAAACAGTAAGGATGGACATATATTTGCAGAAAAAGGCAAGCAGACTACTAGTCAATAGACTATAATCATAACTATTGACAATTAAACAATAGACAAAAAAAAACAGAAAGGGTTAAAAAATGGACTAGCATTTTGTTGATTGGTAAGAATGTTTATTTTTCCCCTATGGTCCTTGTTGTTGTTAGTTTCTTTAAAAAGCTATACTGCTCAGAAATATTGCCATGCACTTTTGTCTACGATGCTAAAGAGTGATGTAAGATTCAAAATTTATAACATATATAAGTGTTTGATTTATAAAACACTATTTTCTAATCACTTTTTGACGGATAGTCTGTTTATCTTTTAAGATTTGGGGTTGTAGTGCTGAAATCGGCAAATGTTTTGGGGACACATAATTCGAAGGTTTTGAAGTACTTAAAGGCATCCTTCCAGAAATCGTTATCTTTTGAAAGAGCCCACAAAGCTAAAAATTCACATTTTTCAGAAAAATATAATAACGGTGTCATAACTCCTTTCTATACCCGATTAGAAAAAGTTAGAAAGGGACTGAATCACATAACTCACTAAAAAGAACACTGTCCCCTCACGATAATAAACACACCCAGACAACTACCCTGTAAAGAGTTTTCTAATTAAGAGCCTGAGTACTAACCAAAGATCTGACAACTACCCTGTAATTAAGAGCTGGAGTACTAACCAAAGATCTGGAGTTCATGTCAGCGTTATACTAAAGGCAAGATGACGAAGTCGCTCATTGGTTCTGTTCCCCTGTCTTACTACTAACGAGTTTTGTGTCCATCATCTTTAAGCCGCTTGAAGAAAAAAATTCATTTAATGTAAGTTTAATGCACTGTGTTCCTATAAGTTATTTAAACGCTGAATAAAATATCGTGACTAAAAATATAGCTTTTCTCACCTCCTGGTTAAGTTAAACATTCATTTTGAAGATGCTGGTTAGGATTGCTGAAACTTATCCGACCATCAGTTAACTGTAAGAGTAAAAATTCTTGCTCGCTTTGGCAGTCAACGAAATATTAATGAAAAGGGCGATAATTATTGAATTATTTGTGAGGAGCAGGTGTAGACTGCATGAGACCAAAATGACGACCGAGAGGTCTGTTAGCATCACACCTGTCCTTACACCTGGACAGCAGGTGGGCCTGTCATAACGGTGACCCATTTCTCTTGTGTGTTTTGACCCTCAGAGCTGCAGTTGCCATTCGACCATCTGAAGGCAGCAACACGTCTCGTCACCCGCTCGCGATGACAAATCTCCCGGAGACTGGAGCAAAGCCCTGTCGCAAGTAATTTATTTTTTGCAAGACCTCACAGCAGCATCCTTTAAATAATTTTTCTTCCTTCTTGAACTAATTAAATAAAAAAACACTCAATTTTTATTCTTGAAGCCACAATGATCCGATGGAAGTGATGATCTTGTTAGTGAGGATGATAACGTTCATAATTTACGAGAGACTGACGCTTAATATGTTAGAATGAGCACTGATGACTCGATTTTATGATACGATAGTGGATAGTCAACAGCTAGAAGCTGCCTTCTAAATAATATTATGGATGAGTCTATGGACGATTGCTAATAATGATGACTGAAGATTAATAGCAATTATTTAAGGCGGACGGACGGGCAATGATGTTTGCGATGACAAAGATAACTAATGCGGGACAAAGTGACAACAACAGTGGCATGGAGAGAAAACGGGTGGTTCCACGGGTATTTTCCTTCTGACTAATTAAATACGGGATTTACCCTCATGCGAGTTATTACAGTTAAGGACAAATTCTTTCTCTCCGGCTTGTCTGTGGAGCAAACTTCACCAATTTTATGGAGAGTAAGCGATGGCACGGAGATTGTTTCACTGGTACCGATCGTGGGGAGGAGCAATGTCATAAAGACAATATCAGCAATGACACAAAAATTGATTTTTTTGGTTGGGTTTTAGTAACATGACCATGTACAACTCAGAGGAGTACTGCTGGTAAATAAAGAAGCAATGAAGCGCTGTGAAAACTAATGTCATGACCTTCCTCTTCTTCTTCTTCTTCTTTTTTTTTTTTTTTGATTTTTTCAGCCTGTCCCTGTTCACTTTTTTGCGCCTTTTAGTGTATAAGAGACATGTATGAAATTTAGATATTCATTTATATAACTTTTTGTGTATATGTATACATACCTAACCATATTTCTATCTTTTCGTGTTATATGTGGAAAAAATATTATCTTATTTTGTATATGTGGCTGGTTTTGGTATATATATATATGTGTGTGTGTTTGTGTCTCTGCATGTGCATCTGAAAGTATGTGTCTGCGTGCGTGTACGTGCGTGCTTGCCTGTTTCAGCTGTCGGCCTGTCATCAAGAAGATATCCCGGGCATTCTTCATACAGATCTTTCTGCTCTCTGGGTTGTCGGTCCTGATGTTGCTACACTTTCATCGAGACAAGTCTTTCCCCACAGATACCTCTCACAGGAGTACCCCTTATCCAACTGTTCTTAGCATGCGTGCAAAAGTGCCTCCAATTCGACAGGGAGAAATCAGCTACACTCAATCCTCTCTTCTTCACTTTGACTATCCTGTTGACGGACAAGAAGTACAAATGGTCCCAAAGGCAAGCAATGTAAAATCCAATTTAAGCGAGTTCAGTTTCAGTTATGCGAATAAATCTAAAGAAATTCCAGTTAAAAACGTGTCATCAAGCCACTTGGAGTTTCAATACAATAGTTCTTTATCCGATGTTATTCTGTCTTTGCGGATTGTCGATGATGAGGATTACCTGCGAGACAATTCGTCCTTCTTTAAAACTCGGCCACATATTGTCAACAGCTTCGTCCCAGAACTTCTTATCCAGGCTTCTCCTTTGTGCCCTCAGGATGGTCCGTTTCTGCTGGTCGCTGTGCCTTCCGTAGCAGATCACTCAGAGCGAAGGGAGGCTATCCGCAATACATGGGGCAGCTTGGCTCGTGGAGCGTCGTGGCCACGGAGGTCGGGTCCATCTTACGAGATAAAGGTCGTGTTCTTCCTTGGTGTTCTCTCAAAAGCAAACATGACAGAACTGAAAGCAGAATCTGACCGCTATGGAGACATCGTCATGGGCGACTTTGTAGAGAGTTATCGCAACCTGTCAGTCAAAATAGCCTTCGCGCTGTGTTGGAGTATGACATATTGCAAAAACGTACAAAACTTTATTAAAGTAGACGAAGACACTTTCGTCAATGTGCCTTTACTTTCAGACGTATTGAATAACGTCTCCAAACAACATGAGCGTTATATACTTGGCTACAGGCATGCTTTTTCGAAACCTCAGGTGGTTCGCCATGGTCAATGGGAGGTTGATATGGCTGCGTACCCATTTCGATATTTTCCCGCTTACCTGTATGGGCATTCCTATGCTATTTCGCACAGGGCTATCACGGACCTAGTCACCGCTTACCAGCACATGCCACTTGTCCTGGTGGAAGACGCTTTCTTTACGGGGATCCTAGCCAAAACAATGGGCATTCCTAGAATTCACTGCCCTCATTTTGCATCATTAATGGAAGTTAGATGGTGTCTGTTATTTGAAGACAAATCTGTGAGTGAAACAAGATTTCAAACTGCATCAGATCTCCACAAAGTCTGGTCAGGCATTTTGACAGGTAAATGCAAATAGGTCGGCTAACAGCAAACTCTGCAAGTTCACTAAGGCAAACTTAGTCGTGAAGTGTTAAAATCGCAATAAAAGCATTTCATTCAAGTGTGACCACCGAACTGTAATACATAGGAGTGTGTACCAAGAAATTAATGTGATTCCGTAAAGTCACAAATTTGTACTGAAGACAACGAACCGCCACGAAGATATCGAAAATGTCAGTTCTTTGGACGGTTTTACTGAATTTTTAAAACAACCTTTCATTAGTATTTACTTGAATTGTATCTAGAAATATGCAATATATGCAACTACCCGTACAAAGTGAAATATGTTTTATTGGGGAGAAGCATCGAAACAGATCAGCACAAACAAGGTATCTACTGGTTATTGAGGTCTTCAAGGGCTGAGTTCCGAGCAACTGCTAGTGAAAATCACACTTCGTGAAAAATTTGTAATCAATGAAAATTTAATAGTTGCGAACTGAATGGAGTAAAGTATGTTTCGAAACATTTACTTATTATTCACTAGTTTATGAGTTCTTTTTTTGGAATGATTCTTGTGCACGCACCACGTAAACGATGAAGCACCATCTAAAGTGATATGCATATCGTATTAGATTGATTCTTAAAGGCCTACACGATTTATAGTACTTGGTATTACCGATAATTTTTTTCTCCAAGCCCAATCGCTCATAAATCAGAAAAAAGCAGCCACCTGTACAGATGGGCTGAAGTATATTAACTTAAGTAAGTTTTCACTCACTCACTCACTCACTCACTCACTCACTCACTCACTCACTCACTCACTCACTCACTCACTCACTCACTCACTCTTTCCATCAGACTAAATGTAGAGAAACGAAAGGGGAAAACAGCGAATAAAAGTGGTAAAAAGAGCCCAATTAACAATCTGTTTCTGTACTCGAATGATGTCAATACCTAACATAAATAGTTTCTAGTCTGTTTTTATACTTTGACTAAGATAATATTACCACCAGAGCTCCAATCAATGAACTACCTTCCGAAGAACAGTTGCCTGTAACTGCTATGTTGTAACTCCTATATGTTACTACTTTGTTTTAACAACTATGTTTTCTGCTAGATGTCAGGTTTACTTCGTTTCTCCGCCCCTTCGTGAGAAAGTGGGGGACAGTTTTTTTTCTCCAATAGATCGATTTTTTGACATAGTGTATTTGAGACACAGTCTAACACTCCCCTAAGCGTGCCTGCACTGAATGTTTGGATATCCGAAGAGAAAACCTGAGTCGGACACCTTAGCAACAACTGTACTAACAGTAACAACATCGTCGACTAACAAGAATGAAGATGATAAGAGATAACAGGAGGAACACACACCGCCCTCCTTCCAATGAAATCTCAACAACAGATTAAAAGCAGGCTATATAAAGAACTTAAGGAATATAAGCAAAGTGACAAAAATATGACAGAAGGAAAAAAATTAATCTTTACACTCAAGATGAAAACGTAACACTCATTGGAGCTTTTAACATGTAGCCACACGCCCTCTTCAGAAAGTAAAAGCTAAGTGGCTGATGTATTTCGTGCACACGACCCTGAGATGAATTAATTAATAATATTTGTTCAATAATAACATTGATAATAAAAATACGACAGATCCAATGCGCAGGCTGTTACAATGTTCCTCCGTTTTCTCGTCAAACGAGAAACTGGGCACGTAGGTGACAATGATGATGGTGAACAAAGTTAACACAATCCTGTAGGGGAGACTATCTATACCCTACGTTCTTCCAATATTAGAGTGTTATCTCCCGTTGTGACTACCATCCAGTCACGAACAATGACGCACCCGTCAACTTAACTCTGGCAGATGTTACCGCTGCTCTCGTACTGGAAATTATGTCTAAGTCTCAATCTCTCCACGTTGCGAGTCCACACTTGTGATGAGATAACCATAACGTCTCCAGCCCATGACTCTCCACTCATAGTGCCAAATACCCAAATACCGGATGAGGTTTCGAGGTTCGGCGAAAAAGTGGTCCCCCCCCCCCCCTATTTACAAAAAAAAAATGATCTTCAACAAAAATACTGCAATAAATATCCGCTTAACTGAGTAAAACAATATATCTAGGCTTACTTATTACCAGTAATGATTGTCTGTGTAAGGACTCATGAGATTTGTATTCACGAGCATACACGCAGTCAAAATATTTATCATTTATACATCCGAGTCAAGCGACGATACGATACCAATCAATCGGTAAAGAATGATTTTGTTGACAAATTAACACGTATAGCCCAGCTGACTTTGCATCACGTGTAAAATTTCTTCCTTCCATGCAAAAAAGCCCTGGCAAGCTTTTCTAGAATCTGTTAATTTTTGTTTCGTTCCTTTCCCCAAATACAAACCACGTCGAGCGCGATTGTAACATAATAAAGAATATAGGACAAGACAATACAACTTTATTTATTCACAAAGGATAATTCCAGATAGTTTTCGTACTAGCAGTAATAAAACATACAAATGCATGATATACACGAGATAATATATGTATATAAATGTTAAAATAGTTTCTCTCTCTCGCGCGCGCATGCACACACACACACACACACACACACACACACACACACACACACACACACACACACACACACACATATATATATATATTCCCAGCAACAGTAGATACAGCAGGTGAATGGCACGTGGAATGAATGAATTGCGGTGACGATTGGTTTGTAACTGTAACAGACCCGTTCTCGTACTGGAATGTTTTACAAAACGTTACAACACCACTAACTCAACCACTTTCATCCACACAAGCAAGAAAAGTTACTATAAGAAGAAAGGAAATATAATTAAGGTTAAAATAAGACCAATCGTATTTTTATATATATATATATATAGAGAGAGCTATATAGCTCTATAAAAAGCATGCGAACTTATGAAAGACATGAATATAGCCAAAATGTCTTAATGCACTTTAAGTAGATGTTTTGCAATTCGAACAGTAACTGATTTCCCAGTGTAGTGTAAAGGCTATTTTATCGGACAAGCATGGCGACCAGCAGGTAAGAACCATCCCGAGGCCACACAGAGGTGATGCCTGGATGAGAACTTCTGGAATAAAGCTGTTGACGACCTCTGGCCAAAGATAAAGGGAGGAAGAGTTATCTTTTAGGTATTGATCTTCAGGAAAATACTCAATTGTTCTGATGAAGACCTCCACAGTACCTTTGTGCTGCGATGAAGTGTTTGAAACGAAGTTACGAGCCTTTCCAAACATTGAATGGCGGACATAGTTCTGAAGATAAGGTAATGTCTTGAAAGTTGTCAGTGGAAATATGGGTTTGAATCGAGTAAAGAGATGAAAGAGTCGAAGAGCCGTGCAAATGAAAAGGAACAGGATCCTGAAATAGTTGTTCCGTGTTACTTTGAATACTATACCTATTTTGGAATAAGACAAATACAAATTCGATACACAGTCGTGAGTTTATACAGCATACAGTATAGTTTATACCGTAAGGAGTCATATACTTTGCACGCAAACGTATATGCGTGCCCCCCCAAAAATAAAAAGAAACCCTCACACGCACGTGCACGCACAGACACATACACCACAAATGTACAAATGCTTGTTTTCCGAGTTCTTGATATCAAATGCTAGACCACACTGCTAGCAATAGAAAGACTAAGCTTTACTTCATCGTTCTCTTCATGAAGCCTATCCTAATCACCAAAGCGTTTACCAAGACACCAAGGATGCGTCCACATACGCCCCCCATATATATATATATATTCTCTATCTCTCTTTCTCTCATTGTCATTGTCATTGTCTCTCATGGACACACTCATACTCTCTCAAACACTCACTCACAGATGAATACACAGACTCGATCACTTGAAACCATGAAGCTGAGAGAGCTCATATAGAATGGTTTAGACCATTCTTATGTTTCTAGAACTCGTGTCTTTTTCTTTTTGAGCAGCGAAGCAGACATTACCGTGACAAGACCAGGCCTGAACGCTGAGTAAAAAGTTGTGATCATTTGGCAGTGTCTGGAAATGCATGACCGGCTTGTCACCTTTTTCGGACTTTGTGTATGAACGTGTGGACCGACAAGAAAAAGGTCGATTTCATGCTAAGCTGTTGAGTGCCATGATGAATAGAAACTCACTGTAGCTCTCAACGCGCTGGTATATTTCGAAAAGTGCTATGTAAAAGCTAATTGATCTTAAAGCCCAACCCGATTGCTGAGCAAATTTCGCTGGAAACAGAGCACAAAGTATCACAAAAACATATCTCGGTGGTATTTTATGATAAAAAAGCATGAAAGATTTTCTATTAATATTTTTTTCTTAAGCACACCTGGATTTGACGAGAAAACAGGAAGTGACGAAACGAACGTATTTCTAAAAATAGCACCGTCTGCACTAGCTGAAGTCGAAGAGGAAAGAGGCAAACCTTGGTAAAAGAAAACTGACCAGGACACATTGTGGTGTTGCTGAATGTTCTTTTCGACACTCAGATGGAGTTAGTTTGTACTCATGAAGGAAATCCTGAAGATAATGGCAGCAAACGCAAGTGGATTCACTTTGTTCAGAGATGTGTATATACAGGTGTCTGCTTTGTTCAAACGTGCCATGCGAGCTTCGTCCCCACACCATGCTCAAGAATTTGCTCAAAACATTTCATAATCGATTGTTATCCAGTCACTAATACAGTACAAGCAAGTTTTCGACTTTCAGCAAAACAAAGAAATCTTGATCCTACAGCAGTGCTTACTATACAAAAGGACGAGATGTTAAAACCAACTACGACTGCTGGTAGATCAAGCACCAGACAGGCAACATCGACAGTTTCTACACCGTCTGGTCTACAAGTAACATCGTGTGACAGTCACAAACACATCATCAGTCGTATCTTTATCAGCATAATGTTAAAATTATCTGACAGTGTGAGGACGCCATTGATGTGCGTGATCGAAACAGCTACAAAAGGAAAAAAAAAGGTTGAGCATGATAAACATATTATAAAGAGCTTAAACGGGAACACGTGCGAGTATCAGTAAGTAAAACAGAAAATTTTGCATGCAGCTAAATGAGGAAGAAATAAGTTTTTACATCGATAAGCATGTTTCAAACTATCATTATATTTTTAATTGTAAAAAATTCATATCAGCAGTCACTTGTAACTATTGTTGCCCATTAACTTTTGATCTGATTGACTTACCAGTCTGTTAAATGAGTTCAGTTTGGACCATTTAATTATTTTTTTTAACTTCATTCAAAGCTTCTATATAAAGTTCCAATCTGTAGGGGTATTATAAAATTCAGCTGTTTCATTTTTGGGGCAAACAATCGCTTCTTGAACACGACAACCTGAGTAATGTTTCTTCATTTGACTTGAAGACATGCACACTCCCTGTTACAAATACTTCGATCACGTAAGAGAACCTCCAGTACAGGAGAGTACTTTTTCCCGCCTTCCCAGTTGCAGGTGAGAATGCCGATGTTCGAAGCTTATATCTTTAACATTAAGGATCATGATGCACTCATATTTTGGGAATTATTATTTTAAAACGAACTTAACCCGATCATAAAGAAATAATGTTGCGCTCGGTTTGTCCTTTAAAGGAAACGTTAAAGTTCTAGGTTCAGATCTATCTTCAGTGCGCCCATTTGTCTTTATTTAAATGTTACATATATATTGATGGAAAGGTGTGTTTTGGGAGTCTCCACAAGGTGAATGGACTTTTGTGTCTAATAAGCTAAGCAATTTTTGAGACCTACATAAAACGAGACAGGGAGAGCACCGTACGCCAGTGCGTGAGTCAACTGCTTAAAGCAAGGGTGGGGAACCTTCTTCTGTCAAGAGCCATTTGGATATTTATTAACATCGTTCGCAGGCCTTACAAAGTTATCAACTTAAAAGTTAGCTTGCTGTATTTGTGAAAGCCGCAGGTAACCTACAGTGTATTAGCATTTTGCAACGGTATACACTGCCTGGCACCAGCTGTCCTGTAAGTCACTGCGGTACAGGTAGACGGGGGCGCAGGTGTCGCGTACCCTGGTCCCAGCGAAACCTGATCGTCATCCACATGTAAACTGTTGTCCACAGCTTTTTTTTATTGTGCGATGGGGCGCGCGACACAGGCAGCTAACGAGAAATGTCTATCCAGTCTTGTACTCGTCTGTGTCCTCTCTATCCCATAATGGACCTTTGCTCCTTGTCCCTCAAAATTTACCTTATTATCATGACTTAATATAAATTTATGTTGCTATTAAAAACGCTCCTACATTTAGTGAATTTCGAGTTCCCCCAGCTGTTGCCTTGGCAGGCCCGGAACAAATGATTTCGTAGGCAGTAAAATCGATGTCTCACGTTGCAGTCAGGTAGTTTGTTGTTATGAAGTCGATGTCCTACACTGCTGTCACCTAGTTTTCTGGTAAGAAGTCAATGTCCTACACTGTTGTCACTTAGTTTGCTGACGTGAATAAGACGGAGTGGACTTTATCAGGCAGCAGACGTCTCAAAGCAATAGTCTCCATGTAAGCCCCGAGTATCAAGTTACAGTGCAGATGATGGACGTGCTCCACGTCATAGCTTTCTGTCATGACCAACATATAGTAGCACACCACTGTTACACGTTCACACAACAAAACTTAATGACTGATCAGTGGGCTCCCCTGCCTGCATTGTGGTTGTCAAAGCAAATTCTCAAGTATTCTTTTCAAATCCTTTTTTCTTGATTGATTTTATCTTAAATTTTGTATACAAACAAATATTGACATCGAGACCAAAGTAAAAACGTCCACATGCTTTTCAAGGCACGCAGGTACACGACATTCGGGGTCACCAACTTTGGTCCTACGCAGACGTGTCAAGGAAAAGTTTTAATTTCAGTTTTAGAAAGATTAAAAAAATTAAAATTATTTCACTTTCTAAGGCAACTGGCACAATAAGTGGTCTAAATAAGAGATTGTTAAGCAGCGTGAAACCAGCAATTTTTTTTTCCTTTTTAATATTTTAAAACTTGATAGCAGCGTGGCTCTAAAAGCTTCTACTGATTTTATGCTCTTTCTGTTCTCTTGCTAGGCTCGATCTGCTTCGTTTCGTTTGCTGCAGTGAGTTGATGTTATTCACAGTGTGAGACGTTTGATGTGACACATTGTGTGAATCACTTGTAAAAAAAAAGTCCTCAAGTCGACCACATCCCATAATTTGCAAGCAAGCGAACTAACGAGAGAGAAGGAGAAAGCAAGAATTTAATTCTGTTCACAAATGAGAGTTATGTTTTTGAAGTAATAAAGTAATTTGAAGAGAAATCACGTCTTACTTTCAAACAGAGCTTACTGAATTCAAAGTATGTAATTTCTTTTAAACTTTTCAGATATTCCATACTATAGCCTAAATCAATTTACTTTGAAATGTGCATGGCAGAAAAATGTAATGTTGAAAAAGAACCAAGAGATGTAAACTGAAAATCATGGGAAAAGTGCCAAAAGCGAGAAAGAAAAAAAATGAAGAAAATAAAGCATCTATCTATCAATCTAGCCACCAGTCAAAACAAAAAGAAATATAAAACAGCAATAAGCCATTCTTTGATAAGACAGGTTTACCTAACATTTATCATGAACAATTAAGGACCATATACTATTTAGCTTATCTGCCCCTCCATAATATGTTTGGCTTACAAGCTTGTCCTTTAGTAAAAGGCAGTTGTTTCCTTCAAACCCTGAAGCAAAAAGAGGGCTGTATATTCTGAGAATGTCCATTGTCTTAGCCAGTATTCCTGTAAAGAAGGCGTCTTCGACGGGAACCAGCGGCATATGTTGGTAAGCGGTATATAACTTCTTGAAGGCTTTATTAGAAAGAACGTAAGATGCCCCAATGACATGACGAGGGAACAAAGGAAGAGGATAGACATCTTCTGTAACTTTCCACTGATTACTGCGCACCACAACAGGTATGTCGGGGTTATGTTTGTAGCCAATAATGTAACTCTCATGTGGCTTGGAAACATTTTGTAGCACATCTGTAAGCAAAGGAACATTGACGAAAGTATCTTCATCTACTTTCATCAAATGTTTTGTGTTTGTACAGTAGCTGATAGTCCAGTTTATCACGAAGGCCACTTTGACAGACAAGTTGCGGTAAGTGTCCAGAAAGTTGCCCAGGACGATGTCTCCATGACGTTCAGACTCCGCCTTCAGGTCAGACATGTTTGCTGCTGAGTTAACGCCCATAAAGAATAACAGTCTGATATTTGCAGACACAGATTTCCGTGGCCATATCTTACCCTGGGCTATGCTGCCCCATGTTCTTCGGACAGCTTTTCTTTGCTCGAAGTTTGCAGGCACGGATAAAAGGGCAACCAAGAGAAATGGACTATCATTAGGACACAGAGGTGAAGCCTGAAGGAGAACTTTTGGGACGAAACTGTTGACGACGTGTGACTTAAGCTTAAAGAAAGATGAGTTACCCCGCAGATATTCGTCCTCGGGAATATACTTCAATGATTTGATTGCATTGTCCAGTTGCTGTCGATAGTGCACTGATGTATTTGAAATCAATTGGTTAAGTTCAGATTTCAATAATCCATTTTCCTGTATTGTACTGCGAAAATATTCGAGTGTTGTTGTTTGTTCTCTCTCATGTCTTATTTCTTTTAGTCTCATCTTAAGGAGGTCACTTTCGTGTCTTTCAGTTTCTTTTCTCTTGCTCTCTTCGGTTTCATTATTTTCAACGTAGTTTTTGATTTCCTTCTTAGATGTAATCGAAAATACGGCATTATAGCGATTATTGAAATGTTTCAGTAATATAGTGAAACAGACGATTAAAAAGGTGAAGAGAATCCAGCGATTTCGATAAGGTGTTCTTTTGAAGACGAAAGCCATTCTGAAAAAGATAACACCTGAAAAGTCATTTGCATACAGTCATATAAATATACGCAACATTCGTTGGTTGAAAACTAATTAATTATGTGAATTCATATAGTGCGTTAATCTGCTATCTAAGGCAAGGTCAAAGAGCTTTACAGCGAAAAATATGTAAGCACACAGACATAAGAATAATAATGACACCAAGCCAAAGACAAAAAAAGACAAAGCGCTAAGTGCTGTGTGTACGAATTAGTAAAGTAGAAAGCTACGCAATATGCTTATACTTGTATACAAAAGTCATTAAATGAAATATCGGTATTAAATATTGTTTTGTGAATATCATTTATACCTTCACTAATGCTCCCTTTTGTACCAGTTAATACTCTGATTAATTTCTCCCCTCTCTTTTTATTTGCTTTTCTTCATTTATTTCGTCTACTTCTTTCTTACTCTTTTCTTTTTTTCCTTTCTTTATGGAGAATCGGAATGCCGAGTGATCAGAACACTTAATTTGAATGTAAGGGCGCTACAGTTCAACATCCGTGTGGCGCATTCAACTAAGCCGTCGGGAATAGTTGTTTGACTCCAAAGACGGTTGGAAAAGGTAAAGCAGGAAAGGAGAGGAGATGGTTACTACCTCGCAAGGAGCTAGTTCAGAGAAAACCGGGGTCTATAACACCTTTAGTGACCTAAAAACAATAGATTTGGGACAATCTTTACCTTTAAATAAACTGTGATTCTCATTAAGATATCTTCTTCTGTGCAGTTTTGTACCTCGAGACCTAATTATGCAAGTTGTGAAGATCAGATTGTTAATTATCGAGATATTAACTTTAGATAATGGAAAAAAACTACGTATTGAATAATAATAAACATCAAATCAATACAGCTTCTCACACCGCTACACGCCTTCAAGGAGAATAGAAATTAAACCCGCCTTCTAGTTTGAGCTAGGTATTCTTTCGGAAAAAACCTTTACTAAAAGTGTTCACAGGTGTGAAGATGGCGAGGTGGTAAATAAATGCTCAGGTACTGTGTGTCTTACCTGTTCATGCTGCTTGTTGAAGTGAGTAGTGCCGCCTGTGATGTTTGAGTGGTTTTTATTTCTTTGACATTTCTTCTTTTATAGCTTATTGGAGATTATCGACTGCATCGACAGGTGAGGTGCCAGGGGGTCACCGACGTCAGTGACGGTGGCGGGTGGCGACTTTAGAGAATATCCTGTTTTAGGCATGCGCAAACAACCGCTTGATGTTGGCAGCTTATCAAACCTTGACTTCGATTGATATGTCTACACCAAACATCCCCTCTCATATTAATCCTAGCCCACACTAACTCTAACCAAACATTAATCGTAAACAGCTATCTTAAGCATACATGTCTAGCTTACAGGACACACACACACACACACACACACACACACACACACACACAGCTTATCGTGTATACCAAAGAAAAAAATGAAAGAGCCACCAGAAAATAAAACCCCGACCCTATAAGGTTCGCACTAAGACCTGCTCCCTGTAACAACGATGCTATATCGGTTTTATCAAAAGCAGTCATCAGTGAAACTTTTTGAAGTACAGTACTACTATTTCATTGGACACCATTCAAGGACAACTTTACGGACGGAGCGCGCATGCGTGAGAGACGTCAGTTCGATTTGAAAAAAAAGTCGGTGCAGGTTTCGGTATACTCTTGCTGGATGGCTATCGACAATGAGTGAGCTGAAAAAGAAATTTATAAAATAGATGTAAAGGCAGCCGTTACAATCGCTAAGGAGTGAGATGGAATGGGGAAATTAGTGTTTTACGCCGAGCCAGCGACTGTCTATAATACAGCAAATCAGCCAGCACTATAAACAGATGCCACATGCAAAGAACAAAACATATTTTTGTCACTTTCATATCTCTTCATCATTTTTCAAGAAAGTGTTGTTTTGAAGTTGCAGCAGCTGGTCCACTGTTCGAATCTTTAGATAGCAGTCTCTTAGTCCGTACATAAACACTGTTTAACACAGATGCATGCAGTCTGTGTGACGTGTTTCACATTCTATTTTATATTATTGTTATAGTGAAGACCCAATAAAAATATATAAAATGATACGCTCATCCAAGATTCAAGAAGTTGTCTCATTTACATCCTACCTGGAGTTGTCGCCCACCTCTAGTCAAGATTCATCGATTAAGATCATGAAAAACTTAGTTATCTGTCTGTACATTTGAGGTTTGACGACGATAATTTTTTTATGAAGATGTTCGCGATCAACTCTTTGTAGATATGTTTCGGATGCACACACACACACACACACACACACACACACACACACACACACACACACACACACACACACACACACACACACACACACACACACACATGATGATCAAAGTAGCAGTTTTCAACCAGTAAGCAATAAAGTGCTCAAAACAAACAATGTAGACGTACTTTGCAATATCAGTAGTTATAGTACTTGCAAATCTTTTTAATGAAAGTGTAAAGTCATTACTTGTAACTAATTAAGTCAATCAAAACTAGTCTCGTGATTTTCCTCTCTCTCTCTCTGTCTAGCCGAACCAAGGGACAGTAACATTACAGCGGTCTTTGAGTGGTAGTGTAATGGACTACTATGAAAAATTCAGTAGCTGTTTTGACTGTGATAGAGTTTGTTGAAGTTTGTTATGAGACTGTATACTGACCACACCTCTGTCACATAATTAGATTTTCTTCTTCTTGCCTTCATTCTTTTATCTTTATCTTAATCCCATTCCCAATCTTATTTCTCCCGAAAAGCTGCCAACCTCACCTCTCCCTTTGCCATTCCTGAAATGTTTTATCACCTGTACTATTTCCCCTATGCCTCCTAGCACAGGTAACAGTTACAGTCTCTGACAGTGTCATACAGGGAGACCGCTCTGCAGATATTCTGTCCTAAACGTCTCAGTGACGGCAACAAACTTCGGAATAACCAAGTCAGCGGCCATGATAGTCCGCGCCTAACGAAGCCTCAGTTTCAAACACTCTCTTCAAAACTAAAGCTATGAAGATTTGCTAGGGTGCTAAGCTGAAGAATGCCCCCCCCCATGGGCTTATAGCCAATAAATAAATGAAATGAAACGAAGTTTTGCTACGACTCAAAGCTGAAGAATCAGCGCTGAACAACGCTCAGCAACTCGTTACGAACAAGTATACCTTCGTCCGAATTTGGGTCTAAAAAACTATTATGTTTTTCATAAAGCAAAAAAAAACAAAAAAACTAAAACAATCATCTAGTTTAGTTTCTAGAAGACAATGTCTGTGTCATAGATTACATTGCATCATGTAGTTTAGGGAACTTTCAGGATAAAAAAAAGTGCAGACTTGACAACTTAGGACTGCGGCACTCATCATCTGTTGATCATTCCATAGACACTATTAACCGGACTGCCCACATCTTCAACTACCCCAGTATGTGCCACTGATTTGACTCGCCCAGTACCCAACATAAACGTCTTCAGCTGCACGAACGTTTGGTATGTGTATTTGATTTCCATAATACTCAAGATGCCTGGTAGCGAGAACTGTGCGATACCTGGCTGCCATACCCAGGGAGCCAAATGTCTCGGTCTTTCGTTTCACCACCTTCCAAAACTGGGGAAAAGCGACGAATGGCGAGCTGCACTCGTGAGAACAGTCCATCAAGGCGACAATATGTTCGGGTCGAATCCCAGAAACTTAATCCCCAGACACTTAATCCCCGACACTTCATCCCCCAGACACTTAATCCCCAGACACTTAATCCTCAAAATGAAATTTCAACTAAAAAAATTATGAAGTGAATGAAAAATTTAATTCAAATAATTATTTTCATGTAAACATCAAAATAAGTTTGACAATTAAAATAATACTTAATTTCAACATTTATAACATTAGTTACAGTTCATGTGAGCTATTAAAGTCAATGTTTTTCAACATTAAGATATGAAAAGTGTTGTTAATCAATATGACAGGTAAGCTAATGATCGAAGGTACAGAAGACGATCTATTGCCTCATATCGCTGTTCAATATTGCTAATTCTCATGGCCAATTCAGCCTACTTCTTGTTTCTCTGTGCCGGCGCATGAGACGACGGGGCGGTCTGCTCCTGGTCAGTATGGCCTTGGAACTGGCTGGTTATGTTAGGGAGTCCACCTAGTATCGCCTAGAGGGTAGATCTCTAATTGTAAACCCTGCGCAACCCAGTCTTACAAGTTACCCAGAGTTACCACGCGACACATTTCTCTTACGGTTATAATATTTCAATTTCACAAAATAGCAGTTTTGAGTGTTGTGTTGCGATTTGGGGATTAAGTGTCTGGGGATTAAGTGTCTGGGGATTAAGTGTCTAGGGGATGAAGTGTCGGGGATGAAGTGTCCGGGGATTAAGTGTCCGGTCACCGTTCGGCTCACTTCAAAGACACGTGCTCCATTGCTTACGGTAGGCTGAGAGGCCGTTACAACTGTAGCTGGTAGCATGAATTTACCCCTGTTCAAAACATTATATAAAATTAACGAAAAGATGTAGAAGTACAATTAAAATTGATAATGATAGATCAAAATGTGTAGAAAAGAATCAGCTTACCTTGTGTTTGCTTAAAAACACACTTTTATAGTATTCCCAACAGAAGATGCCATGATAATGAGCAAGTAGAAAAACTCGCACAGTCGCTTTCAGAAGAATAAATGAAAATAGCATAAGGGAGGAAACTACTAAAACCGTTGGGAAATAGTCCACCATGATTCTTTCCCTGGAACTGGCAGGAAGTCAAGTTTTCGTAGGAAAATAGTCGAACGCCAATTTTAAGAATCGAAGCACGATTGTTGTCACTCACTTTGACGTGGATTTTTACTTCAACAACCGCAAAGGAGAAGAAAATAGTAAGTAATATTAACATTCTAATGTATATTCTAATAAAAAATATGTTTGTTTGGTACTTTATGTCTGTATATATTGTGTAAATAACTTTTTTTGTTATATCTACCAAATCTGTTTTCACTCCAAAACCCCCATCCAGGAAAGATTCAGTAAGACATGTTTTATTGACATCTGTACAAATTTTGTGAAAGCAAGAAGAATGAACTTGATTTGGTGTCTGGTTTACTGACGCATAATGAAATGAAGGATAAGCCAGCCTTGAAGATACAGTAACTTTATCATATGATGCAGTCAATCATGATGTCATGTTTATAATATTTCTGTCAGCATGTTTTCTTATTTTAATCGTAAATGCATTTTGCTCTTAAGCCCAAATCCCACCATTATCTCAGCTGAGCAGGTGACTTGCCCCCTTGTCCCAAACTGTGATAAACTGTTCTATATTTGGAGAGTGGGCTGTGAATGCGTATGTGTACGTATGTGGACGAATTAGATCCAATAGAAATGAAAACATGTGTAAAAACTTCACAAAAGTAAATAATAATAATAATAATAATAATTTATTATAAATCAGAAAGTACACAAGTAAACTTTGTGTTTGTCTATATATATATATATCACAATGTATTTTATAAGCTAAATACTTTTTTTAGGTCCTGCTTCCCCAACCATCTGTGAAAGAAAGAGTAGTCTGCTATGGTTTTACCGAAGTTAGAACAGATGCAGCTCACCATCCACTTTTCCCTTGGTGTCTGCTGGGTAGTAGAGAGACTCAAATGTCTCTTACTTTGCTTGATATCCCAGTCAAGCGCACGCAAGTCGCAAGTAACCTGTTCCCGCGTGAGAGTCAGTGGTCCATCTAAGTTACCATTCTTGCTCAGATCTTAACTTCATCGTCGAACTCCCTGAGGGGTATCCTACGAAGTGGTATCGATGGCAATGACGTCAACATGTTTGACAAATTTTGCTCTTGGTACATGTTATACTTTTAACCTGAATAGTTGTAAATATCCAGTTGTAAATAGATACTGCGTAGTCACTGCACGTGTCAAAACACACACACACACACACCGAGCAAGAAAACCTTGCGATGTTAAAGGGACTGGTGAAAGACATGTTTTCTCGGCGCTGTCCGACATCAGCAATAGCACAGATGCGCGCGCAGCACCCATGTCCAGACACATCGATATCATCGCACTGGACATTAACCCGAACGCCAGGCGCTTCCTCATCTTTTGATTGCAGCTGGTGTCGACAAAACCAGCCATGGAACAGGTTCGATATAGAGTAACTCACGACGGCCATAAAAAATGGCTTACATGTAGGAACGAGAACGAGGCTGCGCCTAACCGGCTTGACAGCTCTCGTGTTCCACATTTATTTCTTGTTATACTTGGTTGTAAGTAATTGCAGTTGATATCCAGTTTGTGCCAGTATTTTCGTCACTGACTGAGCTTTAGTTTCTGCTGTGTTTTGTGGTTGACCGTAGGAATCACGCAGACTTTTGTTCTTCACCAATTTTTCGGAGCGGTGCCATGTCAGCCATTACTGTTCAACTTCAGCGTTCTGTATGTACGGAAACCACGCGAACCTCTTCTTCTAATATTTTGCTAGAGTGCAGTTATTTTAATTATGACTGACATTGTTGTACAGGACAATTATTCTGGTTTCACTGTGTCTTTTTTTCTAACTCCGTCGTTCATGTTCCCAGATCTATTGCTTGATCTACAGCTACTTCTCTTCTGACGGCAAATAAATAATCTACTCGGAGATACAAGGGAGGCAACACTAATCTACAGATTACAGGGCATGATCCACAAACACATCAATAAACACAGAATCTAGGGAGGACTCTATTGAACAGACCAGAACTGGCGCCCGTATCAGCAGATTTTCCAAATGCACAAGCGACAGAAAGCAAGCGAGAAAGAAGGAAAATGTTCATCAAAGACTTGGTGTTTATCCTCTTTCTCGTCTTAGGTGTAATCTTTGGTATTGGACTTGGTTTGGGACTAAAATACCTCCCAGAACCTTGGACTCCCAATGACAAGCGCAAGATCTTCTATCTAAGGTTTCCTGGCGATATGTTGATCAACATGCTCAAGCTGCTCATCCTGCCCTTGATCCTGTCCAGCCTGGTGACGGCGACGGCCATGCTGAATAAGAAAGCTTCCAGCAAACTGGGGCTGGGCGCCATGATCTACTACATGACCACAACGCTGTCAGCCGTCATTCTTGGCATCATTCTTGTCCTGTCCATCCATCCCGGAGACCCACGTGACATTAACACCATTCCACGCAGTGGCGCCTCTAAAAACACCAAATCGCTGGACGCTCTGCTGAACTTGATCAGAAACTGCTTTCCGGATAATTTAATGACAATGTGTTTTCAACGGGAGAGAACAGACGTTGATTTGATTAAACCCGCTACCAGAAACGTGTCCAATGGAACTGCAATGGTGGAAGTGAACAGACTATGACTACCCCCAACATGCTGTTGATTGCCTCCTGTGGTTCAATCCAGAAATTCATGAACAGAATCTGGCTTTTATGGTGATTGTAAAACTAACCTGATGATCGTACTACAAGAATTCGGCTATGTTTCAATGAATCTAAAACTAACCCATGCAACTGTAAGCACATCCATGTCATTGGTGGGTGGCCTCATAAGAAAATAATAGCGATGTGTTCAATGTGTAAGTTAGCATGATCAGCCTGAAAAATAGGAAAAACTTGTCCTCGTACGTCCTCGATTCCAGAATTGACGACTGTAGGCCGCTTGCATTTATCATGTGTGTGTGGTGTTCTTTGTGTAAAGCACTTTGAGTTCATCTTAATGGTGGAGAAAGGTGCTATAGAAATCATCATCATTATTATTATTATTATTAGGCGGAGCTACACAAAAAGTGACGTCACTACGACGTCATTTTACCTCTGTCGTCTGCTCCATGCACTCGCTTGATGTCGTCTGCTCGGCATTCATCATCTGCTCGCTCCACTCAATTGCTCAAATGTACCTAATAACCTAACCCTAACCCAAACCCATAACATATCACTAACCCTAACCCAAACCCTATCGCTAACCCTAACCCCTAGCTCTAAACCTTACCCTAATCCTAATCCTAACCCCAACCCCAACGCTAACATATCACTAACTCTAACCCCTAACTCTAAACCTAACCCTAAATCCTAACCCTAACCCCAAAATAAACCTAACCTTAAACCTATCGCTAACCCTAAACCCAACCCCAACCCTAACCTATCACTAACCCTAAATCCTAACCCCAACCCTTGATTCTAACCTTAAATCCTAACCCTAACCCCAACCCTAAATTCTAACCTTAAATCCTAACCCTAACCCTAACCCCAACCCTAAATCCTAACCCTAACCCTAACCATTTACCATTTCCCTATCGTTAAAGACAGTTCACAAATCACACACACCGCGGCCAACCACGCTCCCCTCTCAAAAATGGATCATACCCACTCTCCCCTCTGACGAAATAGCATAGACTGGCCTATGACGCAGCGGGTTACTGCACATGGCACTTCTGCCGCAGCCATGAACAGGTAAAACGCAAACGGACAATAATTTTCCTTTAGCTGTTACGCACTATTTTGACTTGATCAAATTATTTCTTTACAGAAGATTGATGTAGATTTTGTGTATAATTGTGTGCCGACAGGTTTAAATTTTATGAAAGAAAACAAAGTTTCGGCATGCTCAGAAGATAATCTTTCTTTTCTTTTGTTCTTTGTGGGTTTTTTTCCATGTGCGTATTTTAGAAACAGAAACAGAAGAATCGACTGTTCCTTTTCGATATGCAGACTTGATGATCGGTGAAATTCAATGAGCTTCCTGTCCACTTGATCTTTGTTGATCAGTGAACATTTGTGATGGATGTGCTGTTTGAAATTACATTTGCTATGGGATGTATTCCTGCTTGTATGATGTGTTTGATATTTGGCCTGGTGATTGTGTTCATGCTGTGTGTAAACGCTACCTTATGACGTGGACCAGAGTCATTTTTTGTTCTGACGTCAACTTACTTTCACGTCACAACACGCGTCATTTGTCATGTGCCTTGAGCTCGTCCACAGGGGAGGATAAGTCGCTATACAAGCCAACTTTGATAATTATTTAATCATTATGTCAAGAAATATAAAGGTAAAGAACTGATGCAATAGCTATCTGTTTTCTAGAGTGTAGACGCTAGCATCAACAGTCTAAAGGTAGTTGGTCTACTATGAAACGTTCTTTGTAGGAAACAATTTAGTATATCTACAAGATTTGAGAAGTTAAAAAATGAAGTTCATCGTCGCAATGGACGTCACGTCATATTTCATTTCATAAATTGTGAAGTGATGTCTTACATTCAAACAAGTAATTGCGAGTGTATATAACTGCTCACGTTTTTACGTTTGCTTGTGTAGTTGTGTGTCTGCACCTCTGTATGTGTGTTTGGGCATCTCTCTATGCGTGTGCTTTTAGTAGAAAAAAAGGGAAAATAAACACAGGTGGGTGGATAAACTTGAAGTAAGAGATTATTTTATAAGGGTTTCCATCTTCTCATTAGTACCAGTACTCAACCTGTAGCCATCTACTGAACCTAGAATGAAGAAAAAACTTTACTACCAAAAGATTTACTTGTAGCTTTAAAATTATCTTTTCAATTAGCAGGGGAAGGGGCATCACCACTTTTTCACATTCACGATTTCCAAAGCAGTATTGCTTCTTCTAAGATTTTCCGTTAAAAGACATCGAGAACACTTTGTCAAAAGTTTCGGGCTAGTGCTGTTGCTATAAGACTTGGAAGAAAGGCTGGATATTCGAGATCGGCTTCTTGGATGTGGGAGGTGGGGAATAGGACAGGCAACGAAGCTCCGCCACCCGAACAAAGGTTTCTAATTTACATTTTTGATCCAACTAAGTAATTCATCTACCTTGCTTGTCTACCTGCCTTTTGTATGTGTGTGTATTTGTGTGTGTGTGTGTGTGTGTGTGTGTGTGTGTGTGTGTGTGTGTGTGTTTGTTTTAGCGTGTGGCAGTGTGCGAGTTTGTGAAGAAACGTATACATGTTAGCTTGTTTGGAGGAAAGGTGTGCACATTTGACTCTGGCCGTGTCGAGAAGATGGGTAGTGAAGCTCGGGCAGTCAGAATTACGAAAGACACATTTGTATAATACCTTGATTACTTGTAAAGCAAAGACATGTGTATGTTTTGAGGGTGTACACACACACACGTGTGTGTGTGTGTGTGTGTGTGTGTGTGTGTGTGTGTGAGAGAGAGAGAGAGAACATGAGTGTCTTTGTGTGCGCGCGCGTGTGTGTTTGTCTGTGCATGTGTGCACGAGTATGAGCGCAAGCAAGCACGAAAACACACTGACGTATGTACATCTCTGACTTTAGTTTTTGTTTCTTTTCAGCACTGTTAACATCTTCAAAGGAATCTTCCAGATTTTCCTTTTCATCTGCATTTTTACTCTCCTATATTTCTCTAATCATTTGGAAAGGACATTTCAAATGAATTCTTTCAAAACTTTCCCACATCTCCAGCATGTTTACTCCGCGGCGTTTGTAAGGATCAATCCCTTCATTTCCAATACATCGCAGTATCAACGGGGCTTGGATGATGTCATGAGAACAGTTGAATATTTTGAGGAAGATGAATACCTGCGAGAAAACTCTTCCTTCTTTAATCTTCGGCCACATGTTGTCAGCAACTTCATCCCAGAGGTTCTCAACCAGGTTTTTCCTCTGTGTCCTCGCCTAGGTCCATTTCTCCTTGTAGCCATGCCTTCTGTACACAGCCATACGCCCCAAAGGGATGCTATTCGAAGGACATGGGGTAGCTTAGCTCGTGGTGGTAAATGGCCTTGGAAGTCCGTGTCCGCGGATGTCAGAATGTTCTTTTTTGTGGGCGTTGATGCAACAATAAACATGACTGACATGAAAGCGGAGTCTGAACGCCATGGAGACATCGTGCTGGGCAACTTTCTGGATACTTACCGCAACTTGTCCGTCAAAACAGCCTTTATACTACACTGGAAAATTCGTTACTGCTCGAATGCGAAACACTTACTTAAAGTAGATGAAGACACTTTCGTTAATATACCTTTACTGATGGACATACTATATCACGTATCCAAACAACATAAGCGCTATATCATTGGCTATAAACACGTCCTTCACAAACCGCCCGTGCTTCGCTGCGGTCATTGGGCAGTCGACGAATCTGTATACCCTCTTCCTTACTTTCCCCGCTACACATACGGACATTCATATGTTATTTCTCGCAAGGCTGTGAA
Organism: Marisa cornuarietis; assembly: GCA_004794655.1. Taxonomy (NCBI): domain Eukaryota; kingdom Metazoa; phylum Mollusca; class Gastropoda; order Architaenioglossa; family Ampullariidae; genus Marisa; species Marisa cornuarietis. The sequence goes on along the minus strand of SMMW01000513.1, from coordinate 227,694 downwards.
AGATCTGCTGACTGCTTACAAGCACATGCCACTTGTCCCGGTAGAAGACGCTTTCTTCACAGGGATTCTGGCTAAGATAATGGGCATTACCAGAATTCACTGTCCTCGCTTTGCATCAACATTTGTTACTAATAGATGCCTATTACTGGAAGACGAGTTTGTGAGTCAAACAGGCTTTAGAGGAAGCCCTGCTGATTACCATGATACTTGGTCCATGATTGTTGACAACAAATGTGGAAAATGATGTTTCCTAAAGCAGATATGATAGTGAAGCATTCCTAGTTTATCATCCACTTTGTAATGTTTGATATTATCTATCAGTGGGAATTTTAGTTTCTATCGCCTTTTACTCAGCGCTCATGTCAATTTCCATTGAAACATATGCTTGTCCCATTAAAACATAATAACGAAACATTTTAACTGCCTTTGAAAATATATTCGGCAGTTGAAGTGTTAGGAATGACTGATTATTAAAATACTTGTCAAGCCATCTTGAGAGATGTCCTTCAATTCGTCTCGTCGTACAGAGAACTATCACTGCAGTAGTACTCTCCCCCACCCTTTAATATTAGAGTGCTTTAATTTTTTTAGGGGGTTTAAAAAAGTTCATAGTGACGATTTTAAACATAGATGTAACACCAAGAGACACAAAAGTGATTCCGACTCTGTAAAGTAACTCTTCTGGGGGCAGATAACGACGAAATGATAGGTATCAAGAGATAATTAGAGGACTGAAAGTCTCAAAAAAAGGAAGCAGGAATACTTGAAAGACATGGATAAGAAGATAGACAAGATGGAAGAAGGAAGAACCTTAAATTTTATCAAATTCCAGAATATGAGAATGAAGCTTTTAATGCGTGTACAAATGGTGATGGACGTATTATATAGTGTTATTCTTGGCAGAACATGGTCAATGTTAGACTTTGTTCGTGTTCACCGCTTGAGACCCCAGCGTTGTTAAAATATTGATAACTCCCCCCCTCGCTCTCTCTCTCTCTCACACACACACACACACACACACACACACACACACACACACACACACACACGCGTCCCGTGATTGCTCAATTCTTACGATGAACTGATAAATGTAGAGGCTCACAACAGACAGCATCAATCTAGACGAAAAAGGGGTTATGACTGCATGGGATTTTACAACCCATCAGTAGCTGACTGTAAACGACCACATACAGGAGACTTTCAAGCTCACTATGTGTTCCATGGGACTGGAGGGGTTCCCGGTCGATACGACATCTATATGATGCATGGAATGATATAGACCGCATGAAAGGGAAAAAATTGAAATTATTGTAATGTTAATAAACGATTTTAATCTATCATGTAAATAGTGCTAATTGTCACACAGACTCAACAAGCACTCAAACGCCCGATGCCGGCGACGCATCCAACCGTCCCTGAGTTTAAAATTGACGCTCACACGTGGGAACAGTAAAAAACACGTGTTAATAAAAGATGGAAGAAAATTGTAAGAGAGAAGAAGAAAGGGCAAACAGTGCCAAAAATAATGTCAAGATAACACATACAAATAAACGTCCCTGCAGAATGAGCAAATTAATGGAAACCCGCGCAGCGCCGTACAAGGGTGCAACCAAACGTAAGGCGGGTACAACATAAGACAACCCCCCTCCCCGATCCACCTTATAACGAAAGTTGAAGTGAGAGTTGTGAGGAGGCAGGTTGTCATGAAGCGGCCTGCATCCTATAGCATTTCATGCGTCCTATAGACGACTCGACCGTTAGACGAAACGACTTAGTTGAACCGACCTTAGTCGAACTGACCCTAGTCGAAACGACCGTTAGTCGAATTGACCCTAGTCGAAACGACCGTTAGTCGAACTGACCCTAGTCGAAACGACCTTAGTCGAACTGACCCTAGACGAAACGACCGGTTACCACAGGAGGGTAAGACGGACAACGTGGCTGATAAACATCTCTTCAATGCGTTCTGCAGATTCCCCTTAACTGTCGATCAGAAATCCTCTCGCCAACCGTCGCCAGGTTGTGTTCACTTCAATAGTTCTAGGAATGCGAATAATAAAAAAACAAGTTCGACTGACAGGAAGCTTTGGAACGTAGTTTATTGCGGATTACTAAGAACACGTGAGAAGATTGCGTAAAGAACGTAGGAGATTTCGTACTTGGCTAAAAGAAATGAATCAAGTAAACCTTGGTAAAAGCAGAAGAGAGTGTAAAAACCTTATTTACAAGAAAAATCTATATAATTCTTGGATAATAAATAAAATTAATTGTGTCTGTCTATAATTAACATGATTTCTGGGTAACTCCTAGCTCCGCATTTGCAGCAGGGGGTGTTTAGGAGTAAGTGTAGAGCATATAACTTTCCTGGCAAGTCTGTGCTCACAGGCTGCCTCAAACAGGTCAACAGACAAGAAGGTTTTTGTCTATATTATCTCCTCCCCACGGTGTCTTTAACGTACACACATGTAAACATCAGCACATTACCAACAAAAGCCTCACAAAACAAGCATAACATCTGAATTCACACATTAACACATCTACGTTTCCCAACAGAAAAAGAAACAATCAAGATTCTTCATCTTGTAAACAGGACAGGATCCGTTTATCTTTTTTTTTCTTCATCTCACAACTCCGAATGCTTGGACTGGCTCAAAGTCTCAGCTGGCTCATTTTTTAATAATAACTGATTGTGCTCTCATATTTGTTTTCCTACTCACGTTTATTAACATTGCTTGTGTGTAATTAGATACGCGGCAATTTCTTCTGCGTCACAACCGGTAAGCCGAGACATGCACGTGCGAGGTGAGGTAGGCGTTGAGAACGCGACGAAAAGTAGTGTATGCAATGATGATGATGATGATGATGATGATTCGCTACGAATTATAGTCAATGACAACAGCGCCGTTTTTGAAATAAAAGTTGCCTGTAAATTACATCGCAACAGAAACATACCATCCTTTCAATTTCTCAAAAAATATGAAAAAAAGAATATTTAAATGTACACTCCCGTAAAAACAGTTTGTGAAAGAACGAAAAACAGGATGAGGCAGTGAAACAGTCTTTCCCCCAGGTCAATGCCATTCTCTGAACTTGATAAATAGTGCACTCCGTTTAAATGTACACCCTCAGGATAAACAGTTTGCTTATCTCCACAGCTAGACATATCAACGTGACTAATCTGTTTGTCTCTAATGAAGGCCATAAAAAAAACAAACCCCGAGAGCACTTGCGTGTGTGCGCGTGCATGTGCTGTGTTAGTGTTTGTGATATTGGGTATTAATGTATAACAGAGAGACTGTGTTAGTCTCTGTGTGTGTGTGTGTGTGTGTGTGTGTGTGTGTGTGTGTGTGTGTGTGTGTGTGTGTGTGTGTGTGAATGACACATTTTCTTCAAAAAAAACGGGATATAAAAAGCCATGAGGGACAGATGCAGTTTATAGCAGCCAGACAAAAGAGGCAGACAAATAAATATGAGCGACCCGTGCCGTGCCATGTTTCTGTGGCTTCGTAATTTCAGATCTTGATAGGAGTGCAGATTCGAACTGCAGATCGGGCGGAAAACTGGACCCAGTGCAAGAACTCGCTACTGCCACCACCGAAAGAAATTCAGCACACTACAATATAACTACAATACTTCCCCCTCCTTTAATCATAACACAGCAGCGACTGTCAGTGGGTCGATGCTCCAGTCAGAAGCAGGCAACTGAAGGATGTGACATGGAAGAGAACATCGCCTAGCGGTCAGTGTGCCAGACAGCAGACTAGAAGGTCGCCAAGACAAAGCCTGATCGGTCTTGTGGCAGAAAAACTCGCTCTGACCTCTCAGCAGCTGCTTTACAGGAATGGGCACCCGAATTTATCAGGATAGATAGCGGCAGAAGAGGGTTGAGCTTCACGTTGTAGACACTGTACCCTAGACCGGGTGAGCCAAGCTCAGCGTCCTTGCGCCACTTGGCTATGGAGACCGGTACCCTTTACCTCTACTTACTGCATGGTATGATAAGAAGGCATCTCGAAAAACATGTCCCGGAAATGACATCGCATTCAAAAACTATTTGTTCATAAACAAAAATCCCTCATGTCTGTGTGCATGTTTACAAAGAAGGTTGTCGTTTCTGGTGCACCTGCGGTCTTGAGGTCGACCATGAGAGGGTTCCGGTCACACCTGCCTCACCAGCAACTCCAGTTTCTACTAAATGACACATACGTGCATTAGTCTTTTGTGATGAAAGCCACTGCTTGTGCTATATAATATTTTGCACTCGGTCGGCTAGACACCATTCAATAAATAGTTGGCAGTTACTATCTACAGTGTCATTGTCAACGCGAAACATTAAGCGATAATGGCTAATTCGATTATTCTCCCTTTCCTATCAGAACATAAAAGGGCGAACAGAAAGAACTAAGTAGAACACCATCTGATTCTCTCCCAAATGCCAAGTATGCGTGGAGAAAAACATCCAGGCGTTGGAGATCATGTGCCTTTTCTACCAGCTACACAAGAGCAACAACTTTGTACTAAACGCAGCCATCTTTCTAGAAAGCTTTCGAGAACTCCCTTCTGAAATAAAAATAATGAGGCGCAAGCATGCCTTTTGTGGCCGCGGACCTGGCACAACACCCTGTGGGGAAGATGATTCAGAAACTCGATAGAGGAAGAACTAACTGCTAAGTACACAAAGACGGACAGACCTTACCTTGTTCTACCTGTTTACCACTGCTCATCAAAGGCCAGCATGGCGAATTTCGTCAGCTGTTGCATCCACTCCCTCCTTTCATCCCATCACGCCCCACCCCACGGCCACTACTGCTAAAAAAACTGAGTTGATAAAGTTAACGATTCCCACTCTCTTATTTTCGTTGACTGAAACAAAAGAGAAAACTATAAGTACTGGACCTAGTCGTCAGGTGCCTTTTTTTGCAGGTGAGTCAGTAACAAGGTAAAGAGATCGATCAGCATTGCACAGATAAAAGGATCATTCAACACTTTCTTTTGGATTTTGGCAGCGGGATGTTCGTTCCACGCCTGTATTGGTGAGTCATTTTGTGGGTTAACATTATATTACTTTTAATCGCTCTAATATATAAGTACTTTTAGATGTTTATGAAAGTAAACTTCGTGTAAGTAAATTTCTTTAAAAAGATAATAAAAAAGAGACTTCGCATAAACGTAGTTGGAGTGTGATGTGGTGTAATACTGGACTGGGACGTGGCGCGGTGGTCGTGAAGTCAGAGAGGAAGAGAGAGAGAGAGAGAGTGTGTGTGTGTGTGTGTGTGTGTGTGTGTGTGTGTGTGTGTGTCTACGCGTCCGTGAGTGTGCGAGCGACCCCTTGTCAGGGAGAGTGGACGGACAGCTGTCGGACAATAAAAGTCGATGAACACTTTATTCAAGAAAACGAATATAATTGTGAGTTGAGTGTGCCAGACTAAGCGTTTCTATGCTGTGAACGTGGCATGGCATGATTTTAGTGTCAACTCTCATCAGTGGTAATAAACATTATTAAAAACATGTCATAATAATAATAATAGTGAAGATTTTTATAGCGCATATTCACACTCATAGAGAGCATGCTCTTAGCGCTTAAAACGAGGAAGAGACATGGACTAAGTAGACACAGAACAAAGGGGACGAAAGAAAACGACAGTACTGACGAAACAGAAAACATTAAAAGGCATCAAGTAACAGGAACAGAGAAATATAGTGATTCTGCGAGAAAGATGGGTAAAGTAGCAAGAGGGAAGGGGGCGGGGTTAAGAAGGACTAGCATTGTGTGGACTGTGTTAGAAGTAATGCTCAAGGAAGAGGTGCGTTTTCAGTGCAGATTTGAAAGATTCAGTTGAAGGAAGGTGGCGGATATGGAAAGGAAGAGAGTTCCATTGTTTTGCAGCACAGTAGCCAAAAGTCCTGTGACCATATGTTGTTGTTCTGGTGACAGGAACAGTTAGGATACAGTTATGATGTCATAAAACATCACACTGCCATCAACGGGAAAAGGGCCTATCAAGCGTTAGATCACAATCTAATAATTAAAAATATTATAGTTCTCTGTGCAGGCCAATTAAACAAAGACTCATACTGCATCTCCAATTAACTTGCCTCAAATTTTCTCGTATCAATTCCAAGCGTCTCGCAATTTCCTTTTTGTCTTATTTGCAATTTGTCTCGTACTGTTCCAGGTTTCGCATCCTCAGTTGCAGACAATCGTTACAACTGTGGTGGATCATCATGAGCGCCTCCTTCATTTACGTGATGTTCTCGACCTTTACCCTTTTTGTGTCAAAAGGATATCGAGAAAAGAACAAAGATCTGCATGCCGGCAACAGTGCTAAAGGTCCCCAGCATTACAATATATTCTCGGCGAAGGATTCGTATAACTTGGAGATCACACCTGTAAACGAGACAGAAACGCGAGTAGTTGATTTTTCAAAGCACGTGGCATCTGTATCTAAGCAGGTTTCAACCAAAAACAGATTTCTTTTCGCAGGAAACGTATCAGAGTCCCCAATCGCTCCACACGTACGAAATATTCTACAGGGCATGGTGATTCTACCCCCGGATGATCATCTAAAAAAAAACATGTCCTACTTTCGACCTGGTCCACAGATTTTCAACGACTTCTCACCTGGCTTCTTCCTCATCTCGGCGCCCCGACTGTGTGGTGGCAGTGACTCTCCGTCGTTGGTTGATGTCGTTCCATCGGTGGTGAACCACTCGGAGATTAGGGCGGCAATTCGAGCAACGTGGGGTAGTCCTGCCCGAGGGAAACTATGGCCAGGCCAGGCACATCGTCTTTCCGTCAAGCTTGCTTTCGTATTCGGTGCTACCGAAGACAAAAACGCCAGCAGGATCCTGCACGAGGAATCCCAGCGGTACGGCGACATCGTCCAAGGGGACTTCCACGATAACTACCGAAACCTCAGCATCAAGACCGCGGCGGCGCTGCAGTGGAGTCACGTGTACTGCTCCGGTGCCGAGCACGTGCTCAAGGTCGACGAGGACACCTTCGTCAACATCCCTCTGCTGATGAAGGTCCTGAACCATATGACCTCGCTAAAGCTCAAGTTTGTCTTGGGTCACAAGCACAACTATAAACGTCCCCGAGTGGCAAGAAGAGGGCGGTGGGCTGTGGCACACGCTCTTTACCCGTTCCCAGAATTTCCTGCCTACCTGTATGGCCATTCTTACGTCGTGTCCAGCAGCGCGGTGCCAGACCTCTTGTTCGCCTTCAAGCGGAGGCCGCTGATGCCTAATGAAGACGCTCTCTTCACTGGCGTTCTGGCCAGCGCTATGAACGTGACTAGAATTCACTCGCACTCTTTTGCCCACGTTCTTGCACGACAGCGGAACGCAACGTGGTGCGAAGAAGCGCTCGGTCTGAGAGTGTCACGGACGCTGTTCCGCAGCCCCAGTACCATTTTAAACATGTGGTATGACATTATTCTCGGACACTGCCATGGTGATGTGTGACTTGTTTTTGAAGCCGAACCATACCTGAAGTAAAATTCAGATTCATATCGTTTGATCGATGAAATAGGTTAGTCCATTCATCCTGAGCATTGTACTACTTTAGTTTTAGATACTTGTATGCCAACTGTCTTCAAGATGGCGAACTTTGTCCTTTTCACTGATCTGTTTAATTATTGAACAATGCATTTTACCAATAACTGTTATTATCTTTGAATCCTATTTTTGATCATCCTTATCGTGCACTTGTTCTTTTCAAACTTTAACTTTGCCTCAGTTTGTATATGTACCCATTGCTCTCTGTTCATCTCTAAATAGTTCTTTCATTTGGTCCACGACATGTCGAAGCCCGTTTAAGACCTGCAACCACCTGCTGGGCCGCACGATTAGGCCGCTACTGCCTGCGGTCATTGCACCTGCTTCACTCCCTGAGGCCTTCAGCAAGTTTTTTGTCCAGAAGATTCTCGACATCCGGGCTAAACTTGATCAGCTGTCTCTGCACCATCCTGCTAGCCACATCGACCATCTGGCTAGGCCAAAGTGCTCCTTTTCTTCCTTTCAGCCGATCTCGGAAAGCGAGCTTAGGACCACGATACTCCAGTCAAAACACACAACCTGTCCACTGGACCCAGTTCCCATCCCTCTACTGGTAGACTGTCTTGACGTCCTACTTCCTGCCCTAACAGAAATAGTCAACGATAGCTTGACTACTGGCATTTTCCCTTCCACCTTTAAAACAGCCTTAGTGAAGCCGCTGTTAAAAAAGCCTACTCTCGACATCAATGTATTAAACAATTACCGTCCATTCTCAAACTTGCCATTTCTCAAGCAACTTTTATCCCATCTGAACTCTGAAAACTTGATTTCTCCATCACAGTCTGCTTATCTCCCTTTTCACAGCACAGAGACTGCTCTGCTGAAGGTGACAAACGACTTTTTGTCTGCTCTGGATAGAGGTGACATCTCATTTCTCACCATGTTAGACCTGTCCGCTGCCTTTGATACCATAGATCACACTACTCTCATTCAGACTCAGTACTCTCTATGGCATCTCAGGCTCCCCACTCAGCTGGATTCAGTCATATCTCTCGGATATGACTCAGTCAGTTATAGTGGATGGCTGCGTGTCTTCACCTGTCTCTATTCACTCAGGAGTCCCCCAAGGCTCTGTACTTGGTCCCATACTCTTCATCTTGTACATGAAGCCACTTACCACTCTAATTCAATCTTACTCTATATCCCATCAATCCTTTGCTGACGACACCCAGCTGTGTACCAGTTGTTCTCCTTCTCAGGCTCACACTACTATCCAGAGCATCCAAGATTGTATTTCGGATATTAGGCTATGGATGACCCACAACAAATTAAAGCTAAATGACGAAAAAACAGAAGCTTTACTTTTTTCAAAGAGGAGAGCCAGAGTTCACCCTTCACTGCCTGTTTCTGTTCGGGTAGGCGATGCCGATGTTCTTTTTGGAACTTCGGCACGAAATTTAGGTTACAGAATGTCTGCTGACATGTCTCTTGATAAACATGTCTCTCACATTTCTCGATCTGCATACTATGAGCTCCGGAAGATCAGCTCCATTTGCCATACTCTGTCCGTCTCAATCACCAAAATTCTTATCTGCTCGTTTATTCTGTCTAAATTAGACTGCTACAACTCTCTTCTTGCTGGCTGTCCCCAATACCTCATTGATAAGCTTCAGAAGGTCCAGAACTCAGCTGCTCGTCTCGTTTTCCGGACTCCCAAACGTGATCATGTCTCACCACTTCTTCGCTCTCTTCATTGGCTACCAGTTAAAGCTAGAATAGACTACAAGCTTTCAACTCTCTGCTATGGTTTCTTAGAAAGTCACTTCCCCAGCTACTTTAACGAAATATTGTCTGTCAAAACTCCTGCCCGAAACCTTCGCTCCTCATCAGACTCCCGCATTTTATCCCTCCCTCTCACAAAGACAGTCACATACGGACAACGGATGTTCTCCCTTTGTGCTGCTCAGCAGTGGAACTCTCTACCACATCACATTCGCCACTCAGCCTCCAAGGCTGCATTCAAACGCTCTCTTAAAACATCTCTTTTTACAAAGTACTATTCCTGACTTGTACCTCATCTTTATGTTGTTCAGTGTCCCTATATGTGCCTCGCTGTCTATTGGTTGTTATGTTTCTTTTTATCAAATTGTTCTGCGCAGAGAGTGCGATCCATCTCATTCGTGATTCTGCGCACTATAAGTTCGCATTATTATTATTATTATTATTATTATTATTATTATTATTATTATTATTATATCTTGACGTAAATATAAATATTAGTAATCTCCACAAGAAATCTTGCTGTTCATTCGACTCTTTTGTTGTGTGCATTAAGAGGGAGAGAGAGTGTGTGTGTGTGTGACAGACAGACAGACAGACAATATGTAAATAACTGTTCATGAGTTGGTAAATGGACGTATAAAATATACAATTTTCTGCCACGCGTGATGGTTCATTTTGTGTATGATAAAAATGTTTAAAGCTCGTGTATGAGTGTCGTTGTTGATAGCCCTGGTGCTTTGGCGTATTCTGCTGACTGAATATGAAAATAAATGTTTAATATCTAACGTCGTTTCGTTATGGCATTGTCGAGCCAAAAAACAAAATCTTACCGCTATTAGTATGGGTAGTAATTGCTTGAATGACAGCACAAGATATATTGCTCATTAAAAGAGTCCCGTAGGCAAGACAGCGGATTGCAGTCAATGAAAAAATTTTCAAGGTATTCGCAGGTGAGCAGATGGAGGAGCTCGATCACTGTTGCTGATGTTGACAGCAATTAATCTCTTGCTTTACAAAAGGGATGCTACCCTATCCTCACCTTAGAAGCCTGTCACCAATACAGTGAAGGTTGGCTGTCCTGGATTCAGTTCTCGTCTCGAGCACGCTGTTTTTTCTCTGCGTGTGGCATGTGTTTACAGGGCTGACTGCATGGCCGTGATAGCCACCAATCATCCCCCCCACCCGCTCACCAATAGAAAGTACGGGCTGTACGGATTATATTGTCTCTAAACAGGGTTAAATGTCCGATATTATTAATATCGCACAATCCTTTCTAGTCTCCACTAGAGTACATACAACCCTAACCAGCAATATCAAATTACGTACTGTTTTAATAAAAGCAAATGTACGTTTTGGAAAATATAACATTTAATTTATCTCTCCTTTATACTTTCTTTCCTTTTTTGTGGGTTGTTGCGAAGATCGAGATGTTTAGTGTTTATGTGGGGGTGATGGAGAGAAGTGTCAATTGTTGTGCACGTTTTAATGTATGGATGGAGAGAAGGGTTTTGGTTTGAGCTCTTAAATACTTATTAATTATTATTATAAAAAATAATTAAATGTAATAACACTTTGCTAGTATCAGAGCCTCAGTTGTTTGAATGACAAGTGCACAGGCCTATGTGAACAGTTTGACCCAATCACCTTAACTTTTTATTTTTATGACGTTCATTACTAATAAATGTCCGTCGTTCGGCAATACATGTATATAATTATTCAAACACATTGGGTGCAGCACGCGTACGTGTGATACAAGGTGTGTGTGGGGGTGGGGGGTGGGGTGGAAATTGGTGTTTTACGCCGAGCCAGTAACTAAGGCCATATCACGACAAGGCAGCCAGCCCTATAAACAGAGGCCATTTTCAGAGGAAGAATTCCAGCGTGCCTGAGACGAAATCTGAACCCCCCGACAACCAACTCTCAATTTATTAAGGGAGATAACTGCACAACGCCTTTGAATAAACGTTTGCCAAGATGGCTGCTGTGTCAAGTCTGAGCCATTCGTTTTCAGGATTATATCTTTTGCTAGAAGTTCTGGTTATTGTTTGATTTGGTAAATATTCTACAAAAATTGTTGAGTCAGAAACTATTCATTTTTATTGATTCAAGATATTTTTGTTGGTGTGTCTCTGATCTTTTATGCAGTGTTCAAAGTGCCACTCAGATAATAAAAATGACACAGAAAGCATCATACTCTGTAACATTTTTACCAGATTTCTTGTACCAGTTAATCAAAAACTTATTAACTGTAAAAATAAGGTAGGACTTTGATTTAGGTCGTGTAAAAGATATAAAGGCTATGAGCTGACATCTGAACAAGACTAAAGTGCGTGTTTTTCCAGGAAGATGCCAGATGGACCCAGAATTAGCCTACATTCTTTCCCACTTGGAAGATCCCTCAGGATCAAGTGCCTTAAAATTGAAAAATCTTAAGGTTTGAAATTTGAACTGCTTTTTTGAAACTTCCGTTCAAGCTGCTGGTTTCATCTATTTTTGTTTTTAATTTTTATTTTTTTTGGTGTTTCTGGAATATTAAAGCATGTACTCATTAGCATTTATTATTTTTTTTTTTTGCCGGCTTTATCCACCCATTTCAAAATCAGCAAGATGCATGTTTAGTTACACGAATAATAAAACATTAAACCATTGTTTTATCCCCTCCTAAATTAAAATCATTCAATTTTCTTTATTTTTGTTTGCTGCTCATGTTAAAAATTAACAGTAATATTTCTGTTTGGCAGAAAATGAAGCTGATGATGTCTGCTGTTCAGGCAATCAAGCCATTTAAATGGGACAAAAGTATAAGGGTCACCATCACCAAAGACTTCCGAAATCTAGGGGTAAATCTTCATAATAAAGTTCTGTTTTCAGTTACCGATTGATTTGACATAGTAAACATTAAAGCACAATAATTTTGTGCAATTTAAATGCAACTCCATATCTGCATAGGGTATATATCTGATTTTAAAATTTAAGTTACAGTTTAAATTACAGTTTTAAGTGACGTGTTCATGAATGTGTAGAACTATTCATATCGATTTATTGTGAGCAGTTTAAATATGAAAGGTTGAAAGTTCAGAATTTTAGAAGGATTGTACATAAAAGCTTATAGAAGTTTAACGTCTTCAGATTTCTTCTTCACTGTCTAAAGATCTAAAAAAAACAATAATTAAGTCAAGCTTGCTTATTAAAATTTCTTCTAAAATCTGTATTTACACTGTAAAATGTATTCAATACTTAATATAAATTACTGTTCGGTTTTATTTCTTCAGAGTGACAAGGGTCTTTCAGATGAAGCACCCTGTACTGAGGATCATCCAGTCCAACGAATGTTCACATGCATTATCTGTCAGCAGGCCTTTTTGCATGTTGCTGATTGTATTCGGCATATGTACATGCATACAAAGAAAAAATCACTTACAAGATATGAAGCTAAAACATCGACCCAAAATAATGCAGAACCTCATGATAATGTTGAAAAAAGAGAGCCTAGTAATGATACCAGACACAAAGAAAGAAGTAAAAGTAATGAAAATGATAAATATGCAAGGAAGAAAGGTGAAAGGTTACAGGTTATTGGAGATAGTGTAGAGATCAAGACAGAGAGTTCTTTTGAGAATGGGGAGTCTTCTATGTATGAGACAGATGATAATGATGCTAGTTTACCAGAAGAGGAAATTTACATTAATGGAGACAGCAAAATAGGAGAGGTAGATCAGAAAAAAGATTTCTGTGATTTCAGTGATGCCTCATTGCACCCTTGTGGAGAATGCAAAGCATTTTTCCCTAAAAGGTCGAGTCTGAAAAGGCATATGAAAGTCCACAGGAAACCTCGAAAGAAATTTGATTGTGATTTTTGTGGAAAAAATTTTCCTCGTAGTGGAGACCTCCTGCGACATAGACGTATTCACACTGGGGAGAAACCATTTATGTGCTCAGTTTGCAATTTGTTCTTTGCACAAGCCAGCTGCCTTGCCATCCACAAGCGCACCCACACTGGTGAAAGACCACATAAGTGCGATGTCTGCAGTGCTTCTTTCAGTGAACTGGGCACGTTGAAACGCCACAAAAGGATTCACAGTGATGAAAGGCCCTATGTGTGTGAAGACTGTGGCAAGGCCTTCAAGCTCTCTAATCATCTTGTGGAGCACAGACGACTGCACACTGGAGAGCGGCCATATGTCTGTGAATTTTGTGGTGCAGGCTTTGCACAGTCCAATGGTCTTAAAAGCCATGCCAAGCAACATTCACTTGACCGTCCAAATCAATGTAGCATTTGCTTCAAAGCTTTTTCGCATCCCAGATACTTGGAGCTGCATAAGCGCACGCATGATGGAGAGCGACCATATGAGTGTGACCAGTGTGACAGGACGTTTCGAACAGCCTGCAATCTGGGGGCCCACAAAAAGCTGAAACATGAATCTGTCAATCCTGCAGGCCTGAAGCTGTTCACATGTGATGAGTGTGGGGCCACTTTCTCACAAGCTTGCAACCTAGGCATCCATAAAAAGAAAAAGCACATTGATGGCACACCTAGTGGAGAGAAGAACTTTATATGCGAGATATGTGATGCAAGATTTTACGAAGCTTGCAACTTGGGAGCTCACAAAAAGATCAAGCACACAGAGGAATCCGAGATCGGACAGAATGTATTTGAATGTGACCTGTGCAGTGCCAAATTCTATCGTGCCTGCAATCTTGCAGGACACAAGAAGAGAAAGCATTCCGATAAAGGCACAGATGTTCATGTTTGTACTTTTTGCAGTGCCAAATTTGCTTCTGTAGTTGATCTTGAGACTCACCTGTCCAGAGTTCACATGGAGCAAGATCCTCGTGCATGCCATCTCTGTGGCCTCATGGTGCCCAACATGTCATCCTTTATGAAACACTTGGAGGGACATGCTAATGAGAGATTTTCGCATGATATCTTTCCCCCGCACTCTCAAAGCTGAAGTGTTATTCAAAGTGTAAAGTTACTTTTGCAGCTTTTTAAAAAAAAAACTAATTTCAGTAAAAAAAATTTATATTTTTTCTTTTAACAACTCATTACCCAGAGCATTTATTTTCAATTAAAACTGCAAATAATAATAATAATAATGCAGCTAGTTCACAAGATTATCTAGTTAAAAATGAGCTTAAGAGTCAAAGAACACACATTTTCTAGTTCCAAAAGCAAGTAGAAAATGCATGCCTGACTGATCTAATTTCCACATAATAAATATTACAGTAGATATCTGTGAAAATGAATCATCTGCACTAGTTCAGAGTTGCATATAAAACCTCATCTAACACCTGTTTAGGTATCAGAATCCTGATTTGAGATATTGTGATTGCTGTGATATGTCCTAAATGTTGGGCTTTAGTCACAGGAAATCAAGCATTACTGATGTGTTAAAATCAGGATAGTTTTGCCATTTTGGAATGTCTGAATTCAGAATCATATCATTTTATCTGTACATTTCAGTAAATCTGATCTTTCAACTATTCTAGTTTAGCTATGAACCATTTGAAAACTTTTTTTAGTTTGTTGTCAGTATATTGCCTCTGTCTCTCACACACACACGCACGCACGCACCCACGCAAACACACATAACTCTTTTTTAATAATAAAAAAAATTGTGCTGAAAGCTGTATATTGCATAGTAATTTCAAGAGCAACCTTTGGCTCTGAAGTAAGGTACATTGTTAAACATTGTAAATCACAATCATAGAATAGAGTAGACCACCATTGTACTGTTTTCCTGCCATCACAAATGGTTGTGCTAAGCATTGTTAGCTGTTAACAGGCTTACAGATTATCTGTCAATATTTGTAAACAGTGACATGCACTAAGAAAATATACTCAGTTTCAAGGCTAGTTAGTATAAGTGATCAAATCTCTTTTCTATATGTCAAGTTATTCCTAAATGAAGTTCAAAGGTGGATGAATACTTTTATTTAGAGATAAACATTGAAAAGTTCTATACTTTAATGCACAACAATTTATATGTAAATGTCTGCTTGCATTTACCCTTGAAAGTGAGTAAAAGACATCTGACATTAGCTAATATGTATTAATGTTGTTTACAAGAATAAGACAAGAAATCAGTTAATGCTTATTTTTTTCTACTCATTTATTTAAAGAGTCTTAGTAATTATCATAAAATCGACAACACATATTGTGCCTTATCTGGAATATTTTTCCATAATTTACTACAGTAAGAATAATCATATTCTTTCTGTATGTTAAAAAACGCGCAAGTACAGGGTTATTCAAAATAATGTTAACACTAAGGGACTGTGGTATCATCTATTCCTAACAAAATGTGTCTGGGCTCTAAATGGTACTGTTGCTTGCTGGTTTGTGCGTGTTGAAAACAGTGGCAAACATTTTGAGACTGTCATGTAAATCATCTTGCACATATGATGTATGTTTTGTGAATAAATGGCTTCTACCATTTTAATTTTGGTAATTTTGACTGACCTTGTATTATATGATACACGTATACAGCCATCCAATTGTCTCACTATTTAATAATAATTGTAGTCGTCATCATCAGGAGATTTTCAAAGTGCTGTACCACAGCCAATGCTGGGCTCACTGCAGCGTACAAAGAAGACTAATGGAAACTGTTTAAAAGTAACAAGAAGAAAAAATAATCTACAACACACACATACACAGAGAGAGATGTATACTCGGGTAAATCCCGACCAAAACAGTAAATGTTTGGGTCAGTCCCTAATAAAATTCACCTGCAAGCTCATCGATCCATACATTACCACGAAGCCAACACCAACAAAAGCTCCAGTGCTGTCAGGAAGAGTTAATGAAGGAGCTAGTGAAAGTATTTCTTGAACAAGTACGTCTTCAAAGCATTTTTTAATTGTGGGGTAGAGTCAATGTAATGAAGATTGGATGAAAGGGAGTGCATCAGGGTCAGTGCTGCAGGCAACCTCCTCACCAGAATAGTACATATCTAGCACTTCTAGAATGATTGTAGGAATAACAAATGTGTTTAAACAGGGGTATGTATACTGTTAATGTCAGAGATATACTTGGGTGTGGGGGAAAATTGATAGAACAAGGACAGTCTGTACTTGACACATGCTTGCACAGGTAGCCAGCGGAATGACTTCAGTCGCAGAGTCGTGCTCCTCGCCTTCAGAACTAGTTGAGCAGCTGAATTATGAAGCTTGTGTAGAAGACATGCGGTCATTCAGAAATAAAAGTTGCCATAATAATGTCCCGGCAGGACAATGGTACAATCTAGTCCTTCAGTTGTGTCAACTGTCGGGAAAAATCTTACAAAACTAATCTGAAAAATGGCAGCAAACGCTGAGAAACATGCACGTCCATTACGTAAAGGCCAAATACTTGGATCAGATTTACCACAAAATACAAGCACTAAGTGCAAGTTCCTCATCGTGCTATATGACGGGAAATCGTCGACCTTGTTCACAGTGACGAAGAAACTGCTCTGAATCTCTTACAAGGAACACAAACGACTGAAATCGTCCGCAGCGCAGTCGCCACCGTGGCGAGTCTTCAGGAAACACGTACTGCTCGTCACCGTCGATCGAGCGGCGAAAGATGGCATGGTTCGGCCGTGTGGCCAGACATGGCATCCTACCGAAGACGGTCCTTCAGCCTTCAGGGGTACGTGGACAAAGGAGGAGGTCGTCGAGGTAAACAAGCGAAAAGATGGTTAGCGAGTGTGAAGGACTGGAAAGCCCGTCCAGTAAACATTGACACGCCCTTGATCGCCGCTGCTGCATCTCATCAGGTTTCCCCCGATGATAGGTACCTGCGAGCCGGTCCCACAGGTAGGCGTTCTTTCTCTGCGTGTGGCATCTGTTTACAGAACTGTCTGCCTTGCCGTCATTTAGCCGTAGCGGCTGGCTAGGTGTAAGTACTGTACTATATTCCCCCCCCCACCCCCAGCCAGGCTTACTTGCTCCTTGTCCGGCTGGTGAGTGATAATCGATGACGATGGACACAAGTCGCCCCCGAACCTTTTCAGGTCGTTGGGGAGTGACGAGTTAGAGCATTTGATTTTCTTGGGGCCAGCTGTGCGTGAGGATGGCGCCCACCTCTTCCTCACTGCCTTTATACCTTCCCCAGCTCTCTACATGGAGTCAGGTGTCTATTGCCGACATCTGGGTCGACTGCGCCACTCGGGTTTCCGCTTCCCTACAGGTGGGCCTGCTTGTACTATGTCCGGCTGGTGCCAGATAAGGGAGTGATGATGATTATTATAACGGCCGTGGATCAATTTGAAAAAGCAGACGATGCGATAGCGTTCCTATTGACGGAAGTGCAAAAGTACATCTACATATACGCATAAACCTCTGACGTCACTAAATAGCGTTTTTCAGATGCAATTATATCTTGGTATCTCTGTAACGCATGTAATTGCCCTTCCTTCCATTAATCAATGGTTTAATAATAATAATATTTTGAAGATTATATCATTTCAACCGACGACAATGACGTTCAGATAAAAAGTTTAACGTTACTGACTTCCTGCGATGCCGCAACGTAAACCCACATTTAAGGGACACGACTCCCATAAATCCTTGCTTCGTGATACTAAAATTGAAATATGGCGTCCGTAGTGTCGTGTGCTTTTGTTGCTGTCAATTTACTTCTTCTTTTCGTTCAGGTTTTGGGCGGGTAGGTATCACAGTGCCCATGCATATAGTATGGATAGATTGTTTTAAACTTTATCTTTTAATAACGCTCATACGAATGTTTTTAATAGATATTATTGAAAATTCTTCCGCTTTGGTAGCAGACAACACCTTCACACGTCGTGGGGGCTTTTCATTGGCTAGTAGGGTAAACGTTGTTAAAAGTACGTGAAAAGATGTATATGAAAGCTTCTGTCTTTAAAAGGAGAATCAAATCCGATATTTGAATTGAAAAATTGTGTATAATATCTGCAATTTGTATTTGCATAGTAACCTTTTCTAAACTTCGAGAATCGATTTTCCTCTTCATTCATCAGTTTTTCTGTTCACACACTGTTAGTGTTACTACACGCATGCAAATCACAAAACTAAATAAAATTACTTTTAGTCACCAAGGCAGATTATGTTCACTTTCAAGGTTAGCTTAAAGTGATCTAATTTGGCACCATTTTATTTCAGGAGAGATTTCTACAAAATTCTTGGAGTTCCAAGAAATGCAGATTTGAAGCAAATTAAGCGGTCATATAGGAAGCTGGCAAAAGAACTCCATCCTGACAAAAATAGGGATGACCCTGAAGCTGAGCAGAGATTTCAGGATCTGGGTGCAGCCTACGAGGTTAGCTGGTGGTTTTTATAGATAAGTAGTTATAGAGGGTCTCTTACTGATCGCAGTTTTACATTTAAGACACCATCAACTTAAAACTGGTTTACCCATCAGCCTTCGACAGACGACACTCTGATTCATTTACCACCTTTAAGTTTAATTTTATGACCCATCTTTTTAGATGCAACTTCACTGTGACCCTGTCCTGACGATGAGCGTGCATAACATCTCTGTAGTTTACTTTGTGTGTCAGTCTATGTTGTAGAAGTGAGTATGACTGTTATATGCGAATATGGGTGCATGGTTGTTGATGATTTAGTCTATATATTATTTATGTAAAGCACTCTGAGCAAGTCTTTTGAAAGGCAATATATAAGTCATTATTATTATTATTAGTTAAAATGTCAGCATCTCAAGGCAGAGACAGAAAAGAACGTGAAGACAATTTAATGGAATAGTATGATTTATGTCAAAGGGTTTTTTTTTTTTTTTTTTAGACAGTGTATTAATATTTTATGAAGGTCACTGCTTTGCAGCTAAAAAGCATAAAACATTGTCTCAGACATTATTCATTGTTCATTTTTTTCTCTCATTTTTCTCTTCGTTTTAAAGGTTTTGTCAGATGAAGAAAAAAGGAAGGTATATGATCGACATGGAGAGGAAGGCCTGAAACAGGGAGATGTTGGAGGTGATCCCTTCTCAAGGTGATTGTTTTGTGACTATACTAAAAGATATACCAGAACCTAATAAAACCGGTGAATAGGAAGAGTGGTTCATCATTTCTAAATTTACCTTTTATGAAAGAACAGGTTTCTGTCAGCTGATGGGTGGACAGAAGTTTTCGATTTTTGGCATGAGCAAGCCTTAGACCATTGTTCTGAAGTAGAGTGCAGTATCTAAAGTGTTATGGAGCCTCCCTCTGAAGTGATTATATGCTCTACAAATAAAAAACCCTACATTTTCATTTGTGGAGCAATTTATGCACATCTTATACTTCTTAAAAGAAATTATTTCAGGTTGATGTAAAACATTTATATGTCCAGATGGTAGTTGATGTGATAAAGTTTCACAAGCAAGGGTCACTGAATTGCACTCACTCGGGATGTGCACATTTTTTTTTCACAATAAAAAAATAGTTGCCTTTTTTCAGTTGTCCTATTGGTGATATATTAAGTTTCCTGGCCAAGGTTACAGCAGATGTGATTCAAAGGATGCAGCAGTTCACAGGCAGAATGATCAGCTTCCTAATACTTACCATCACATAAATTGTTTCCTGTTTCCCTGCTTAGTGAATACGCTAATCACTCAGAGCCCAGAAATGTGCTTTTCAATCTTTTATGCCTGCTGATGGTAATATAGTCCCTCCCTTTTTATTTAGAACAGCATGTAACATGTCAAGTTTAGGTCCAACATGGACTGGGAGAAGTTGTGAAGATGACGTTGGTGTATGTAAGGAGCAAATTGTGTGTGCATTAAAAGAATAAATTTTAAGAGGATGTGACTATATTTTGCTTTTCTTTTTTATGAAACAGCTTCTTTGGTGGATTTGGGTTTGACTTTGGGTTTGGTGGAGGACGAGAATCAAGTCGAGAGATCCCAAGAGGAGGTGATGTTGTCATGGATCTTGATGTCACCTTGGAAGAACTATACAGTGGAGATTTTGTGGAGGTATAAATAGCCATTTAAAACTTTAAGGTGCATAAGTCTTGTGTGTTATTTCACGTAATCCCCTTCAATGAAAATTGTCTGATTTGTTTCAGATTCTTTAAATGTAATCTTCGTTTCTTTATTTGAATCTTGTTTTACACTTTTTTCTTGCCTGCCCAGTACAGTGGTCATTAAACTTAAATAGTAGTTATCTTTGCTCAGCTGCCATTAGTTGGAGTGGTCTTGGAACATGGCTGGCTTTTTTCATTCTCAGCTCGTGTTCTATCTTGTGTTGTGTTTTGTAATGCTGTTGTTAGTGCAATCAGCAGTAATGGGGCCTCAAGAAGTCAAAAATAAACTGGATAAACCATCGGTGGAGGGGGGGTATGCCTAAGGTAAGCAAGAAATTATTTGTCCACGAAGAAGAGAAAGAATGACAGAACATCTTGAAACTAGAGAATGTTTCCTTTATGAAAAGTTAGGGAGGGGAGGGGAAAAAATGGTATGACTGATACTATCTCTCAGTTTGCTTTGCCTTTCCATTTTTGATATTCGATATGATTTGGTGACAGATTCTACGTTACAAGCCAGTAGCCAAGCCAGCCAAAGGAAAGAGAAAATGTAACTGTCGCATGGAAACTGTTACTCAGCAGTTGGGCCCAGGGAGATTTCAGATGTCCCAGCAACAAGTCTGTGATGAGTGCCCAAATGTTAAGTAAGTATTTCATAGAGAAAGACTTAGAAAGTACAACTAGACATACCCTATGAACCTAAAAAAATGTTCGTGCACTTATGTATTGCTGTAATTGCAATAATCTTTGTCATAAAGTTATTTTATTCTTGTAACTCAAAAACTAGTCTTTTATTTGTTTCCTTGTGGGGTTTTTTTTTTTTTTTGGTGGGTGGGGGTCTCTTTTTCTTAGTACAAATTACGTATTCCAGCATTTCACTTATTTACACAAATTATTATTTTTTGGCAGCTGATATTCAAGTATTGGTTGATAGATGATTTATGGTATGTATTTTAGATTTGTTCCAGAAGAAAAAGTATTAGAGGTGGAGATAGAACCAGGTATGAGAGATGGCCAAGAATATCCATTTTTGTCTGAAGGTAGGTGTAAAGGGTATGGAGACTCATTCTTAAGATGCTCATACTTAATTCCTTTGTATAGTTCCTCCTTCTAGGATACTACAATTCCTTTGTGTAGCTACCATCCTCTAGAATACAATAATTCCTTTGTATAGCTCCCTCCCTCTCTCACTGTCTTTCTTTTAACATTGTTCTGTAGATTATGAAAACCATGGGCCTTCCCACCACCACCATCACCACCATCATCTGTGTTCTTGAATTTTTTATAATGGGTCATTTCAGTAAGAGTGTTCTTTTAAGGTGGTTCTCAACCTTAATCACATGATAAAATTTGTCTTCTACATTGTGATGGTGATTGTAGAATCAGATACAAGCGGGTTTTATTTGTTTTATCGAGTTCAAAAGCTTAAGTTATGCGCTTTTTAAATGCAAGAAGTATACTCTTTATATGCACATTTTACACTGCAGTGTAATGCCTCAGGTTAAAAATTCAAATATATGGAATGTTGGCAGGCAAGGGAAAGAAAATTAACATTTCAAACAATATTAACAAAAGCAATTAGTCATTTTGCTTGTCATTTGCGACTTTTTAATCCCAAGCACTAAGTTATCCTAATAGTGATGGACCTTGTGTTTGTATTCCAATTGCAGGAGAACCTCATATAGATGGTGAGCCTGGTGATTTACGTTTTAGAATAAGACAGGTCAAGTGAGTGATACTTCAACTTGTTTAAATATTTATTCCTTGCTACTCATATGCATACTCGAAACAATATTTATATATTACTCTTATCTCTTAGGTTTGGGTAGGCCATTGTGTGGGACGTGGTAGGTGAATAGCATGTATGGCTAAATGTGTATAAAATGTGTATGCATGTTAAATTTTAATTGACTCTTAGTATTGGCCAAGATTCCATAGACTTTTTTCATATGCTTCTGTTTTGTTCTTTTTAAAGAGGTTCTTTATTTTAACCAGTTAGAATAAGATAATGTATAAACAAGAAATATTTGTATATTTCTGCATGGGTTTTTTTTTGCTGTTAGCAATAAATAGATTCTTTGTTTCCAGACATCCAAAGTTTGAGAGGCGTGGTGATGACCTTTACACAAATGTCACAGTGACTTTACAGGATGCGCTGACGGGTTTTGAAATGGACATTGAACATCTAGATGGACACATGGTAGTGAAACTTTTGTCATATCGTAGAACACCTGCTTTAAGTACCTTGAACCAGTAAAGACAGCTTGTTCAAATTTTGATCAGTATCAAAAATTTGAATTAAGAAGTACTGCAATAGAATAAACATTGCAACTAAATACATCATACATTAAAGAGAAAACACCCTAAGTATTGGGACCATTTGCTTAACTTTAATAGTTTGGCATTTTCCTCTGCACAGACCTGCAGCTTTGTGTCTTAACTCTCAGGCATATTGTAGTCTCAGAGTTTGTGATGAAGGTGTAGTTTTTTAAGAAATGGAATTATAAAGGCAGGGTTATGATAACAGCTGTATGAAATTAAGGTATTTTCCTGTTGATTTTTACAGGTTCATGTAATTCGAGATAAAGTGACGTGGCCAGGAGCTCGAATGCGGAAAGCTTTTGAAGGAATGCCCAACTATGAGAACAACAATGTTAAAGGATCTTTATTTATAACTTTTGATGTAGATTTTCCAAAAGGTTCTTTGACAGAGGAGGCAAAAGAGGGTAAGTGGAAAATATGCTTGCATGTCATGCATTTTGTAAGAACGAAAGTAAATGATAAAAATTAGGGGTTTTTTTTTTTTTACCCCGAGCAGCAACTGGGAAAGTTTTAAGATGCAATTTAGATATTTAGATAGGTAATTGGTAAACTTCAGAGAAGTAAAAGGCATTACGATTTTATGACTTGGAACATGATCTTCCAACTTCATATTTAATCTTCTGACATGGCACACTTGATCTGCTGATGTAGCACATGCTGGCAAGATTAAGACAGCATTCTGCTTCACTGCTTTTATAAGTTTACTAAAAATAGTATTAAACGTGTACTTAAAAGTGTTCTCTTTTTCAGGTTTGAAACAAATATTAAACCAGGAATCAAAGCAGACAGTTTATAATGGATTACAAGGGTTTTAACTTATACAAGGATGTCTGAAACATTTTCAGATGGACAATCTCCTCATAACTCAGTGTGTTGACTATGGCTGTTTATATATTTTTTAAAAGATATGGTTGGTTCAATCATTTTCATGTTGTTCCTCAGCTATGTTGTTACGCACTGACTTCATTTTCATCAGAAAATTTTTCAGAAAGTATTGTGGGAGGTTTTGAGTCCACATTTACTAGTTAACATTTGAAGAATAAAAGGAAAAAGTGTTGTTTCTGCCAGTTATTTAAAACTGATTAAAAAGAAGAGTGTGCAGTTAAGTAATTTTTTTTGGTTTGTTTTGCCATGTTTGTTTTTAAGCAGCTGTTAAACAAGATTTCATAACTAAATAAACCCTAAGGACAGTTGTCATTGAGCCTTGATGATATTGTTTGTAAAGATATACCGATATCTGCAGCTATCCCAAGCATAACACTTGGTAAATAATGTCTATGATAGATATAAACCATTTGACTTTGGAAATAGTCTGAATTGAAATCTACAGGTTTCACTTAGTTACAAACTTAGTTTTTGCTGGAATAATGACTTGCTTAATGAAATAATAGACCATTTTATGAAGGCAGTGTGAGCTTCCAGTTTCGGTAGCCCAACCTATTGCAAATATTGCAAGTGGTATGGTTTTACACAGATCAATGTGCAGAGGTTAACAGGAGACTTAAGTGACTTGTTTTCACAGTGTTAGACTGGCAGATGAAGTAAACTGTGCCATATTTTAGGGGATGGGAAAGAGAGTGGTGTTAGCACTCAAAAGTACTTTCAGAGGATGAAAATTAAATTGCAATAGAAAGATTTTTTTAGTGCAATAATTAGATGATGGGAGAAAACAATTTAGGGGTTTAATTTACCACCAAATATATAGTGTGATGATCTGAAAAGCAGTCATTTGAAAAAAATGTTACTTTGATATATATCAAAGCCACAATTTTAATTGAATTCCATCAGTGAATCTTGTTTATGTTGGTGGTCTTTTTCGTGAATAAGTTTTTTTTTTAACCATCCTTAATTGGCATAGACTTTTAAATGTTCTCTAAGGATGCAAACTGTGATGCTTTGTGCTAAAGAATGAGACCTATGATTGTTGCATAATGAAATTTAGTTATGTGTAATTATCACAGCAAGCACTATCTTAAATCTTATTGATATGTGGATTTGGGTCCCCCCCACCCCCACCCATTTGGAAGTGAATGCGTACAGGATGTAGCTAAATTTATGAGACTGTTGTTATTAGAGCATTGTTAGGAGCAAGATTTTTACTTTAAAAGTTTCACACTGAAATCATAAATTGTTTTCCTTAATGTCAGGTTTTGCATGGTGGATTAGTTGTTATTGAGATCGTGCAATTGAGTAGTAGTTGAATACATTTAACAGTGACTGTCAAAGGTTTATTGCAGTATTTTTGCCATTGAGCTTTGTCAAATATTTGGTCATTCTCTGTCTGTTGTTCTTATTTTGTGTGTTAGCACCTGCGTTTCATCCCCAAGTGCTGCCTATTCTTAACAGTGAGCCAGGATCCCAGTGACTTTAGTGGGTAATGGGCCTTGAATGTTTTCATACAAGACTGGAAACTGTTTTATTACGAGCAACTGAAATATTAACACAGCTAATATTTCACATTTTTCTGTTTGAGTAGATGGTACATGTATGTATATTTGAATTAAGAGATTTGTGCAGAAGATGGATCATTTGTTTGTTTTTCATCTTTTTCTTTCCCATTCTCAACCCTTTACTTTTGTCAGTGCTCTCTGTATACAAAATTTGGATCATTACCAGTTGGATCTACCTCTCTTCAGTGTTAACTCACTGAGCTTTCATGTATCATAAAACCCTTACATATTCCTTGTGAGGTGACTAATTATTTACAATTAGTATTACCAGAAAGATTTTTGGAAACAGGTTTACCAATTTGTACAAATGCAAATTATACTTCACCACCTGTGATTTATAGTCCCAAAGTGTAAACCTGACCAAGATTCGTCTTGTGCCGTATTTTGATCAGGAACAAACCTGCACATTGAGAGTTTTCGTCAGAATGAGAACACACATTGAGTTAAAAGTGGCTTTAGACTTGCCTTTTAAAGTACGCATTGTCTCAGTAATATATTTTTTAGCTCGTGTGCATGCCAGAGTGATTGGGATGTGGGTGGTCACTGGAGAATTAGTGGTGGTCCATATATGGAGGTAAATGATACAGTAGGTGTATAAATGAGAATTAAGAATAATAGAAAGAAAAGTTATTCCATTTAGTTTTTTACAACATTGATTTATAATACAAAAAGGAGCAGATGTAACATTGGGAGATTTGTCCTTTGAATCCCCTAATGTAATTCACATCAGAATTACTCTTCCCACAGTACCATCAAACATGGAGTTTGTGGAGACAGTAGGAAACGCCCCATTTTTTTTTTTTTTTTTTTTTTTTTTTTGATGGATTCGGTGTATGTGCTTGCACACACTACTACATAAGAGAATGAACACCTGAAGCTTATGATGACAAAATACAGTTATGTAATATTACTAAGGGAAATGTAGGTTTATTCTGTTAAGTTTCTGTATCCCACACAGCTCATTTGTTTCATCCTTGAAGGGTATTAACTACCAACTATGCTGGTCCGCCGATACACGACCTTTTGTGTGTGTGTGGTTTTTTTTCACTGACGGTCTGCGACACGAATGCACACTTACAAAAATTAATTTGTCCTTTTACGGTGCCCGGTGAAAAAGCAGTGATTAACTAGTTTTGTCGAAGGTGCTACATTAGGTTTGGGGTTTTATTTTTGTTTTTGGGTGGATTTTTTTTTCTTTGGTAGTACACGATTTTTATTGTTGTGGGGATCATCATGTGTGTTTTAATAACTCCACATCTGTGATCAAGAGTGTTTTGGAATTTTGGTGAGGAGCAGGGTTTTGGTGCGCGCTTTTATTTTGGACAGAATGAGCTGGCGAAACGGTTGAGGCCGACTCTTGTTTAGTTGGCAACCGCTGTTGGCGCTTGTCTTGAGGGGCGGTAAGCAAGTCTTGGATTGGCCGCTCCATTTCATGTTTGTCAAGTTTTTTCCACGGACCTTCATCTACATGAAGGTCCGTGGTTTTTTCTCTACCTCGGCGTCGACTACCCTCCAAGATACCCCAAAGGGTAGCTTTTGCCTGATTGTCGTGCCGGGTCACTTGGCCGAACTAGACAATATCGTGCCGCTCCACTGTTGCCAGAAGAGGTTCTGGTGGTTCATCAGGGTGGCGACTTTTGGATCGGACAATGCAACTTTTTTTTTTTGAACCATGTCGCAAAAAGAGAGGGACGCCATCAATGAAGAGCCAAACAGCACAATTTAAAATAATTTTATAGTAACGATTTTGATTTTTTCGACTACTTATCAACGTACTGCTATACGTTGTCAGCGCTGATGTATGAAGGAGCTTAAAAATCGCTTTTTTATGAATCGTGAGGCTAACGCCGCTCATTTTACGTCTCTCAGTAGCCCTACTTTACGATCAAACGTGTCAAACTTTGCCGAAAGCTAACGTATTTCAGGAAAACCCCTACACCTTTAACATCGAACATCTTTACAGTCATTAATTCTGTCAACAATGTCCTTACGGTCATCAATACAAATCAACAAAAACTCATGGATAACAATTGTTAAGATGTCGTTTTCGTGATTACTGTTTCTGGTGATCTCGTATCCTTCATTATCTGGAGTTAAAAAATAATCTTGAATCTGAAAGTCTTCTTACATGGCCTCGTCCTGAACAGTAGAGCTACTTGGTCTGTGCGTACAAAGTGTTCCGTATGGAGGCTCGCTCTGTCAGGCTCTCAGACAGCACCTTACGATCACGTAGTGTGTCTGTTAGCCGGAAGAAAATAGAACAATAGACACAGAAGCTCAATGCGATTAAGGGAAATATTTTGCTGTGGGTCCTGGATACACACGCTTAGACTGTACGCAGATGGAATAAAATGTTTCTGAACAACGACCCCGGAGGTAATGACTGCCCATGCGAGTGTCTCTGTGAGTGGGCATGCATGTGAGCATATTTTGCATTTGCGAACGCTTAGTTGAAAAGGAAATGATAAATAAATCGACATAAATATACCTGCAAGAAAACTACCTTGATGCAGGTCGTTGACGACGCTCTTTAAAGGACTTTGTTGACTGACCTGCAACAGATTTGTTATCAGGTCAAATGTCGAAAGCTAAACTAATGGCAGGGTTTTGCTAAAAAGCCAGTACCCGCACACCAAATTATCTTAAGCGGTTGTGTAACTGCAAAGCTGAATGTTACATTATCCCAGATTTAATTTGTCGTTCTTAATCTGTTCCCCAACACCGGGGGGGGGGGCAGCCCGATGCGCAACGGTTAGCAACTGTCACCAATACAGTGAAGGTTGGCTGTCCTGGGTTCAACTCTCGTCTCGGGCACGTTGTTCTTTCTCTGTGTGTGGCATCTGTTTACTAGGCTGGCTTCCTTGTCGTGATATCGCCTTAGTTGTTGGCTCGGCATAAAACAAATTTCTCCACCACCCCCCAGCTCCTCGTGTCTACCATGTGTAACAGTACAAGCAAGTAGAATCACACATGTTTTAGGGTCATGCGATTCTTTTGGAGCTTTTCATTTGCAAATTGCATGGATTCGGGACTTTACTCGTATCCTCTGCGCGAGGCACGATGTACGACAAGAGTTGTAACTAACTAAACGAGGACGTAGTTTTCGTCTTTGTGCACCACCGTTGATGAGCTGTGGGCTCTGACAAAAACCGCAGAACCGACTTCACACTGTGTTGATGCAAGCAGATTAAAGTTAGTAGGCGAAAAAAAAGCTAGTATTAGTTGGAGTCGTGATTAGGAGATTTCAACTTCGCTACGCCAATCTCCTACCCTTACTAGGCATGCGATGTTCACACCAGTTGGTACAGTATTGGGTTGTTGTTGTTTTTTTTTTGGTCAGTCTGTGTGTACATCACTCTTTCTCTCTTGTCTTTTCTTTCTGCCCCGCATGTTCTCTTTTTCTCTTGATCAGTTGCTGTCAATACTATTTCGCTTTATATGGGCTCTGTACTGCAATTACGGAAATATATGTGGATAAACCTTATGTATAATCCGTGGATTAACTGACTTGTAAATAGCATGAATGTGAATCTTAGTAACAGTGCTGGTCCATGGTCTTCAGCTGGCGCCGGTTGTAAGGTCAGCAGCTCAGTTAGTTTGGTCCTTCCCTTCGCAAGCACATCCGTGTTATTAGAGCACCGAGAAAACTTGCCGATCATGGCACGAGGTTTATCGGCGCAATGCACTATTATCGCTGTGTTGGTGTGCACAAACAAAAGGTGGCGACCTCTCACACAGCCAGAAACAGGGCAATGCGGTATGTACCCTACCTTTTGTTCATACCCAGCGTGTGTTCCGCTGCCAGGTTAAATATATTACATATACATGTAGAATTTAGGGTTGTTCTTTCTTGTGATACGATCTCTAGCCTGTATATTCACTTATCATTTACTCCTACAGTATGTCCGCAATGTTGCTCTGCAATTTCTGTGTCATGTCCAGTCAAATGTGGGCAGTGTCTGTGTATGTGCTAGAAAGGGAGTGGAAGAGAGAGAGAGAGAGCATGCGAGAAAGAGGGGTATTGTGTCTGTACGTCTGTGGAGGAAATTTACGGGGGTGTATAACCCACAGTGAGAGGCAGTAGCGTCTGTAAGTGTGAGTGTGACTGGTGTTTGTTGAATCCCTTAATTGCGACCATCATCACATCAAACCCTTCGTGTACTACGACCAATGTCAATAAATAATTGTTTTCCTTTACTTACTTAACTAGTTGTTCTTTTAGTTTCTCTTTCGTTCAATGAGCCTCGAAATCATTCTCTGAATAAGTTATTCCGGATCACAGCTGGGGAGTTTCCGCTTCCGGGTTCCGGTACATTCAGATTGTCTTGCACAGATGCTAACTCTGCTTTTACAAGAGTCTGGGCCGGTCATTTGCACCATCCCTACACCGAACACTGCTCCAGCTGGTTTCATCCTCATTTGAGTCTTTGGTTTGTTTTTCATGGGGCTGCTGATCAGGAAGTTACGGCCCATTTTCGTGTCTATATTACTTGTTCATTCTTTTTGGTTCTGTTTAAAGCTCTATTTTTGATGATGAACAGCTGGTTACATCCACATACATGTGCGTATGATTGATACTCACAAAGCAACTATAAAAAAACAACAACAAAGGAACTCGCCAATTTGAAGATTAAAAGAGAGATGAAGAAATGGGCAGAGAGGGACAGGTAGAAGGATGAGGAGTCTGGGAGTTACGAGAAGTATTTTGAGATGAGATGTATATTGATGAGACCTGCCATCAACTTTGACATACAAAGAAAACGAGTGATTACCGAGTTTCTCGAGTCTGAAACGTAGCACAGAAGCTAAATCCACCTGAAATCAGTGAAAGGACCTGCACGTATCAATTTCATTTTCTGTGAAGTCATAGTTTTTGCGTAAGAACGTGTGTGTGTGTGTGTGTGTGTGTGAGAGAGAGAGAGAGAGAGTAAGAACTCCAAGACGTCTGTAAAACATTTTATTATTGCGATTACTCCATCTGACTGATTTAAACTTTCAGCCATTTTTATTGCTTATTTTGACAAATTTAAAAAACGTGTTTATGATTATTTACATTTTTGTTATTTTGGAAGTTAGAAGCAACACAATTTTCCCAATGCCAGTTACAATGTCGGTGTTTTTCTAGTCGCTAACATCTCCGACCGACTAGAATGGTTTGAAAAGCGATCTGCTCTCCGCTGTATCTCACGGGGACTTTTAACGGGTAGTCATCGCACTGGAGTTGCAAACAAAGAATGTCCTGGGGACAATGTGTAGCTGCAGTGTAAGCGTTAACGGTTAAATACCCCTTGATGACTGAGTAATTTGACTGCGCGTTCGCCATTCATTATTCGTTCGTTCGTGCATTCGTTTCTTCACTCCTCTCTCTCTCCACCTTACCGCCACTCGTTTCTTTCTCTCACTCTCTAGTTTTATGTTACTTACACATCAGTAAGAAACTGCCATAATTCGGAAAGCATGGAAAGAGCTATAAGGCTTTATGGAGATTTTTATGATTATTATTTATTCAATTTTTTTAATATTCTGTTTGCTGTGTCAGAAATAATCACTGACGGGGGTTAGAGTCCCAAGCAATCATCTATTCCCTTCAGCGCTGCGACTTATTTAAGTTTATGCCTCCCGTGGGCATGCAGATAAATTAAGCAGAAATATTCGTAACCAGTAGCAGCTGCAGATCCGTCGGTCAATTCATTTATTCGCCAACAATTTTTCATCACTGATCATGAAGCAAATGTTGTGCCTGTTCACAATGGGTGGTGATGTTTTGACGTATCTGAAGCCCTGAATATTTCAAGCTTGTGTATTGCTAATGGATAGGTTCTATACTCTGTACCAGTAGGAACATTTGAGCACGTCTCACCACGCCTGAAACCGGATAAAGTTCTAACTTTAAAGAGAAACGCAAGTCAAATGGTAAGTTTGGCTTAAATGATAGTTACTGGCTTGCTGTTCATTCCCCTGACGTTCTGAATCATGTCCGATTACAATTTTGGGCTGAAAATGAATCGTTTACTTGCAGTCGTGTGTAAAACACAGCCCTATGCCGCTTTGTAAAGTCCGTCATGTTTGAGTAGTTTTTCAAGAAACACAAGAAAATGATTCTAATCCGTGATATAGGCGAATCCTTTGGGAGCGGGGATGGGTCGAATGTTCCGAGTTGCCAGACATGCATTGCAATCTGCGAAAATCACAGAACAATGTGTTGAAAGACAGAGCTTACGAGAAATGTAAACAGACTTGTTTGCCCTTTACCTTTGAAGAAAAGGAGAATGTTGGGTAATATCACTGACTTAGGTTTGTGTAGGTCTACACATATCACTGTGAGTTCAGCCCGTCTCAAGTGATGTTGAAGGAGGTTCATTTAGTTCTGCAATGGCATTCTTCTCTTTTTCACACCCAGAGATTGTTGGCCCGAGGACCTATTGCACAACAATCGAAGCAATGCAATAGCTATATATGCAGAAACTGTCACGTGACTGTTTGTAACATTATCCTCTGTCCCGCCAGTATTTCCCTATTAGCCCAGCTTTTCATCACTGTGCTATCTTCATCACTGCACGATCTCCTGATCCATTATGTCATTCAGTAGAGTGACATCTCTAGTGCATAACGGTTCAGAGAACATCACTTAACAACAAAACATGGCGGCCTATGAGAATCGCTTCAGACCTGTGCTTTAAACGCGTCTGTAGCTAAACTGTAGCTAAATTTTGCTCGGATGTGATTTACAACATCGGTATCTATTATTTAAGCGCGACTTACCATTTTGACTTGCTTTCCCCTTTAAATAGCATGAAAAATCAGGCACGAACTACCTTTGTGCTAAAAGTCATAAAAAAACTTTCTCCTCAAAGTTATTTCTTTTACACTTCTTTTTCTCCTTTTCTACCTCTTCATTTTTTCCAAACTTTCGATAGCCCCGTCCCATGTATTTTTTTATGTGGTATAGCATGGTAATGCGAGGTCTTAGTAAAGAAGCACACGCACCAATGTGTAAAATTTATTAATTTATTAATACTTTTAATAAGCTTGTAATTAACAAATTAATGGGCGCTCTATGAGCACGTGGAACGACAATGTCAATATTGAAACAAAAGTAGCCACTGTTAAACGGCGTACTTTGCATTGTTTCTAAACATTTTCTAGTTAACTGCAGAACAGTTTTATAATGCAGGTTATTTTCACAAGCCAGTCACTCTGTTAGTATCATGTGAGAAAGAAAAGGAAGAAAGATTCAAGATATGTAGTCCTTAAAATAACGTAATAATTAATTTATGGAGACAAAAGCTATTCACATTAAAATGAGTGTGTTGATGAGCCTGGTTAAAAAAAACAAACAAAGCGAAATAGTATATTGATAATCATACTTATTATAAAACTGGATAATCACAATAAAACTGCAACGAAATCTTCCTCTTGTGAATAATAACACTTTGAATGCAAAACAGAAGAAGCAGCGTTTTTTTTTTTTTAGTTAATATTATCTTATCTGTTGCCCAGTAGACTATTAAAAATTCCACGGTAAATGGTGAGCCCCAGGGAGTTAGCGCGCCAAGAGACATAACGTGACTTGAACGAGATTTCATCAGACAGAGTCTCTACGGGGAACTCTTCCGGTGTCTAGCTTAGGCCGCCTCTGTCGTGTTCCTCTTTTGTCTTTCTCCATACCAAACATCAGTCTAGCTGCGTTCCTCCCCGCCTTGCTCGCTGGTTTTATGTCAGGGTTTCAAAATGTTCTCTACCCATAAGTGTCAGATGTTATCTCCCCCTGACCTCTCTCTCTCTCTTTCAAGCACCCCGCACCTTCCTCGCTACATCTCTCATTTTTTTTACACCCACATGTTTCTCTCTTCTTCCTCTAACTGTTTTCTTCTTTCTCCGTGTCAATTTGTTCTTTATTTCTCTCTCTCTTGAGGTATCTCTTTCTCTGCCTATCTCTTTCACTTCTTTCGCTCTCGCCCCCGCCTTCTGTGCATTTAAGGGGAGCTAATGTTACAATACCTTACTTCCTTCCCCCTCTCCTCCATTCTTTCTTCCTTATCTTCATCCCTATTCTGTAGATTTTGCCATTCTTTATGGTCGAAACCGCAAACGGATAACGATATTAATAGCAACGCTTCAAATATACATTCAAAGTAAGGCAAGAAGCCAAACTGGATGAAATGTAGAAAAAAATTAATGTACCTACCACACAACCATGCTCAAAACAAATATTGATCTAATACTGGAAGAAAAGTAAAAGACGGTCAAGTTTCTACATAAATTGTATTATTTGAAAATTGCCCATATGTATAAAAGCCGGTGGTTTCAGAAAAATTTCAGGGCATCGGCGTTCTCTGTTTTTTTCCTCTCGCCCTCCATCAGCACATGAGACAAACAAAAATAGTAAAACCGACAAATTATGAAGACAGGTTATTATAGAATGAAACAAGAAATCGTTCACATCCTGAGGCATTGTGTTTATTATTACTTTTCACTGTATTATTCGTTCCTCTGTTCCACAAGCATTACTCCTCACACCAATTAACATAGTAATCAATTGTTGTGATTATAGTCAGGTAATTAGTCCGCCTGCTCGTCTTCCTCTGCAGATTTATGACAGTCTCAATCCTTACTGTTTGTTCCCTAATTCCTCTGTCTTCTATGTTTGTCATTTATTACTTGCCTTTATAGTTGTTCCTCCTTCCGTTCTTCGTATTCTGTCCATGTCTCCTACTTGTCTTAAGCGCTGAGAGTGTGATTATGTTCTATGTAAATCACATGTTGTTGTTGTTGCTATTCGTTTGTCTGAAGTTTCTGCAGGGTTTTAGTCATTCCTGAAGCTTCTGTAGTTGTGATGGACTTTGGACTACCAGGTATCTGTGTCATCCTTCTTGCTTCTCTATTCTCTTCTCTCCCCCCCCCCTCTTTTCATCAATGCTTTTCCATTTTAAGCTCTTTGCCCTCCCCTCTCAGCTGAAAATCTCTTACGAGCAGCAGCCATTTTCAATCATTTCTGAGAAGGACTTCTCCCTCCCTCTCTCCACTTAACCTTTGCATGTTACTCGGATAATGGTTTTTTGAACTTCACCTTAGACTGGCTTAGAGGGTGAACGATTGAAGTATCTTGTATCTTTATCTCGTTGTACTGCGAGCCATTGTGTCATGATATAGAGAGACCAAGCGAGATTTGTAATTGCCGATTTTCATTAATGTCAGTCGCACTACCCTCTCTGTTAGTCCTGACTGCTTACTCGGCACGGAATAGGACACCATTTAACCCCTCATCCAATGGCGCACCTTTGATGATTATGATGATGATGATGATGATGATGATGATGATGATGATGATGATGATGTCCATTTGTAATGCGCAGGTATCCATTCAGAAGAATGCTCATTGCGCAGCAAAAACAAAATAAATAAAAAATAAGAAAAAAATAAAGTAAATAAATAGATAAAACACCAGGAAAGTAAAAAAATAAAGACAGAAGTGTTGCTTGGTTGTTTAAGTTTTAGTCCGTCTTAAATAAACATTAATAAACTTTGACATTGCTAGTGACATCACCAAAGTGGAAATGTTAATTTTCCCGCTTTATCTTGTTCAGTGAGAAAAAAATGACCACGAAAGATGATTCACACTAAAAGTTTATAGGTGTTTGTAAAAGTACGTTTTATCAAAATTATAAGAAAGAATAACCACAATTAAAACACAACCGAACATAAACAATAAAATTAAACACAAAAGAAAAAGAATTAGCAAAGAGACGAGCTCTGAAGCTCAGCCTAAGCTAAACAAATATTTCTTCAGCACGTGCCGTTTACCTACTTTTTATATACAAATAATGTTTCCTGGTTGTTGTTGCGTCATGAATTGCGAAAGAAAGAGTCCAGTTACCGGTGTAAGGAAATCTATGGTCTCGCTTCTTTCATCGTCTTCTGTAGGTGTGTCCATAGTGAAATTCCTGCTTCTTCACTGCTACACACGTCACTGCCATCTTGTTTTTTTTTTAAAAGGCCAATGGCGTAATTTGTTTTTTTACAACTTGTCACTGCTTACAGCATCCGCATTGATCTTCGCTGTTTTAGCTGCATTTGTATCAAACTGTCAACGACAAAGAAGCTTAGAAATACCGGCTCCGTATTCCATTCTGAGTCTGAATAGAAAGCTGCTTACTTTGCAGTGTGACCTTTTCTTCGTCGGCATAAGGGAAAAAAAACTGATTATTGGGTTGTCGATAAGGCATTTCTCGGAGACATCCGATCCATGTTTCGGTTCGGCTTTCCGCAACCCTGGATCGTAGTAAACTTAATTAAGTAGGACAGCTAGAAAACTTCAGTAATCTGATCACCTATATACGTTCTCCTCATTTCTTTCCACCAGCTTCATTTTTATATGTTATAGACTAGGATAAAATGTATTATTCTCAAGCGTGAAAGAAAAGAACGAAAGGAAGGAAGAAACTACAAACTGCACAAGATATAAAATTTAGTCATGCACCACATAACGACGTTTCGGTCAATGACAGACGGCGTATACAAGGGTGGGCACAAAAGATTTTAGTGGAGCTAAACAATTCCTTTCGTCTAGCAGCTGTCGTAACATGGTGACACAAAGTTTTACTGACGCCTGGGTTGTGATGCTGGTGTCAGCAAGCTTGCTGCGCTGTCGGGCGTATAAAAGTAAAGCAAACAACTGTAAACAGTTCATAATACTTGACAGTTATGATAACTATGTGTACACTCACTCTACCACATTCGCACAAAGACGAAATCGCCGGACAACACAGTTCTAAGAACATGTCTCTGGCGGTAAATAACGCGTGACTTTCAATGTGTTTGCACACAATTTGGCCGTTGGACTGTTTCGATAATGAAAACAATGTTTGAAATCGTAAAGACGTGCATAATGGGACAAAACAAATAAACAAACAAACTTAAAGAATCCCTTGGTTTTATTGTTTATTGTATTATGTCCAATAATTTGATCCTTTTCGCTTCTGCGTTATGCCCAACCTCTTGTTCTATATGCGGTACTAGATGCTTGCAGGTGCAACACAAAGTTCCCCCCACACGTTTAAGGACGCCATCACTGTCGGCTACATATTGTCAAGTATCTGACCATGTCTGACAACATTCTTATACGACCGTCGATAAAACTTTCCAAGGCATAGTTATGTTTAACTGCCAATCTGTCCGGTTAGTAGGACCCTTTTTTTATATCGTTTAGCAAACGGTTGATTCGTACAAGGACATTTGACAATAAACTCGAGATAAAAAGCGGAAAAAAGGTTATGCCAATGGTATCTCATTATCAACGTGCTAGCTTCTACATTTAAATGATCTTCTGCAAATCTTGGTTCATATACTGGCACGTAACAATCCCTTCAAAGCTGTATGAGCTCATCTTCCTTGATCTTCGATGCATCGCCCATAACAGACCTTCCTTGACAATTTATTGTAATATCCTTGAACTGTGCTTGTACCTTCTGTGTTTTCAACACGCCTTCCCTTCACAACACAGAAGGTACAAGCACAGTTCAAATGAATTTATTAAACGTTGATTGTTGATATTTTGTTCTTGGGCAGTTGGGCTTGTCCTCCTCCTCATCTTCTTCTTAGCTATTGACAACCGTGAGTTCTGAAACTTGTACCCGGAAGGAGATAAAGACCATTTAGAGTTTTCCCCTTCTTTTTACTCGCACGCCCAGACACGCAATTTATTTAGTTTACTAGCGATAAACAGATGTGATTAAATACAAACAAACTAATTTCCGACCTTCTCTTTCCGATTTTAAGCTTGCTGACCAGGCCTACGAAAGTTTAACAAAACAAACCAAACAAGTTTCACAGTTTTGACTTAGCTGGTGTTGTAAACTGTACCGAGCCAAAACCTTACTGAGTGCTTGGTACAGAGCTGCTTTGTTCGTCCCTTTGAGCGAAACAGGACAACTGATCTTAAGTCAATGTAAGCGTGTCATTGACCTTTTGTCGACAGCAGAATTCCCTCTACCCGTAAACATCACTTGGGTCGTCTAAATTTTCATAATCAGCGATGGTGTCAGTTGCTGGGGACTTTTAATAGTTCACTTACAGAAGAAAAACTTTAGTACATTACTATGAGGGTAAACACAAATATTATAAAGAATAAGATAACTAGGATAGACGGACGCGTACATTTTGTAGCTAATGATCTTGAATTTATTTTTTATTCTTTTAAATCGAATTTTCGACCAGACAGCTTTCTAATGTTGATCGCCACGTGGTTTACCTGAACTCGAAATCGTGGACTGATTCTTATGTACCGATGGAAGTTACCTCTTTATTTGTAAAAGGTGTGTGTGTGTGTGTGTGTGTGTGTGTGTGTGTGTGTGTGTGTGTGTGTGTGTGTGTCCGCAGGCAGAAGCAAGAAAGCGTACCCACATGCATGGGTAAGCAGGCGTGCACATGCGCGCGCACACACACACACACACACACACACACACACACACACTAACGTCTGTTAATAAATATCAGTCCACATCGCAGATCACCTGCTGTACCAATAATCTCTTTCCAAAACAAGCAAACATTCTACAATGTCTACAGCTGGAATTTCCTTTAAAGACTACCGAAATCAGCTCGTTTCTCCACTGTTTGATCGTCGCTCAGAAACCGTGGGTGGAGGTGCAGTACTATCCGCCATTCTCGGCATTTGTCTCACTCGATCGCACCAGCTGATGTGTGCCTGCACAGTGTAGTCTTGCGTCGCTGCCCGCCATCTAATTTGTTATGTTTTAAAAGCACCAGCGGGCACCCTAATGACAGGGTTCCCATAGGAGCCGCAAAGCACGCGCTGTCGCGGAATTGCCCGGCACCACAGTTGGCGCATGCGCAGCAGGAGGAGCCTGGCGTGTCACGTGGTTGAACATCATTTGTCTTGCTGCGCTGCGGTCTTCATCGGCCGTCGCCTGCGGTGCTTCCAGTTTTTGGTGGGACGGGAAGTGACTTCATTTTAAGTAAAACACTCACACACACACACACACACACACACACACACACGCACATGCGCGCACACACGAACATAGACGAGCGAGCGCACATCAGAAGCACACATGCACTATGCATGGGCGAATAATGAAATGACGATGGTGTTACGCCGTCTAACGAAACAAATAAACAGTGACCTTGACAAATTTTAATTAATAAATTATGATGAAAATTATTTTACCGACTCCTTCCCTTCACCATCCCAACTCATTCTCCATATACAATGCAATGTAGAGTTTATATGCTCTAAAAATCAGAACTATTTTCTGTCATCTCAGGGGGCTCGCAACTAAAAGTCTGTTCGCTAGCTTCCATCATCGTGAACAAGGAAACACGACTAAGTTCAAAACGAGGGTTTATTCGCAGCGTTCTTGTCCACAACTATTCTCTTCAAGTTGAATTTGCAGGCAAGCCAACCTGAACGATATTGCAAGATGTGGAAGTCAAAACGAGTAACGAGGGTGGATGGTCTTTGGCCACGTGACCCCAGGCAGCTATCTGGAGCGCTAGGTCAGTGCGGCAGGGTTATCTCCAGTTTCACACTAATCTTCTTCCACCTACAGTCTTTCGCATGACAGGCTGTGGTTATTCTCTCAGGAAATCCGGACCCAGGCAACGAAGTTACAACTGGCATTCATGTGAATTCCATTTTCTTTCCTCACATGTATCTAGGCGTGTATGATGTGTGTAGAGATGTGTGTGTGTGTGTGTGTGTGTGTGTGTGTGTGTGTGTGTGTGTGTCAGAGAGAGTCAGTGAGAGAGAGACAAGTTAAAAGAAAGAAAGAAAGAAGAAAGAAAGAAAGAAAGAGTTTTGGAAGTTATAAAATCTGTATTTTCTTTCGAGGCAGAGCGTAGGTTTGTCAGTAAACAGAAAGTATGCCACCGCTTGCCTGAATAAAGACCAAATAGTTCACTAATGCTTCGTGTAGCGTTAACGAGGGACATTTCATAAAGTAACCAATCAGAATATGTTTATTTAAGATTACGCGAAACAAATCCGAGTGGTTGCGCGGAAATATTTGCGTATAATGTAATGGTAATATACCAGAACATAGTGCTGCCATTAGTTTATTGAACAAATGTGTTGTCATTATTATTTTTATTATTTTTTATTATTGTTATTATTCATTGTATTTATTTACAGAAATGTGCGTGTGTTTGATATAATTTCTAACTTCGGACGTTACTTAAAGCCGCAGCCAATGCCAGAGCTTCCAGGTGTTGCCAATGAAACTACTTGTGTTACGTGGCGGAAAAGTAGACTTTGACCTCTTTCCAAAATTCCTCGTGAAAATGGCGATAGTCAAAGGTTTGTACTTTGCGTTTATTTGAGGAATAAGTATGTTACAGCAAATCAAATCCATTCATTTGGAAGCAGTTGTGCACTCGGGTTGGCCTTTAAGAAGCAATATCTATTTCTCTATCGGTAGAGGATGCAAGACATCAAAACCCTTGGAGCAGTCTAACCTTACAGTCGCAATAGCTTTTGGCGTATCAATCAGAGGAAGAAGTATAGTAACAGTAGTACCTGACCATTGTGATGCTGAGGTGGAGTCTTATCAACACCTCGAAAAGCCCGGATGTCACCGACACACAGTTACGGGAGGGTCTTCGTTATTTTAGTCATACATGTGAGGTGATGAGGGAGGAAATAGCTTTTACACTGTCAGGAACAAGGAATGAGAATTTGCTGCATGTAATGCGTTTCGAGACTGATGGTGGGAAATGGCCCTATATAAATAAATAATACACTTATTTGTTTGAATAAACAGGAGCCAGAGGGTTTTGTCGCATGTACCACACACTTGCCGTATTTCTTCATTTTTTCCCCCTTGAGAAGATTATGTCGTCGAATTTTTTTCTAAATTTTCATTTAGTTGTAAATTAAAGGGTATGAAAAACTTGCATTGGTTCATCTTGCTTGAATTTTTTGCAGCGCGCGCGCGCACGCACACACACACACACACACACACACACACACACACACACACAAGCGGATTTTCAGTGAAAAAAAAACCCACAAGAGTAAAAAGGACAAAAAACAAAGAAAAAAGAAAAGGTAAAGGAGAACGAGAAAAGAAGGCGATTGTGTAAAAAGTACTGACAATATAGTTCACCTGCAGACTTTTTCACCGTAAGTCTTCGCGTGCGTAAATTTTAGGCCAGCCGACGTCCATTTATCACGTGCAACATGATGTTTATTCTCGTGAAGGCAACTGAGTGTGGCTGTCGGGGCTGGACAAATAGCTCTCAGCTTGTCGTGACCACACCGAGCTACCTTACCTACGTAGGTCTCTAACAGGTTGTTCTCTCCCCTCTGATGTCTCCACTACCACTTTTTTTTTTTTTGCCTATAAAACGACTGCTTCACAAATCCTTTATAGTTTCTTAACATTTAAATTATTTTTTGTGAAGTATTTCAATATGACGCACACATACACAAGAACATACAAAATATGCAATACACAAAGAGGTTTAACTTTACTGAACTTTACTTCACAAAGTCTAAAAAAGAGAAAAAAAAACAGTTATGTAGAATATTAACTTTTGCATCAAAAGACAATTTATGATGTTGCTAAATCTTGTTCAGTCCATATACACATTTACACACACACATTCTTCCACTCACAAACTGTCTCATACATACATACATACACCAAACACACACACACAAACACACACGCACGCACGCACGCACGCACATTCATGTGTTCCAATGTCAATCTGTCTGTAACCAACCACGTTTCGAAAAAGGCTGAAGACCCATCTGCATAAGCATAAACAACCAAGCAACACTTGTGTCTTTATTTTTTACTTTCCTGGTGTTTATCTATTTATTTACTTTATTTTTTTTCTTATTTTTTATTTATTTTGTTTTTGCTGCGCAATGAGCATTCTTCCGAATGGATACCTGCGCATTACAAATGGACATCATCATCATCATCATCATCATCATCATCATCATCATCATCATCATCATCATCATCATCATCATCATCATCATCTCTGTTTTACTCTTTTTGTGGGTGTGCATGTGTAAAGTTCCAATGTCTGACGGTCAAAGACATACTATATGGAAATATACATTGATTGTTATTGAACAAGCTGCTTTATGTTATCAGTATGTGTGTGTGTGTGTGTGTGTGTGTGTGTGTGTGTGTATTACCCCATGTCAAAATGACTATGAGCCATTGAGATTCAAAGATTTCGTGTCGCGTCTCT
Source organism: Marisa cornuarietis (assembly GCA_004794655.1). Taxonomy (NCBI): domain Eukaryota; kingdom Metazoa; phylum Mollusca; class Gastropoda; order Architaenioglossa; family Ampullariidae; genus Marisa; species Marisa cornuarietis. The sequence continues at coordinate 186,418 of SMMW01000513.1, read as the reverse complement.
TTTACTCACACACACACACCACACCACCCTGGAGAACCTTGCATGGAGGAACAATAAAACGCAACTCATCCACGCAGATACACTTTCGCCCACACACACACACACACACACACACACGCACGCACGCGCACACACACACACGCACGCGCGCGCACGCACACACACACACACTCCAGAGAAACGTGCATGCAGGCACAACAGAATGTAAGGTATGTGACACCCTGGCAACATCACCGTGAATATTGTATCAGAATGGTGTGGAATGACTGTCGTCTCGACTGATTCTGCTATTGGTCGTCTGGAGGGTTCAGAACCATGCCGTGCGCAATGGAGAATACAACATTTCTTGCTACGACATTTTTATAATGAATTATGCTCTGAAGGACGTGTGAATTCCCAAATGGTACAAGAAAAAAAAGTCCAGAGAGAAAACTGTCTTGTGGCAATCTGGAATCTTCGAGAAAGGAAGAATTTGTTTGCTTAAAGGGAAGTACAATCTATCAATGTTGTGTTCAAACCTGTTTCTTATCTTGCAAATCGCAATGTTTTGACACTGAAGCTTCTGACAACAGACTTAATTAAATTCTCTGACAACACCAGAGTTTTTTTATCTGACAGGATTCTGAGTAAAATTCCAAAAAAATTAAGCATTAGATGTTACTAAATAAAATTACTAATTTATTAAATTTTTTAATTTACTTTTTAATAACTAATTTATTTATCATAAGAAATAGTAAGCTGAACAAAAATATGGATTAATATATATTTACACAAATACAAGATAGAAGCAACTTAGAAATATGCTTTAAACAAAATTTAAGCCCAGAGTTTGATAAATTTAAAAGAATTTGAAGTGAATTAAACAAAAACATCAAAAATGTATAATGTAAAATTCTTTGCTTAATGTATATTTCCCCAGAAACAGTTTTCCGTTTCAAACAGCTTGTAAATATTTTATGTGCGTGTGCATGATGTACAATGTAGTGCTGGGAGGCTTAAGAGTTAATAACCGCTTGTTTGTGTCACCGGGTATCATTGTTATCAATCATGGCTTGTTTGGGCGAGAACTTGTCAGAGGACGCCTGGTCTGTTTGACCCTCTTGGGGCTGTCGTCAACTAGACCTGTGGCTCCACTCGCTGGCCACCTTGCAACCACTCGTTGTCTTCAACATCGGTTTCTTCCTCTGACCTCGCTAACAAACCTACGAGTAGTACGTATACTTAGACCGCACGGTGTAGGGAGGTAGGTCTTCCGGTACAAAATTGTAAGTACAGGTTTGTTACCATCCATACGTGGACTGAAAAATGCAGTCTGTGCATGAAGAAACTCCTACAGGCGATTCACATTTCATACTTTTAGTTGTACAGTTTCACCCCCCCCCCCACCTATCTCACCACAAACAGACCTTGAAATTGCA
>SMMW01000513.1:95000-180000 GCA_004794655.1 Marisa cornuarietis | reverse complement strand
GTCAGTATCTACCATTTGACTTGCTTTTCCCTTTAAGGAAATGTAATTTCAGGCGAGTACGGTACCTGATGGCTGGACGGAAAGCCTCCCCGTCCACAGATGTCTTCCGGTAAGATGCCCCATTAGCCATGCGCACGACGTGTTTGTGCCAACGTGACGTCACATGAGCCGCTCCTCCCGTGGTCGTACTCACAAAGCACGTTTACCCCGCGGGTTAGCGATCTTGCACTGAGTAAATGTGTAATGTTGATACCTAATAAGTCAAATAAACATGTTATGGAACTGAAATATGAAGTAATTACAGTTCAATTTGCTGTTCACTTGTCATTATCTTAACAGAGCAACCGACATAAAACCTTTATTTTTCCGCTGGCCATTTTGTTTCGGAATGAAGAGAAAAACGTATTTTTGTACCAAATATTTTCTCGAGAAAAAAACATTTAAAGTGGATAACATTTCCCGTCCACAGAGTTTTACTCTTAATTTTAATTTTTTCGAGTTTTGTAGTTTTTATAATTTTGGTTTTAAGCTTCTCGCTTGCTTACTCGGTGGTTGAAGAATCTGTAGCTCTTTTGCTTGTCGGGTTAAGGTTACTCGTTGGTTCCCTTCCCATCCTCCTGCAATTTCACCAATGAAATAAAAACAATCTTGAGATTTCGATGCATCACCTAGGAAAGGCTTCGAGAAACGTACTAAAATGCAGACGAGACAAGCGGAAACAAAACCCGCTTACAAAACAGGGTAAAGCAGAGATAAAGAGTCCCGTAGCATAGTGGCTGTGAGCGTAAGTGGCTCATCCTGTCTAATCCTTTCCTTCCGCCGTTACCTCCCCTAACCAATCGGGTTTCTATTTCTGAAGAGCAGGTACTGGTGGGTAGAAGGAGTTTTTCAACCATAGGTTCGAATGGGCCTCGAACCAGCGATCTGCTTTGAAACAAGAGAAAAGTGTTAAAGCACAGAACAAGCAGCTCCTAAAGCATGCATATCATGTTGGTCCGTGTTAGACGGCAAAGCAGGAAAACCGGAATTTTTATAACTGTTTTGACTAACAGGAGCTTGGCAAACAAGTGTTTAACATAAAACGGTGTCTGACATTTTCACGACAGAACATTAAACCCTCCAGAACAGTGGAAATCGAAAAAAAGACATTTAATAAAGAAACGTGTCAAATTTTAAAAAACCTATACCTATAAATATGATATTTAAGATACAAGTACGATTATGCACATACACACAGTCAAATGCATTGGCCTAATAATGGATACGTCATGAACAATACATATTTTCACCACACTATCAACATCACCTTCATAATCATGGTCCTCTTCATGACCGACAGCGGCGTCACCAATCACTGCCAGCACGATCACCACTACCACTTCACTTCACACAGTGTGTGTGTGTGTGTGTGTGTGTGTGTGTGTGTGTGTGTGTGTGTGTGTGTGTGTGTGTACCAGTTTTGTTTTATTTTACCCAGTACATCTACTCATTATTCTATCGAGACCATATCCATGCAAAAGAATGTACATAAGAGTTTACACGCGTATGCGTTCAAAAAGACGCACATGCACACGCACGCACGCACACAAATCCACACACGTATACCGTAGCGAGTCTACTCTGGATGCTACCACTCAATGCCTACCTCATAAACCTGCCAAATCCACACAGCATCACAGGGTTTCATGCTCAATCGTCCAGCGCCAGTTTTGGCGAAATTGCATTTTCGAGGTCTGAGTAGGATAACGAGAGAACCATTCTGATTCGAGGGAAGTCATTCCACGATACATGCGTACAAGAAGGCCACCAAGACTCCAAATCGAGGGAAGGAGACGAAGAGAGAGGGCAGTGAAATATAAATAATATACACACAAACAAACATACTTCGGAATTGCACAGCATTGCTGTTATAATTTAAAGATCTTGTATTTGCGTTGTAGGTATGTAGCAAAACGACATGATAATAACAATGAGCTTCTGCACTTCATGCTTTTCCTGATTATTTCCTTCATTCGTTGTTTAATAATTTCTTTCTTTCTTTCTTTCTTTCTTTCTTTCTTTCTCTGGACTCAATAAAGAGTGAAGTATGGAGACTAAAAGACTTGAGGATGAAGACAGACCGAGGGATGTATTTATCCCACGATACCTAGCCTGCTTATCGCACACAGGACGTTGTCACCGATACATCTGGTCTTTCATTTACTGAAGTAAAACTCGCATCAACGCCTTTAATTCTCTCATGGGAACAGGAGAGGGAAGCAAACTCTCACAATCTACCTCACGGATACTCTCAAAAATGGAGTGGAGTCTCTTCTCTCTCTCTCTCTTTCTAATTCATTCTTCACTGGTTCGCTTGCTCAAGCACCCGGTTGCACGTAGGTACACTAAGATTTTTCTCTCTCTGTGTGTGTGTGGGGGGTGGGTGGGTGGGAATACACGTGTGTGGGTGATTGTGTGAGAAAGATAAAATGCATTGATGTTTAGCTTAAGGCCATACACAAAAGCAGACACTACAGGCAAAGCAACACCGCTTAGAACAATACCCAGAAAAGTAAATGATTCGATAGAGAATACGGGAAACGATGATGTGTGTATAACCAGCTGTAACATCCCTTCAAGGAGCTCTTACGATGAAGACACAAATCTCACAATCACGGTCTGTTTAGCGCCCAACAGTCTAGATGACAGAACATTTTTTAGGTCAGCCACAATTAAGAAAGTTGCATAGACATTTAAACTTCAAATAAGATTTCTTTTGGAGAATTATCCTTGAGGAATAAACGACAAGAGGGGTTTAAAAAGGAAATAAAAGCATCGAAATACTGTTTGAAAAATATGGAAACGTAAGACATAAATTAAGAGGCAAAAAATGTGTAATTAGTTGAGGATGTCTTGATGTTTATCGTTAATATTTTTTGTGATTGAGACACAGACAGAAGAAAAGTGATAAGATTAAAACTAAAATAGACAGACAATCACAGACAGAAACAAAAGAAAATTTTTAATATTTCTGGACTCTCGTATATCCAACCCTTTTCTCCTTAAAACAGGAACGAGGAGGAGTTAGTTTGCAGCCACTTACTGAACTCCACGTGCGATGCGCTTGTCTGACCCAAAGACTACAGAACCCAAAGAGGAACGAGGGCAGACGTCTCTGACTTGTTTATATAAGCCAAGTGCTCTTCGTTTTTAAAAGCTCAGCTCTTCGGAAATTCGCCCTCGGCTTCCGGAAATCCATCACAATATTGTTGAGCCCTCGCGGTCTGGCCCTGCGAAACGCGGCTCACAAAGTAAATAAAAGTAAATCATTGTAGTTGGGACCGTAGTATTTCCAGTCCATGATTTTGACACACCTATCTATCACTTGATGGACCCGTTGCCGAATCGCTCGCGACGGAGAAAGGTGCTCGCTCGCGCCGCGTGAGATGAGCTCAGCTCATTGCCAGCTTCTTCGCTGACCAGAAATTTCAAGTTCCACCCAATGTGTGCAGAGTGCGGCTGAAATAAGTGCATAGGGGTGACAGCATCTGCACGAGATTCCATTCTTAAAATTGCTGCCGGTCCTGAGGATTCTGTATAATAAGACAGAGGTGTACTGACGATGTCCATGGCTTCATCAGAAGTAGAATTCGAAATAGAAATCAATTAAATTTTCAAATGAAAGTTTTCCTAACCTTCTTTTTTTTACTTTCTTTAAGAGGGATGTGTAAAATAGCTTGCTACTCCTCCCCTACTCTTTTGAAATCTACTCTTTTAAAAGATCTTGTCAACAGTTGTGTGTGTGCGTGCATGCGTGCGTGTGTGCGCGCGTATACAGATAAATAATAATAATAATTTATTCAGGTTTTCGAGCCATCTGGTTCAGATCAACATCAAATAATTTGATCATATGCTGATCAACATTAGAAGACAGACAGACAGAAAGGGAAAGAGACGGTGAAATAAAAAAATAGCACGCAAACAATACACACTTCTTTGCCTTATCTTTATTTTCTCTTGCATTCGGTCGCTCTTGTGCAATCTGTCCTTTTTAGTCTCTTTTGTCCAGCATGCATTGTCTAGCCTGTCTCGTTCATTCTGTCTTGTCCAGTATTTCGTGTAATAAGCTTCCATCGTAGACAGATGATAGGGTTTTGTTTTCTTTTTTTGGTCAATTTTGTTGGTCTCATTTTTGGTCTTTATTTTGTGCTTATCCGTGTGCATTGTTTTAACTCCTACCCGACGGCCCTTCCCTGCTTATCTTCTCCTTTAGCGTCACTGACAGCCTGGTCACGATCCACGCACACTGCGGGCACCACTGACCACTCACCTGCCCACCTCCACAACTTAGTCTTCGAAAAAAAAAATCCTTGCCTGTCAGCCAGTCAACTGCTTCAATTCCTGCGATTGGCAACAGGAGGACACGACTCGCAGCTATTTTTTGTTAACAAACTTTTTAGTCGCGCCTCACGCGCGGCGGAGGAGGAAAGAGGGTGTGTGTGTGATTTTTTTTTTAAATCGAGAGACTACTGGCATGTTGCGCCTGTGTCCGATATAAAAGCCCATCAGTCGACTGGCAGCACATTCTCTGGAACTCTTGTTCTCGGACCCGCAGCCTGATTGGTGGACACAGCAACCGCTAGGCCACAGTCGCTCGCACGCGCTTGCGCACCTCCAGACGACAGAACTTTTCGTGTGGGTTGACTTTCGAACTCAGGTAGGAATTCATGTCTTAGTCCTAGTAAATATTCCTGAGCTGTCTGCTTCTTTGCTTGGTTGGTTGTTGTTTTTTTAAATATTAACTAGCCACATTGATGATTGCTGTTATTATTTATTTGTATGTATTAAGCAGCACCGTTGTTTCGTAAGAAAGCACTTGAACTGTGTGCTAGTGAAATGCGTCTCTGTCATATGAATACTAGAACAGTTTAAATCGCCATATTATTATAGTATTATCCTTGCTGAACACTTTGTCGTGTTTCCTTCAAGACTGAGACTTTCGACCGAGCACACTTTTCACTAACATAATACAAAATATTGCTGCAGTGTTTCCTGTCACAGAAGATTCTAAAAAAAATAAAGTGGAACGTTTGTGTTGGAAACTGATTTGAGTGCCGCTGTTAATCAAACCACAAACGACTATTACAACAGCCAGCCGTCCTCAGTGGGTAACAAAAATATTATCGGATTGCTGCGGAAGATTACATTTGTATTTTAAACCCTGTCGTTACAAATTATGACGACACTTTGGTCTCTACTGGCTCAAGGGGGTGAAAATCCATTAAAATTTCTACCCCTAAGTTCAAATACTCTGGCAGGAGTCACTTGACCTAACTAGAGATGCAATACTGATTTAACCTGATTCTACTGTATCGGACAAAATCTTTTATAGAAACAATAAACCCCCTTCCCAAAAACAAGCATCAATGCGTGGTTCTAAATGAACCATTTCATAGATATTTTAATGACCACTGGTAAATAAGCTGTTCAGACATTCAATAAAAAAACTAAGCCTTTGTTCTGCTGCTCAGTCAAAGAAAAAGCAACAAGATATGTACGATTTTTACAAAAAAATTTACCCCTGCCTGACTATGAAATGACTTTCAGCTTAGGCAGTTTGGATGTTCGTCAGAAGATATCCACTTACCGCCGTTTATAATGATAATGCAGTTGACAGAGAGACCAATAAAAACAGCAAATAAAGTTAAGATAAAAAAATCCCTGTCTTCGTCTTAATGTAGTGAAGAACTGGTTCTATTATCATATCAAACAGTCGGGAGAGGGTTGATGGGGTCACATTTTTCTTAATAAAGAAGTTTTATAGAGATATCGTTCATCATGTTTGTACGAATGAATCAAATATATACCAGTTTGTATTTTTTGTCACTTATATTCACAGTTAATTGCCATCATTTTAAATTGAATTTGTTCAGCAAGGACCAATCTCGCAGCGACTTTCTTTGCGACAGTGTTTTGAGAGACACACATGATATCACAATAGCTGGTGCCAATGCACGAGAGTCGGTCATGAGGCTAATCATTCGGTCAAACATTTAAAGTCCAAGGTGAGGAGATGCCAGCTCGCGGTGGTGGCAAATATAGCAGCTCTCCGATTATACACAGATGATTCTAGGTGCGATTTAATCGTGACAGTCTCAATCTACATCTCGTGTTAACACTGTAAACCAGAATTCTTATCTTGCTGGGTGCATCGTCTGTGAACTGTGATTAAATAAACGCTTTCAATATTTTGTATTATGTAAGCGAAAACTTACATCATCTCCTGTAACTCTAATAATGACACTTGTAAACGCCTCGTGCAGAATGAGCAGTCTTATTTCCATATGTCTGATATTCTATTTAGAACATGCAGCCATTATTTCCCATTAAACGGGTAAGAGGTTAGCCGAGTGATGAGAGCAAAAGTGTCCTATATGGCGAAGGCGCGAACACTGTCTGGTTCGATTCCCGTGACGGCGCAGCCTACTTCACCCTAAGTGCTGATTTTTTTTAATTGGTGTTTTATGTCGAGCCAGCAACTGAGGCTATATCCCGACAAGGCAGTCAGCCCTGTAAACAGATGCCACATGCAGAGAAAGAACAGTGTGCCCGAGACGAGAACTGAACCCAGGACAGCCAACCTTCACTGTATTGCTAACCTTTGCGCCACCGGACCGCCTGGGGACTTGACTTCCATATAAGGCTGAGGAAGGAAAGGTTGTGAAGGAGAGATGGACGCCACTCTCACAAAACAATAACTGACCAGAACGACCTGTACAGTCTGATAGATCATTACCGATCAAAGAAATGAATGATTGAATTAATGAACTAATGAAACCTGATAATATTCAAGTACCCCTACGGCCAGCGAGGGCTAAGGCTCGGACGATGACGAAGAGGGCTGCTCAGTCACCTCAGAGCACACCCTCAAACGAACCTCTTGTAACAAGAATGTCAAAGTCAGATTACCCCTGGCATCTCAGGATGTTGAGATCCTTCAGTTCAAATTTGTCCTGTAACTGCCGGCCTCCCTGACGTCAGGAGTACTAGGGGGGGGGGCAGAATCTTGACCCGACTTACCGCAGATTGGATCTTCCGCCACCCAGGGCCTTCACGCCCAGCTTACGCAAACTTTGCCGATGCAAAAGCGTGAAACAGTTTTCTGTGGGCTGTCAATATTGGCACTCTTGGACTTAATCCAATCCAACTGCGAGCCATTTGCCTGTTCATGCGATTTTCGCCAACCCCTTAAGCGATATACTTCGCGACAGACGCTGTAACGACTTTGCTGAAAGGGAGGCACGAGTCATAGAGCAGTGGGAGCACCACTCCACCGGTGAGGTAAAAGCACTTCAGGGTCCCGGCAAACGCCAGGAAACAGGATAATAAGGTTAATTTCGGGCACTGGCGCCTCACTCCTGCGACATTAAAGTTTTAATACTTGATGCTTATGAAATTCTTATCCTCTCCCCGTAATCAGATTTACTGATTTTTCTTCTCTCTGTTGTCTGTGTTCACGCGCGTTGCTGTTCCTAATACACTTTCCGAGATTGTTTTCTTCTTTTCACCGACTGGCGTCATGCGTCAGAGTGGTTTGGGATTTTTTTTGTCTAATTTCCCATTTACTTGATTTACTTCTCGCGTGGAAAGGGAGTTAGGAACAAAAAGTAAACAAATATGAGTGACGTGCTTCCCAGAAAGGCTCCTTAATTAGGGGACATTAGTACTTTAGCTGATAAAGTTTTATTTTTTTGATGTAACTTGTGTACCTTCAGGAGTATGGATACACGGTAGTGGGAAGAATAATCTGACTTAGGAAAACAGGGTGAAATAGTTAAGTAAGCAGAAGTTTACACAAACATTTACTCATAAACTATTTTTAGTCAATCATGCTTGGCGATGCATTTAAAAAAAAAAGTCTCTTAGTCCTTTACAATAAAATTTCTCGCTACATCTCAAATGTGATGAAAGTGTTATCTTTCCGTTGAACCGTGTTACATCTACAAGATTATCTGAGCTGGTGAAAGACATTTAATAAAAAAATATAATAATAATAATAATAATAATAATAAAATTTAGTTTGTAAAGCGCCTTATATATCCTCCCTTTAGGACGAACTCAAGGCGCTTCACAAATGACAGATGGTGTGACGTGAAAATAATGTGACGTCAGAACAAAATGACGGAGCTCCAGGTCATAGGGCAGCATCTACACACAGCACCGACACAGTCCGCAGGCCAAATATCAAACGTCACACAAGTCGTAACACACTCCCTAGTCAATGTAGTTCCTAATAACACATCCTACACACAGCACACATCACACTAGTCGTAATACACTCCCTAGTAAATGTAGTTCCTAATAACACATCCTACACACAGCACACATCACACTAGTCGTAATACACTCCCTAGTAAATGTAGTTCCTAATAACACATCCTACACACAGCACACATCACACTAGTCGTAATACACTCCCTAGTAAATGTAGTTCCTAATAACACATCCTACACACAGCACACATCACACTAGTCGTAATACACTCCCTAGAAAATGTAGTTCCTAATAACACATCCTACACACAGCACACATCACACTAGTCGTAATACACACCCTAGAAAATGTAGTTCCTAATAACACATCCTACACACAGCACACAGCACACTAGTCGTAATACACTCACTAGAAAATGTAGTTCCTAATAACACATCCTACACACAGCACACATCACACTAGTCGTAATACACACCCTAGAAAATGTAGTTCCTAATAACACATCCTACACACAGCACACAGCACACTAGTCGTAATACACTCACTAGAAAATGTAGTTCCTAATAATACATCCTACACACAGCACACATCACACTAGTCGTAATACACTCACTAGAAAATGTAGTTCCTAATAACACATCCTACACACCGCACACATCACACTAGTCGTAATACACTCCCTAGAAAATGTAGTTCCTAATAACACATCCTACACACAGCACACATCACACTAGTCGTAATACACTCACTAGAAAATGTAGTTCCTAATAACACATCCTACACACAGCACACATCACACTAGTCGTAATACACACCCTAGAAAATGTAGTTCCTAATAACACATCCTACACACAGCACACAGCACACTAGTCGTAATACACTCACTAGAAAATGTAGTTCCTAATAATACATCCTACACACAGCACACATCACACTAGTCGTAATACACTCACTAGAAAATGTAGTTCCTAATAACACATCCTACACACAGCACACATCACACTAGTCGTAATACACTCCCTAGAAAATGTAGTTCCTAATAACACATCCTACACACAGCACACATCACACTAGTCGTAATACACTCACTAGAAAATGTAGTTCCTAATAACACATCCTACACACCGCACACAGCACACTAGTCGTAATACACTCACTAGAAAATGTAGTTCCTAATAACACATCCTACACACAGCACACAGCACACTAGGGCAACGAATAGAAATAGGAATGTAAAAGTAGTTATAGTATATAGTAAAGGTCATAGAGAACACTAACAATTGGCATGAAAGCAGTTTAAAATAACAATTTAATTTTCTGATTTGGCAGCTCTTGCTATTTCAGAAGGTGAACAGGTGCGTGTGTGCATGTATACATGAATTTAAAATCCTTACATAATCTATATTTAGAAGTAAGGGCTTTAGGTTTGAAATATATCTTTTACTAAGTTAATTTGCTTTTCACGATCTATCATCAGAGTGAGCAGAACTCATTTCTCCTCAACTAATGAGAAATACAACTCTTAGGGAGTGAGGGCCACGCTGCTTCATCACATGCTTCTTAAGTGTAAGGTTCTTCAGGAGGCAAAAAAAGTTGTTTTACTTGCGTCAGCGTTAGAAAATGAGAAGTGGATATTCAATTTCAATAGCGACAGAAATTAAACTAGAAATCTCATCTAGTTCTATGCTCTTAATGATAGAAATGAAAGTTTCCGTTTGTGAAACATTGGAAGCTTTGTTCTTCTTTCTCTCATAATCAGAGCTATGAAATTACGTAAAATAATATCAGCTCTAGGAAGAATAATTTATGTTCCTTTAAAACCATCTGTGGCATCTACAAATTCTAAGAAAAAAATCATTAGAGCTTTGTTCAAGTAAGGATTTCTTTAATATTTAGTTCCAGTCAACTACGAATTAAACACAAACTTTGCACATCCCATAAACTTAATATTGGCAAATTAACCATGCGTAAACAAATTTGCTATACTTCTATCTTACTGATTATCTCCTCTAAGTAGTCTTTACGATTGTTCTTCACAGAAGTTTCTTTACAGTACAATTACTTTTAGAAACTCTTTTCCCTGCATCTAATCTGTATGTCTTTCCTTGTAGTCTGTATTGTGTTGTGCTTTAATAAAAAAGGTTTCGACAAATTCTTGTCGACTAGTCACGTTGTGCAAACTCGTGCATTTTTTTTAGGAGATGGCACAAAACATTTACTAACATCTCATCTCCCTAAGTCTGGTAGATTTGTCCAAAAGGTAGCATAGTCTTGAGAATGTATTCTCTGAATGCTCTCTCCTATGTAACTTGAGACAAATGAAAACGGAAACTTGAATAAAAGGTGCAATACCTGGGCAAGTTGAGCAGTTTCCAGATATTCATTCCGAAGACATTACAGCCATTTGTTGGGATGAAGTTTCGCAATTGCTAACAAATCAATTTTCAGCGTTTTGTAATTTGCAGCAAATGCGTATCGTGTTGTTTTAGTATAGTTCTTGTGATTCTATTTTCTTTTGAATACGCAGCACAGCAGACAGCAATTGTTCGTGCACTAAGCGACGTGGTCGTGGAACTGTGTACCCCTTCCTTTCCTTGTGTCCCACCTTCTTTGCCGTCTGATTTCTTTAGTCATCACTCATGTCCTTATCAAAGCGATTTATGGGCAAAACGACAAAAGGACTTCCAGGCAGAATGTCTTGGCAATGCTTTAAATTCTTGATTGCTGGTTACCCACCGACCATGATACACCGTCGTCAAGATATTCTGACATTCGATTATTTTTCTTCTGTCTTTAGTTTTCGACTGACTGTTGAAAAGTTTGATTGTTTGGGTGGAGGTTTTCTGCTGTCATCATCTTTGTCCAAGTAGAGCTGCGGGTTTTAAACTCCATTTATTAACCAGTATTGGAGCACTAGTATTTTGAAGTCGAGACCTTTACATAGACTATAGCAAGTTTAGTTGTGTTACAGAACAATTTATAAAACAAAGAAAACAAATCAGAGAATCTCGCTGAAAACAGAATTTGTCCAAAACGTCACTAACTAAAGATCATTATGGGACAAAGGAAATTCAGGCTGGTAGATGACCATTTGCTACTGTCATCTAAAGAATTATGTTGCTGGCGCAAAATCTACCTACAATAAAGCCTTCACGGACACTAAACTGCTAAGAAGAATGAGCAAGCTATTCATAACAAAGAAAGGATTGAGAATTTAATCTCATTTCTTCGGAGTGTAATGAATTCAGGGGTTCTGGAAATCAATTTTTTTTGTCTCGCTCTTTGTCTCGTTGATCTTTTTTGCCCTTTGTTTGAATGCAAGCGTTTATTTCAGACTGAGTATGAGGTTGAAAAAGAGAGAGGGAACTGAGTATAGAAAGACGAAGTGATAAGCAGGCCCAACGATAAACGGACTCAATGAAAGTACAATGAGAGTACAAGCAGACAAAGGTAAAGATAATGTAGAACGAACATGGACAGGCAGGCAGACAGGCAGGCAGACAGACAGAAAATACAGCTACTGTTACGCTTTAGTTAATCAAGATTAACAGGCTATAAAAAGCCTCCGTCGCTAGCATCATATAGTCATTGGAGAGTCCATGGGAAGCCCCATTTGACTTTTGATTCATGCTCTATTACATTAGCCGTCGACTTCAGAGTATTTATGTCAGTAGGATAGTCTTTTTATCTACAAGAACTACCAAACGTAGAGCCCTGAAGGTATAAGGTAAGGTTTGTATTTATATTATTTGGGGATAGTTAAGGAATTCTTGATTTTGTCTTTTTCTCTCCCCTCTCTTTCTCATGGTTCTGGCCCGATCGCCCCTACCCCCCACAAAAAATGTCTTTGTTGGTATCTTCCTGTGTATCCTCACTTGCCAACATTATTTATCCTGGCCAAATCTGCCAACGCTTTTAATTAACCCAATTTTATTTTTTTTAAGACAGTCGTCTGCTTATGCATCCCTTCGAGTACAACATTTCTTAAATTTATGATCATCACAAGCTTTCATCGTCTGTGTTCTCTCTGACTGCACTTCGTGTATTTGCGCCCGGTAACATTCCAATCATGAGGCCTCTAAAGGAAAAGCAATAGTGGTAAGTTGGGATGATAAATGATACATGCTGGCGCTTGAATAAAGTCCGGTCAAATTTTCGGGTGACAAACTGATCGCTTACTTACAATCGAGTCTAAAACGCAAACCGAGCAGTGAAATTATGAACCAGAGGACAGTGATGACAAGCTGAGCTAACTCACTAGATAGAATACTGGCGTAACAGTTGTAGAGTGTCAGAGTAACAAAGTTTTGATGTAGCCACTGTCGTAACACTGGCAGTCGCTGTGGAAGAAGTTTTCGGGCCAACGATCTTATTGCGTGGAAAATAGCAGAAGGCCATTGCAAATGTTAAATGAATATCTCTTAGTGTTACTTACACTGAGGCCTGTGGTTCTGGCGGTGGAACGTGTACGGATCCTCGTATACAAACGAAGCCAGTGATCCGGCTTTGTTTTAGAGGTGGGATGCAAATAAGAAAAGATTTTTTACTTTGTTCATCTAAACTATACCTTTTGGCAAATTGCAAACTTTTCGTGTTTCTCGTGGATTGGAGTTTATAAATCAAGGTTACGCTGGCCTGTCTGCAAAACCCTTAACGGTATCTCAGCATCGCTCGACACTTCACTTGTCCAGTGGATCCGCTTACGTCACTGGTTAGTCAGTTTGTTTTCGTACGCGAAAGAGTTCGTAAACATGGTAGCGGTCATGAATTAGCCTGAGGCTGTGCTTTAGACGTGATTTTAAGCAAATACTTCATTTGGAACCGGAAATTTTGATCAAATTTATCCACCAGTCTCTGTCCTACCCAACTTACATTTTTCTTTGCTTTCCCTTTAACATATTTGCCAGTGGCTATACACTACAACGAATAAAACAAACGGAAAACCTTTTTTCAATTTAGTGGGCATGGCAGTTGTATTTATCTTCCCTTTTATTCCATTGTGAAGATATATTTACGATGGAAAGCAAGAGAAAACCCATCTTGTAAGATGGAAAATGAAGGAGGAAAAACAGTCGCCACGATACGTGACTTGAAATGGATCGGATGATCGCTGAAGTTTACTGCTTAGAATTGTCTTCTTTGCGAGATTAACTTCCTCTTTTGTATGGGTGAGGTAGCGGATAGCTGGCTGTGGCGAACCAAAAATACAAATTGGTTCATCCAGACAGGAACTGAACAAATACATTTGTAAACGAAAGCGTTTGATGGTGAGTGGGTGCGAGAGAGAGAGAGAGAGTGCGTGCGCGCGCGCGTGAGTGTGTGTGTGTGTGTGTGTTTGTGCATGCGTGCATGTCACTTCTGATTAAAAGAAAAACATGAAAGAGCATATGGATGGTCAAGCCGCTAGCGACCCTTCATGTCAGTCAAAGTACTTAGTACCTCGGCTGTCACTGTTAATTAATTCAGTGCTTGTAACATTTGATGTACCTTCAAATCATGAATAATGATCGCTACGCTGGGTTATTATGAGAACATTAACAGAATGTAACTCGCGACTACTGTTACTTATCAAATCATTTACGATCAACACTCAAACACATTCAGCGATGCACCAGAATGTCAAAGACAAAATAGTCATACTTTAAGATAGAAAACAAGTAAACAAAAAACAATAAACAATTGAATAACGCAAACATTAATTCGTTCTGAAGATTTTTTTGGTTCCGTTTGCCTGATTTTCTGCTATTTAAATTGCGTTCGTTTCCGTTCTTCGTGGAAAACGATGAAACATGTGGACAGCTGAAACACATTTTCGCTATAAATGGCCCTTAAACTAAGAAACGTGATGCGCCAATGTGTCACGGTGACTACAGCTCAATTCACAATAAGTTCTTGTCCACTATTTTGATGGAAACACGTGACAATTCAATTAACAACTTTTGAATGGTGCACTGGAAAAAAAATTTAAAAAAATGCTGACCTCACGTGTTAATGTCATTCTTGATCTCTTCCATTGCTCTGTGGACAGTTTTAATTAAGTTTATTCCCTACCTCCCAGTATATCGCCGACATTTTATCCTCTGCGATACGCCCTATAACCCCTTCTCTATCCACCTTTTCCATAGGAAAGTTAGGGTTCTTGAACAATGGCTATTGGATTTTCTCAGTCCTGACTGTGGTGTATAATGCAGGATGAACATGAAAGATATAAGACCAAAGAGCGTTAGCGAAAAATAAGACAATGAAGAAAACAATTAGCGCCGTCTACTGAGAGTTCGAGGAAAGTGAGTTCGTTTTCATTCAGGACTGAAGGGAGAAAACGAACAAATTCGTGTAGCTATCTGTTTACGACAGATGAAATGAAGAAAACTGGACACCCTATTTGGAAGATATAAGACACAATTGGCAAAGGTATAGCTATGTCATTTCTTTTGCAGATGGAAAACATAAAATTACACCTGATATATCGTTAGGAGAGAGGGAGCCAGGGACAAATCATAAATGTTAGCGAGGTGGAAGAGCTCAATCTGATTGAGGTTCAGGCCGAGAAAGATGTTGAGACAGAGTTATCTATAACAAGCGTTGACTAGGTTATACCACTTATTTATCATGTCTGGGATGTTTTTAAATGTAGGGTATGCACGCGCAAGCATCTTTAGTTCCCTAGAATGTTCAGAACATAAAAGTACACATGCGTGTTTTGTTTTTTTTTAGTTTCTAGACTGCATTCACGAGGAAGCTTAAGGACTACTCCTGTATGTATTTCTGGATGTTTCTAACAGTGTCGATGCATATGGTCAGCAATGGGCAAGGGGGAGGGAACATGTGTTGGCACTACGTGAGAGTGAGCAGGAGGTGATAGAAACTGCTCAGGTTTGAACTCTGCGTTTCGCTGCAAGAACTGGACCGTGTCGTCGCTTCGGCATTGCCAGCAGGCATCACCAAGGGATGGAGTTCGTCCCAGTCTCTGTTACAAGTGGTTAAGGGTGTATCACTGCTAGATTATCTGTCATCACTGTTATTCGGGAATTAGGGCATATCACTTATTCTAATTGCATTGGCCGCTAGTATTGTAAAGTTGAATCCCTTATAGACCCTATTTTATAGACGGTTTTAAACTGTTCTCAGTGCATCATTTTCTTGAAGAAACAAACCTCACTTTGAAATCAAGGCACTGTGGAATCAATTAGGAGTTGTGGTGACAGTGAAGACTTTCGAACTGACAAGAAAAAGCAGTAAAATGACATTGAGAGGTCGAGAAGAAGGCTGATTATCTTAGGCTGGAGAAAACCTTCAGCTCTAGGGACCTGGATGAACAAGATACCCCATGAGTGTTGGTGTATTCTTGTGCGTGTGATCATGAGTGTGCGTGTGTAATCTGTGTGTGTGTGTGTATGTGTGTGTGTGTGTGTGTGTGTGTGTGTGTGTGTGTGTGTGTGTGTGTGTGTGTGTGTGCTAAAAACTCATAAAACATTTTCACTGTGTTTCACAATAAGGTTATTTGCTAAGTCGAGCAAACTGTTTTAAAACTGCTTGTAAAACTCTTCAAGAATGGCATCAGCCTGATTTCCTCATTACTGCCCATGAGAACACACAAATACTTCGGCATTTGTAATACGTTCCAATCATATCTCAATGCTGTGTAACAAGTTCCAATCATCTCTCAGTATTTTGTAACAAGTTCCAATCATATCTCAATATTTGTAACAAATTCCAACCATATCTCAATATTGTGTAACAAGCTCCAGTCATATCTCAGTAATAAAGTTTCAATAATTTTTCAATATTTTGGGACGTTTATTTAAAAATGCCTTTTGCTACAAATCAATAATCAGTCATAACAAAGTGATATTTCGCACAACCATGCTGAAAAGGCGCTCAGCGAATAAAATCTCTTTGAATATTCACTTCATAAAAAGGAATTTCTCACAGTTTTTCTGTTTGAATAAACGCTCTGACATATTCAGATGTAATTGAATATTTTAACCCCCTTTCTCCCATTCTCTGTCTTTTCCTCACACACATGCGCGCACACACATGCGCACACAATTTAGAAAGGTGAGAACATTGTCATGTGACATTACCATGACATCCTTTTCGTTCTCGGAAAAAAAAACTAAAAATAAAGAGAAGCCCTGCCGTTTATCTTTGTTTTCTTGCGATCGTCCACGAGCAGGGAGTCACGTGCGTGGATGGCCATTAACGTTTCTCGTCCAGCGGATTTCAGAGCTAATTCCGTTTCGTTGTTTGTTGATTGTTGATCCCTGGATGGAATTATTGAATGAAATTCTTTAAAGAAAGGCATTTCCCCCACTTACGGCCCGGCATGGCGTAATTAAGCTCCGCAACAGAGCGCCCTTGGTTGGTCGAGTCCATGATGTTGTCCTCAGAAAAAAAGCTGCGCTGGTAAAGGTGTGGGGATCTCTTTCCGTAATCTTACGCTTTCACATCGTGGTTGGCTGGGTATAAATGACAGTTTACGCAGCTACCATTTTATACGTGAATTTCCTCTATTTTCTCTTTCCTGACTTTCTTTACCAATCGAAATAAACTGATCATTACTGTCTTTAGTTTGCTAATCATTTGACCTCCTCACAATTTTATCCTGCATTACACAGTAGTAATTTATCTTACACTAAACCCACCTTAATTCACGATGTAATATATCAAGCAAAATAGAGCCGTAGTTTGCGCTAATTAGCAGTCATTATTTATCCTGAGCTACATATGTATACCACAGTTTAACCACCTATATTCTCGTTATATCGTCATGTCCCTAGCAGGACATCTTCTAGAGTTGCAGAGAAAAGCTGTTTTTTTTAATTCCCATTCAATGACACAGTGACAAGTAATTAACAAAGTGGAATAAAATGAAGTTGGTCATTTGTTTAACAATGATAATTATCTTGCATTACACACAAATTTTGTTAAGTCAAGCAGGGCTCGGGAAGAAACTGGACCTGCTGGACAAGCAACCTCATTACTGTGTGGAGTACTACACCAATAAGAAATGTCTCATTAAGCACGTCACAACTAAGCATACGACACGTCACACCACTAACTGCAGTTAGTGCTCGTCCACCCTAGCCTTATCATCCACAAATCACGTATACAACTGCGCGTTGATTGGAAAATCACAAGAAACAATCGAGTTTTATCTTCGCGTGACGAGCGTTCAGTCTCTATGAGGACTATTCTGCCTCGTTCATTCGTCTTGTTGCTGAGCCACTCGGTCTATGGAGGGGGCTTCTCTTCGTAAATTCCATTGTATTTCACGCCAGTCTGTAAGTTCCGGAGGAGAGCTAATTTCTTGAGCAGCTAACGAATCAGTTAAACGGTTAACCGAGAAATTCTGATTGAAAATTTAAAAATTTAAAATAAATATGTTTACAAGGAGTGGAACGACGAACGAAGTTGAGAAATGAATATTAAAACCATTTAAAACTGCGACAAATATGGATTTAGTTTGCACCAGCTGACCTGAGCCAACTGCAGAATATTTCACTGGGGGGGGGGGAGATTGACAAGACAAATGAATTTTTAACCTTTGCCACCCACGGTCAAGGGGCTGGTGACACAAATGCAGTGTTGGTCGTTCATTTCCATAATATAAGGATCATTCAGCCAGTCAACTTCGCAGCGTGTTGTTAAGGACAGGAACGAGAAACCAGAGAGATCGTGCCGTACGAAAGTTCAGAGGTCGGGAAGACGGTGCTGGACTACATTATAAGGTATCTTTTGGTGCCTGCAAACGCCGTCCACTAAACACTTGCAAGGAATCGGACGAGCCTAGAACTGACGAAGCGGTTCCATACCCATGTGGCGCAGCGATATTTCCCTAGACGACCCCGCTGTCGGTAATGGGTACCTGACTCCATCGAGGGTTGGGGCAGTTAGGCAGCGCGGGAGAGGAGATGGAAACCACCCTCACAAATAAACCTGGCCCCTAGAAAAATGCGGGGTCCAACACTTTACTCCTCAACGACGAATATGTTAGGAGACGTCTTCTAGCCTCACCTTAAAAGGAGGTTTGCCTGTCAACAGTTTTAGATAGCGCGACCTGCACGAAAGCTAGAAAGAAAGAATTAATTATATGTCCGACAGTCATTACCCATACAACAGAAATGTGGTTATATATATATATACACGTCAGTGTGCTCCCATAATAACAAAGTAAGTGTTGGCAGTCAACACTTTATAACCTGTGAATACGGAAAGTTATCTGAACCCCACTGTTTAATTGCACCTGACCTCTCGGGGCTTCGTCCGCACTCCAGCGAGGGTTTCGCGCAGACACTAGAGTGACGTCAAAGGTGTTCCCCTTTACTAACGCGATTTCCTCTACTTCTTGTGCGTGGCCCGGGCCAAATTGGTCCAACGGCCACTTGATCTGCGGACCGAAGGCGCGCTAAGTGAATCTGAAACAAAATGTCAGCGCTGAGTCACGTGACTAAGGGATGATCCGGTGAAGTGCTTGCAAAGAGAGCGTGGATAAAGGGGAGGACTTTGTAGAGAGGGGATGGAGTGAACGAAGATGAAAATAGGTGATGGTGCAACGGGTCAGAACGCTCAGGCGAAGGGGAAAGGAAGGGAGAGTAAGAAGCTTGTCGCGAAAAGGAAGAAAGCAGACAACCAGATATAAATATTTTGAGAAGTATGACTCGGAAAAGTGGAACTAGTGTACAGCAGTTGGTTTCAACAAAAGGCAAGAAACATGCACTACCTTTTACTCTCCCCTCCGCCAAAAAAAAAAGGTTGGACACTAAGCCATCGTAGTTTTCATCAACAACAACAGCCAGATAAAAGAAAATCATGAACAATGTCACATTTTCATTTACTGTTCCCTATTCTCCTAGGCTCCTCACACTCATCTATCCCTGGTTTGCTCACATTTGTTTTTCTTATTTGGAGTGGTATACCATTGAGGTATTGTTTCATTATAAAAAAAAATTTGCTTTCTTTCCTTTACTTCCTGTCATCGGCTGGTGACGTTCTTCACAATTCCCGCTGTGTCCACCTGAACTCCTTTACTCATAATAAGGTTTTGGCGATTTCTCTGACTGCTCGCCTGAAGTTTACACCCATCTAGACAGCGGAATCAACCTCTAGAGAAGCTCTGACATCTAAATCAACTCTTGGCCTCTGCACTTTGTCCTCTAGAGACGATCGCCATCTTCAGACACTTTACTCGTCTCCTGTCAACGCCTAACTGGAGACGGTTGAGTATCAGGTCAATACAATTCTCTCTTCTATTTCTTGTTTGTTTTCCTAAGTATTGTCTCTTGTTCAATCTAAAAACTCTATCCTCATTCCAGAAACTTCTGTCTGTTAAAGGAAACGAAGTGTGGTGCCCTGTGTACAAGCCTCGTCTTTAAAAGAACACTGCCTCAAACTAAGAGGTCCACTTAGCCACTTTCTTATGCAAACTTTTTCTCTAAACATTTTTTTCGTACAGCCATTCTGTTTCTTATAGGTTATTTCCAGACATGTCTTTTATTCTTGTCTAGTCTGACAAAAAAATCTTAAAAAACTCGTTTTGTTTTGGACAGCAGTTGGCAGAACTACCCATGAGACAAAATGCATGAAGTGCTGAAAGTAACTGGTTCAAGGGAATTTCAAATGAAACGGGCGGTTAAAACTAGTTTGACTGGTTGCAGCCAAGCTATCACATCTTGTTGAAATATCACCTCTACAACTTCTTTTCACTTCGGTGGGCAGAGGCTGGAGTGAACTCCATCGTCCCGCGATGGGGATGTGAAAGGAAAATCGACTACATTTTGGCTGCTGACTGCGAAAAAAATTTCCGACCACCAGCTCTTCAATAGAACCGAGGGAGATGTCGGCATTAGACTTGCCACTTCCTTGCCCTGTATGCTACCAAAGTAGTCAGCCGAGGAGCAAATCAAACGCGCATAATATTTCATTGCGAAAAGGGCAAGGCCATAAGGTTTCATTACCTATGCAACGACTTATCCTTCCCAAGAGCACACCGGCTTATTCTACTTCAAACAAAGAGGTACGAAAAGGGAGATCAGCGAGAAGATTTACTTTATGCTTTTATTTCCGTGCTCGTCGCGTAGACGATGCGTATGGAGATGTGGATGATTCCATATCGCCAATCATCCCCAAAGAATCGAATGTCTTGGAACCGTATTTGACGTGGCATGGCATGTGGGCGGACCAGTGACGTCTGGAAATCCCTCGACAGCGCATGCGCATGGCTACTGACGTTTGAAATGCCGTTATCGTGTAACTTCTACCACAACCCCACCCCTACCCCCCCTCTTGTGGGCAACACAGCTTTTCGTTTTCCTTTCATCCTTCGTTCCAATTCTTTCACAGAGGCTCTTTATGGCTGTGACTGTTACAGACCATGATGTCACAGCTGTCTTGTTGTTACAGGGACTGCAGCTCCCTACTGTACATGGTTAAGACGTGTGTAATGTGTGCGTGTATGTGTGTGTGTGTGTGTGTGTGCGTGCGTGCGTGTGTGTTTGTTCTCGTCCTTTTTCTTCTCGTTCTTGTCTTCGCTCTTCTCCTTGTCCTTGATCTTGCTCTTCCCTTTGTTCTCTTTTGTTTTACTTACTTCTTGATCGGATGTGAAACACGAACTCTGTATACTGGAAACATTTCTAACAAATGGAGCAGTTTCTACACCCGCTCCCTGGGGGCAGTCAGGCCAGAGTTTACAATCAAGAAGTCCTTGACATTGGCCGGATCCTTGATCACTGAAGCAGACTCCGTGGACTAGAAATCTTTGGACAACACCACGATTCAAGATTCTCGGACGATGACAGGAAATGTCAAATGAACAAACCAAGAGACCAACGGCCGCAAAAAGCTATCTTTTAAGATAGAAAAAGTGAAGTTCATTGCTTTAGCCACCCTCTTGATGTCTACCCACGTCCTGTATAGGCGCATGTGGGTTGACCTTTTACCTTAGAAACCATAGGTTGAACCAGAAATCTGTGAAGACCTATACACATCTCTGGTGGCATACAGTGCTTTCACGGCACCCGAGCGTCAGTCAGTCAACAAAGACATGAAACGCAAGACATAAAGCGTGCACATGCGGTACACACGGTGTTTTGAGTTAATAAATTAAAGAACCTGTTCATTCATGGCTACATCAGAAGGAAACATCAAGCTCGATCCACCAGGTGACGGTTGTTCAACCACGTATGCATATCTCTGCCGGACTACCCGCCTTAACTTTCAGAACGAGGCCAAAGCACAATTTGCTTCTGGTTTAAACTATCAACACGAAGAAGAAACGCAGACAATGCCAACTCTCGTGTTGACAGAGCTCAAGCTTTACGGTCTGTTCTGTTTTCAGTTTATTGGTTCTAAGTCGTAGGAAGTGGAGGTCCAGGACTTTTTCCCAAAAAAGAAATAAAAGGTAACATTATATGATCGTGATCGTGGTAATATAAATCACGTTATTATCATTATTATTATTATTATTATTATTTATTAAATAAGTACCAGATTTATTGCAAGTCAATTGTCGCGGTTGTGGATATTAAAGTGCTAAATGACTTCGCCGAGACCTAACAGCCCTACATCTTCGCGAGAGGCTAAGAGTTAGCCTTGGCAAACAGGCAGCACCAGAGATATACGTCCGTGTGTTTAGTAGTTATCCCAGCACTGTAATCGCCTTTGGAATCCTAAAGTCAACAACAAAAACAACAACACTTTGTTAGTTTAAGCATGATATACATGTTGTAAACACCTTTGAGATTTTGCTCGAAAGGTGACGATTCATGCGCTATTTTACAGAGTTTTGTTTTTCATTATTCAGAGGGTCAGTATCTAGCATTTAAAGCGCCATCTTACCATTTGACTAGCTCTTACCTTTAACCGAGTGATCAACAAAAATCACTTGAAACAGAGAAGAAAGTAACGCAACAAATATTCCGGTGGTATTTCGTGACAAAGACGAGAGATTTTATATTAATATTTTTCTCTTAAGCACACCTGGATTTGTCGAGAAAGCAGGAAGTGACGAAATGGAAGTATTCTTAAAAATAGCGTCGAAGCAGCTAAAAACAGAACTGAGGGTAACAAACGTATGAGGATCTTAAACGGGAACACGTGCGAGTATCAGTCAGTAAATATCAAAATTTGCATGCAAATAAATGAGAAAGAAATAAGCTTTTACATTGATAAATATGTATCAAATTATTTTGTTATATTTTTAACAGTGAAAGAGTTATTATTAGCAGTCAGTTATAACTATAAAATAAAAATTTAATGCTGGAAATTAACCATCTATCAAATAAAAAAAATTACAAGAGTTTATCTTAGACAAACACACATTTGAAATGTGTTTATATATTTTTTTAAATAATATACATGAAAGAATTAACTCAAATGCATCCTCTTAGTAACAGACAAGCAGTAATAATATAAGGTAAACTGCAATGACCGTGATTGTTTCCCATTACATTTTGATCTGATTGACTTACCAGTCTGTTGAATGAATTCAGTTTGGACCTTTTTTAACTTCAGTGGATGCTTCTAAAAACAGTTCAAATCTGTAGGGCTGTATCCCAAAATCAGCCGTTTCAAGCTCAGATTTACTGAATTCAGCCACAATCACTGTTACAAATACTACTGACAAGTAAGAGAACTTTTCAGTACATAGTAATTCTCCTGCTTTCCTAGTGGCAGGTGAGAATGCTTTGAAGGCTTATAGCTTTAAAATTAAACATAATTATGTACTCATATTTTGAGAATTATTATTTTAAAATGAACTTAACCCGATCATAAAGAAAACATCTTGCGCTCGGCTTGTCCTTTAAAGAACTAGCTACGTCAGTCGATGTTCCCAAAACACACACACACACACACACACACACACACACACACACACACACATTGCTCGCTCGAAAAAAAATCCAAGATAAAGAACTAAAAACTAGGAGCGTTTTATTTTCTCAAGCAGACGACAGCAGGTGTAGACGTCTCCGAGCTCTGGTCTGGGCGAAGATATTGTCACGAGGCCATAGCAGACACCAAGTGTTCGGCTTGCGGTTGTCATAGTGACGTGGCAGGACCCCTGGCACAGGCCAGACAACGGTGCTCGTGGTGTCGGTAATATGGTCCGGGCCCGTGCATAGAAACAGAGACTTTTCATTGAGGACATTTCCCAAGACAGGCGTTCTTTGCTATTTTAATATTCGGAGCCCACCCTTTTTTGACCGGTTACAGAAAAACGCCATTTAAATGTATGAGGAAGGCACTTTAGTAATTGTACACTTTGTTACGAAATGGATAACTGTTGTCTTGAGTATAAACTGCATTAAAACTTATTAACTGCGTACTTTTTTTCTGACCAGCTACTAGTGCGGCAAGACTTATTTATGGAAATTAAAATGGAACATGTCCACACAACTAGCCCTTTACGCGAGACATGAGATCTTGACGCACCGCGTGCCATTTAAAAATTTGCTTTTAAATTTAAAACCCCCGATCTTTTATAAGTAGCCAACTTCCACACTCGTTTCGATTTTTTTATGCGCTATCACACACACACACACACACACACACACACACACACACACACACACACACACACACACGTGGTTTCGTAGATAAGCTGAAGGGGGTGGGAGGGTCTTCATGCTGGCTGTCGATTTACTATTCTCATATCGAGCAACCACTTCCAACTTTTTTTGTTCTGGTGCTTTAACCATTCGAGTCCGCTTTCAGTCACTCGAGTCGCTTGCATATTTAACTGGACGCTTTGAGGTTTTTTTTTTGACATTTTAACTCACGTGAAAGTTAAAATAAACACTTAAACACACGACTGTGCATGATGTTGGTATGCGTCTATCTCGAGAACGGAAGATGGGGTATTATCCCCAAATTTTGGAAACAGTATCTTGCACTATTATCCCAAATTTTTTGAAACAGTATCTTGCATTGAGCTTTTCCTAAATTTGATGAATTGCATCCCAGAAGACCTTTGAAACTTGGAGTATTGGTAGATGGAAGAAATGCTTTAAACAAAAATTGGGGACATGGCACCAGTACCTGCTCAAAGAAATACCAATAAAAAAATATATAGCCGATTTACAATCTGGGAGTGAGGATGGGACTTCTGAGGCGACTTTTTATCAGCAGAGACAGGAGAAATAATCTGACACCCGCCAGGATTTAGTGTGGGGGAGACGATTGCGAGATTCTGAGGCCAGAGTTATGGACCCTGAGGTTGTCAAACGCGATTGGCGATTTCGCAGTTGCGCCCCGTTGACACTCATCAGCGGGATGGAGAGAACGATTCCCCGTCCCACACACAAAAATTCTCTCTCTCTCTCACTCACTCACTCACACACACACACACACACACACACACACACACACACACACACACACACACACACACACAGACTCGCACTGTAGCCATTACCGCTAATGAAAGAGTACTGGAGCCTTTCACGATTTCGCAGACAAGCAGGTTTATGCTTCCTGTAGGCATCTTGATTACTGTACCGGTGACCAGCCTGCCAATGAACCAGTGTGTCGACACAGGAGGTTATCTTCCCTGCTTACCTACCCATTAGTCTGGAACCCCGTTGCAAGCACTCATCTTGCGATAGACGCGAGTCCCAGTAACCGCGTGGAACCTCGGGGTTTAAATTTAAAAGAAGCTTTGCAAGTTAGAGAAGTGTTAGTCTCCTTACTGTGACAAAGACCGGTAGTTCTGACTTAGACTACAACCCATGAAGGCCATGATAACTGTATGCTATCAGACCACCTTTCGCACCCAAATACAAGTAGTGCATACATGGTGGCCAGTTAAGACGCTTGAATGGAGAACATATGTCGAGCGAACATCGTGGTGGGTGGTTAACGAACTGTCTACCTCACTGGCTGAACGATCGGGTGCCATAATCATGCGACATCTTTGCTTTGTGCGTCTCGTTACCTGAAGATTTTGAACGGTTCTGAGTAAGAGTATGGCATTTACTTGTCTTCTGCATTTATTAAAACATGCATATATATACATTGTTATCATTTCTTATTATTAATATTATTACACCTTTAGCGAGGTGTGGAGGAGGCTTCAATCACGGGATCCTTCACCAAACTGTGAGTAGGGAGTGGAGTGACAATCTATGCGGAGGCTGATTAGCAATAATTGTTGAGTATTAATAAGTCCTTCTTAACTGCACAGCTATGATGAACGTTTGACCAAGTCTGGAAAACTGTTGATACAACTATCTTACAAAACCTTTTGATACACCTGTCACATAAAAATGTTTGCATATTCACAAATTTTGTTACAACTGTCGTTTAACACTTTTGATACGACTGTTGTACAAAAGGTTTATCAAACATGGCTAAACCTTTCGTCCATATTTGTGGACTGTGGTCTTATAGGAGATCGATGCAGTATTTTTTTATATCGCTTTATGAATTGTTTTTTTTTATTACCTTCTACTGTGTTCACTTTCTTCTCAGTCCAGGACACCAAAATATTTTGTTGTCTCTCTCATACTTTGCTTGTTTGCCTGCGGCACTCTACACCTCCTCATCTTTTCTCTCTCACTTATTCAATCTTTTTCTTTCACTTCATCTCCTCTTTCTTTCTTTTTCAGATTTAAACATGTTATCCACGGGGTCATAATAAGTATTTTAAACTCGACGTGTACTTTTTTTCCCTTAAACATAATCTGATTACAGCGACACAGATTTGTTTAAAGACTTTAAAGAAAACTTGCTATTTTACACGCCTGAACCGAATGAACCGAACTTGTATCTTGGTTTCGCCTTTTCGGCTTTCCCGTCACCCCTCTCTCAAATTTCTCGTGTCGTCTGGTTGCAGTGTGTTTGGCAAACATTGCCATTTTTTATCATCGATATTATTCATAGTCACAAGCAAAACTCGAGAATATTTTTCTTAAGTGCTGGGCTGACGGTGCAGGAAATGTGCGCACGGGAACCTGACACGCCGCGCGCGGTGCATGCCGGGACGTCCAGTGTTGTTAGGCACGAGGTTCTGTCCACCTCTCGACTGGCACACACAGCTATCCTTCTTAATCGCTGACTCGGGGACCCGGCTTTCCATAACCAGTTGCAGACCCAGAGAACAATTAATTGGGTTCCCGCTGATCGAACCCTAGACGGAACCCTGAAGATCCGCGAGTCTCGGTCAAGAAGCATGGAAAGGTCAAACAAGTTCTAAGAGATTCTGGCTGCGCTGATTACACATCGACAAATTTTCTTTTCTGTTTGTTCTTCTATTATATAACCTTTCTCAATTAATAAACACTTGTGCTTTTAGGATTTCTTTTAAAAGATTCAACAAGGAAATGTGGTTGATTCCAATATGTGCCAGTTGCTGTTACTGTTCACAATTTATTACAATTTCAGCTTTGTGAAGTAATTAGCGTTTGAGCTTGTTGCCTATTCCTGACATATTCATTCGAGAATGGTGTAGTTCATCTAGAGAGGGTTAAAATTTATTAGTGGACTTATCATTTCTCTGCTTTGTCATATTTTCGTCGTTTTTTAGATAACATTTTTAAGGATGATTGTTGTGGGCATAACAAGTTTAGACTTGATGGTTGTTAAATTTAAAATGGCTATAACAATCACTTAAAAGAACAATTTACTGCATAAATGTGGCAGGTATATTGAATAAAAACAACAAAATGTAGACATGAAAATCTAGTGAAGATTATAAAATCATTTAGCAGTAATTTCTAAGCATCTAGAATCTTCACTTTAAATTTAACAACAAACACATGTGTTCACTGCATTATAAGCCTATACAGCTTTATAGGTATTTATTGACTATTGCAGTGTTGTATGCAGATTACTGGTTGCCTTTATGGGCTTAATCTCGCAGTCCTTAAACCTCCAAAGTGTCAGCTTCATAGTAAGCTGTAACAGGTGAGAGATGAGTTCACTTTGCCCAGAAAAAATGAGGAAGGTGATCAGGCCCCTGCTCAATGGGTCTCAGCATTCATGCTATTTTCTACCATCAGTCTCAGGAAGCAGGAATAGCAATGTCCGACAGGTCAAATGAAGCTGTCCAACACTGTGTGTGTGTGTGTGTGTGTGTGTGTGTGTGTGTGTGTGTGTGTGTGTGTGTGTGTGTGTGTGTGTGTGTGACAGAGAGAGAGAGAGGGGGGGAAAGAAACGGAAGAGTGAAACAGTCACAACACTCAAATGACCAACTGGCTGTCGTCTGCTGGTTGACAGCGACAGAGTAGTGTTGGCAGCCCCACAAAGCGCCAGTCTGCGACCTGTTTTACCTCCACGCCAGCTTGCTTATCACCTCGTGTGCTCCAACTAGCTCTCAGTCCCCGGTACTTGAGCTATTAATTGATAACTAGCCATTATGCTGGCTTCAAGCTAAATAAATATATCAGTCTATTTTCTCTCTCTCTCTCTCTCTCTGCGCCTTGCTTTCTCGGTCAGATTGGTTAAAACATAGCGAAAGTATTTTCATTTACAAGATACTGAAAGATACAGTGTGTTCTTTAGATTACTCTACAACGATCTTTTGACACTGTTCTTGATGTTGAGTCACTTTGTAATGATCTTTTGATAGTCTGCAATGATCTTTACACACCATGCCTTGTGTTTAGCTTATGGTTAGAGTTTGGGGTAGTGTTAAGGTTTGGGTGTTAAGGTGTACCTGTAGGTTTTTGTTTTGTCAGAATGACTGAGCAAAGAATACGTTCAGTTGTGGTCAAGGTTTTATTGTCGACAGCCAAGTTGGGATGTTTTCTCATGCACAGAACAGTTCAGTGCCAAAACGTCTTGGGGCGAAAAAAGAACTATAGTCGGGACTGGGACAGCATTCGGTATCCGTGTCGCCAAGGGAGTAGTCGTCGCTCTCTCACGTGGTTGGCGAGCAGGAAAGTGAAGATGGACTGTCGGACGGGGCACTTACCATATCACACATCATCACAAACGTGGACTTGCAACATTGAGAGGTGGAGAAGTAGGAAGATTTTTGCAGTAACATCTGCCAGAGCTGCACTGATGTGCGTATGTGTGTGAGAGTGAATAGTGTTTACAACGGGAGTTAACAGCGCTGTAGCATTGGAAGTGCGGATAGTACTGGGACCCCTTCTAGACGAGCCATGTTGTCGTATGTCGCATAATCTGTATGTTCAATAAACCTTTTTTCTTGTTGTACTTTGATTCACGTGTAGTTAAGTCTTTTGTTCAGAGAAAAGCAGGAGTGGGGCTCGTGAGCCATGTGAAGAGATTTTAAAGTGGATGAAGTGTCAACATTGTACGTAACGTGTGAACATTGTAGTAATGTGTGAACATTGTATGCAACTTTCCCCTGCATGATTATGTTGGCATCGGTGGTAAGAGTTATTTTATAACTGTCACCCACGTGCCCAGTCCCCAGAGCCAATGTTTCGCGTTTGACAAGAAAAAGCAAGAATATTGTAAAACACTCAGCATCGTGTAGAGTATATTCTTTCTATCCAGCGAATGAAATCCACTTTTCGCTTTTTGAAACAAGACTTTTAATCATTCAAGCATTCTACCTACAATTCAAATCCTGGCACGAGTATCAACTCTAAACTTGACGGAATACATGACATTACTTTTTGTACCTTATGTTTCCACGTAAGATGATGATGATGATGATGATGATGATGATGATGATGATGATGATGATGATGATGATGATGATGATGATGATGATGATGATGATGATGTCCATTTGTAATGCGCAGGTATCCATTCGGAAGAATGCTCATTGCGCAGCAAAAACAAAATAAATAAAAAATAAGAAAAAAATAAATAAATAAAGTAAATAAATAGATAAACACCAGGAAAGTAAAAAATAAAGACACAAGTGTTGCTTGGTTGTTTAAGTTTAAGTCCGTCTTAAATAAACAGATGGGTCTTCAGTCTTTTTCGAAACGTGGTTGGTGAGGTGATGGTGGAGATTGACGATGGCAGAGCATTCCACAGTTTAGGTGCCGCGTTTTTGAAGGCCCTGGCTCCAGTGCGCTTCTTGTTTGTGTCTTCCACTGCAGGGAGACAGAAGCGTGACTGGGAGCCAGAGCGCAGACCACGTGACGGCTGGTAGGGAGGAACTACCTCTTGTAAATATTCAGGAGCAGTTTTGAACATGCAGGACTGAGCAATCGAAAGCACTTTGTGATCAATGCGCTTTTTCACTGGGAGCCAGTGAAGGCTCTGTAGGATAGGCGTGATGTGCTCAGTGGACGACTTTGCACGAGTGACAATCCTGGCGGCTGTGTTTTGAACTCTTTGGAGTCGATCCAACTGCGTAGCAGGTATACCCCACAATGCACTATTGCAGTAGTCTAATCTTGATATGATGGTGGCCACAGCAAGTGAGTTGGCAGCAGCTTGAGTCAGCATGGGCCGTAGTCTACCTAAAGTCCTCAGAAAGTAGTAGGATTTTGCCACAACAGAACTAACATGGTTACACATGGAGAGCTCTGCATCAATAAACAGCCCTAGGTCCCGTACACAGTCAGCAAAGGCTATGGAGGCGTCACCGACCTGCACGGCACTAATGCCGATCTGCTCCCTTCTGGCCCTGGGGCCGCACAGTAATGCTTCTGTCTTGTCTTGTCGACGATTTC
Organism: Marisa cornuarietis; assembly: GCA_004794655.1. Lineage (NCBI taxonomy): Eukaryota > Metazoa > Mollusca > Gastropoda > Architaenioglossa > Ampullariidae > Marisa > Marisa cornuarietis. The sequence goes on along the minus strand of SMMW01000513.1, from coordinate 150,145 downwards.
TGGTCATCCACGCCTTCACCGCGACACAACAAGATTCAAGTCGTTGAAGCGCATTCCTAGCCACTGCTGGGTCGGGGGGAAAACTGTTCAGAATCTGTGTATCGTCCGCAAAGAACTGTCGTCCCATCTGAAAGCGTTCAATTACCTGTCCAAGCTGTGAAGTATATACCGAAAATAATAATGGACCCAGAACGGATCCCTGTGGTACGCCACACACCAGAGGAACTGCCTCAGAGCTTGCAGAGCCGACAATCACTCTCTGAGATCTGTCAGCAAGATAGGAGTCAATCCACTGCAGCGCAGCGCCCTGGATACCAGCCTCTGACGACAGTCTCTGGAGCAGCAGGCGGTGGTTGATGGTGTCAAATGCACTACTCAGATCGAGTAATACTAACAGCACTAAGTTGCCAGAGTTGACACTACAAAGAATGTCATTGGTCACACGAAGAAGAGCAGTTTCTGTCCTGAAGCCAGGATGATACGCTGACTGAAATTTATCTAGGCAGCCATAAGTAATAAAATGGGTCATAAGCTGTTCTGCGACCACCCTCTCAAGTAGCTTGGAAATATATGATAAATTTGACACTGGACGATAGTTTTTACAGTCAGAGGGATTCAGGTTTGCCTTTTTCAACAAGGGCTTGACAACAGCCTGTTTAAAACACCGTGGAACACAACCTGCTCTCAAACTGGCATTAATAATGTCCAAAATGACAGGAAATAGAATGTCCATAAGTTGAATAATAAATTTAGTTGGTACAGGATCCACAGCACATGAAGTTTTTGTTGATCTTGCTACAAGTTTCCTCAAGTAGCTCTCATCAATAGACGTGAAAGAAGTCAGCGGAACACCAGCAAATGGCACAGAATAGTCTTCCTCACACTCTGGCAACTCACAAGATTCCTGTAAACGGAAATGTTATGAATATCTTCTGTACACAATTTGTTTATAATTTTCTTTTCCGCATTTAAAGGACTGTTTTGTTGCTTAAAATACTTTCTCTTCCGTAAGGCATCAGCTATATGATTCTATAACAAATTGCATCATGGGTATCGACATAGTCTGTCAAACAAAACTTGAAGATGTCATTATCTGAGAAATCTTTATAGATAACAAGGCGTTGTGTGCATCAGAAACATTTTCTCAAAACATTTGCTACGTTCAAAGAATGGAAGGACTCCTTGTGGGTTTTCTTTTATGTGAAAACAGAAAATAGCATAAGGAAAGAAAAAAGATAGGAAAGAAAAGAAGAGACAAAATACAATAAAAGACAAGGACAGTAAGTGAAAGTAGAATATGGCTCAGCAATCACGGGTCGCCAGCCAACAGAAAAATTCCTTTTTTCTGAAGCCTAATCCAAGGGGCCTTTCTATTCACTTTTTCCGTTGGCCATTCATTTCACTAAGAAGAACAAGTAACTTTACAGGAGGAACAGACTACTGGTCAAGGGAGAGAATTTTCTGCTAGGTGTTGAAATTACATACTCATCTACGTAGAACTAATTAAGGAGATGTTGAGCTGCTCTTTATTTAGTCTGATTTTATTTCTTACTTAATCCCTTCCCCTCGTTTTAATCTTCACATGTTGCACTAAGCTTTTATAGACTTAACATGGCCTTTCCGAGCAATGACTATGAAAAGATGGTGACTTTTTCTGACATGACCTCCATCTCTATGCCATACTTAAATCTTTTTAGTAACATAATGAGTTCTCTTTCTCTCTCTCTCTCACACACACACACACACACACACACACACACACACACACACACAGCAATCTAGTCTGATTTTTCCGGTTTGGTGATTGATGACATTAAAAGGACAATTCCTTACAATATTGCTATCAATTCCGAAAGTGTGCTATGACTAAATTTAGAAACAGGATGTCGGTTTCTGCGTGTGTTTACAGGTTGCTCTGATGCTAATAATAATCCGCTGCTTCTTTTTTTTAAATGTTGAATCCATCACTTGCGGTGAATGGCGAGGTTGTCAAGCAGTTCGGTCTCCTATAATAGACAAGTAGCAGCACGTGCCACGATGAAGTAGAAATGACGCACGTGATGAGGTGGCGGAAAGATCACCAGGTGAGCTCAAGGGGATCTGATCACAACAGCCGCGTCCGAAAACATGCCAAAAAAAAAAAACCAGCATAAAAACTGTAATTCACATATGTGTCGTGAATGTGTGTGTGTGTGTGTGTGTGTGTGTGTGTGTGTGTGTCCGCGCGCGCGCGCGTGTGTAAGAGAGAGAGAGAGAGAAACAAGTGGTAAGTGGGTGAAGGAAGGATATGTAATTCTCCTCCTCCAAATCCCCTTTTCTTTCACTTGGTCTTCAGCTCATTTCATTTTTATCACTTCGCCTAAAATCCATTGAACACCATTCATAAAAATCCTTTGTAGCTGTAACTGAACAATGGACCTCGACCAGGACACCAAAACCAGGTCATCATAGTTTTGTTCGTCGAAACCAGGAAGTTTGTTCTTCTGTCATGTAGTGTGGAGGCCTTGTATTGATTCCCGTTTGATCATCATGAATCAATGTTGTTGCTGTCATTTCTATTCTACACCCGTGATCACTCGTCACACACCCCCATCAAGGACTGACTCAGGCCCTACATCAAGACCACCCGAAATGCAGTTGCACGAGTGCTCATGGTGACATTGACAAGACCACTGAACAAGATAGAAAAAAAAGTTAGAGACTTAGATTCCAAGCTGAGACAGTAACACAATATTATAACAGTTCGAATATACACACAGTAGTGAGAATCGTACCATCAAAACAAAATCCTGAGAATATGAACAAATCAGGAACTATAACTCTGCTTTGTCTGGTCACGCTGAGCTGTTATCACTTCACGCACGAAGTCATTTCATGCTGTTACAACAGGAATGGAGAAACAAGAATGTTAATTCCTAGCTGTCGTAACTATATAAATCAGAATAAAAAATGCGCAAAGAGAATTAGCACTCCTTGCTTCTCAGCAGATCCACAAGATGGCGAACAAAGCTCGTGATACCTTTTTTTTTTTTTTTACTTTATTTCTCAGCATCACGTGTTTTCTGACAATGACGGGATGAGGTTAGCAGCGGCGTCTAGAGAAGACAGGGAATGAGGAACAACAATAAAGGCAAATCAACAATTTGTCTTTAATCTTTAGGGATGATAGCTGGAAGTCCAGCGTGTATTGACCTACCTGCATCGACCTGCGGTTCTTGGGTCACATCACCTAACTAAGGACTCGAGGTGGGTCTGAAGTGTTAGCACTAGGTATGACAGTCGGGAAAGTACGGTGATTAATGGAATGTACCGGGTGATGAAGTCAATTCAGACCCTCGCGTCAAAATGCGTGACCAGAGCGTCGAGAACAAAGGCCCGGGCAAACAAAAGGCAGCGCCACCTGTCACGCGGCGGTCCACACACGTGACCGGGCCTTTTGTCTTTTAGACTGAATGCCGTTGTCTGTCGGATTGTCATGTGTGGGTCGCCATGTTTGAAAACTAATAGGCAACGTTATGGATCGTTTGCGTTTCCCATTCTCCGTACTTCGGCGTAGCTCTCTCCCTCCTCTAGGTCAAAATGAATGCTTGTTAAGTACTTTGGTGTGAGTTATGAGAGAGAGAGAGTATGAGAGAGAGACGGGAGGGGGAAAGAAAGAAATTAATTCTCTAACCAACTTCTATCAAGAGATTGTCTCTTGAGACACATCAGTATCTTATTTACTTGTCTGAGATGACCAATCTGATAAAATTATCGTTTTTGACATTTTCGTTGTCTCTTTTTTGTAAAGCTTTTGCATAAGAGTCGGACAGTATTTGTGCAGTATGCGTGGTGTTAACAAGGAGTGAAGACTTCATTGTGGTGGTTACGAGAGAGAACGTGGCTGCACGCATGCTTCCAACATGCATCACGTGACGTCACGACACTCGACCGGAAGTTTCCCAGAACCTTACACCGTCTCGTAGCAATGGCAGACATCTTCCTGTTGTGGGTTCCAGCCACACAGTCGCCCTCCTGCCGACATCCTTCCTGGGCTGGCTTCAGGCGTTGTTCCTCCTCACCTTTTGGCGGCATGGAGTGAATTGACGTCTGGATCCACCACCGCCCTGCACAGTAAGAGTGCTGGAGGAACCCACCACTGGCTTTGCGCATCTCACTGCGTCTGGGCCACCCTTTTGTCCGCAAAACGTGGAAGCCATTGTAGAAACTAAGCATTGTCGCCGGTTACATTTCCATAAATCGAAGCAAGATTGACCAAAATCCCCTTTAACAACCAGCACGTACAACCTACGAATACGTGATTTTCACAGGAAAAACGGCTTGGACATGAGAGTTCTCCGTATCTTTCTGCTGGGCTAGGTTGCATGTGAGATCTTAAAAATAAGTCTTAAGTCGCAGGTCTCAAGTGCAAGCCAGCTTCACTGACTTCTAGTCAGTACAGTCGACTGGTCACTTAAGATTCATTTTTAATACGTCGTATGCACACCAGCTAACGGTGTTGTTGTTTTGTTTTTGTTTTTTGAGGTTGGGGGGGGGGATAAGACGAAACATTTGGGCTTAAAGTCCGACTTCTGACTTCACATGCAACCCACTCTAGGTCTTTGAGGGCTGCGCTAACTCACAATGACATTGGCAAAGTGGCTGACACAGGGCCTGAACACCCCACCACACAAACGGTTACAACCATAGCTGATTGGTGCACGTGAAAAAACTGCAATGGCTCTGCTATGAGGTGGATAAGAAATGACCGTAAGAGAGGGAGACGGTGGAAGAAAAATCCTAGATGCCCACATGTTTTGTCTTTCAGCATGCACCCATCTCTGTCAGTGGCGTAGGAAAATGCTCGGCTTTGGGGGGGCAAGCTCCATGCTGAAAATGAATAACGTTCACATTCTTGCCTTCCCAGCATCTTTTTTTTTGGGGGGGCGGCTGCCCCCTTGCCCCCCCCCCTGTTACTACGCCACTGTCTGTGTTAGACAAAATAATTGAGAAATAAATGAGTCCAACAGCGTCATGTACAACAGCATTGACTAGCAGGGACATGATATGGCAAACAATGCATTGTCCGCCTTACGGATAAATGTCGCCTGGACCGATTGACTTTTTCATGGGTTTTGATGACTGATTTTATTTCTATTTTATGTCTGGGTCACTTATGGCCAGATGTTATTACCACGTCTAGCTCGACTTTGTCGGTGTACGTACGAGATGCGTTATCCCCCACTTTCTTCTGTTTGTATGTTGCAGATCGACGCTCACGACTCGTGATAATCTGCAATGGAACTTCAGCAAAACGCTATTACAGCTTTGACAGTAGTGTTGTTATGCGCATGCGCACTGTCAGCACTTCCGGCCGAGAAGCAACGAGAAGCTCGCGACTTGTCACGTTTGGTTTCGCTGATTGGTCGACTCAGAGACATTAACAACCAGCACGCAGCCGCAGCAGACGACTGGGGCACTTTCGGGGACGATGAGGCGCTGGCAGCGGCAACTTCCGGTCGGGACGGGGAGAGACTTCCGGTGAGCCAGAAGGCCGGTTTTTCAGGCGTGAGCAAGCGGCAGGGAGCCTGGACCTACGACTACGGACTCGGAGGCGGGAGGTTCGGCAAGCGTTACTATGGTGACTACGGCATCGGGGGAGGGCGCTTCGGGCGTGACGTGGACCACGTTGACATTACAGACACCAACGACGGCGCGTGAGACAGCCGCTCCCAGCGCGGGTTGCCGCCCCCTTAACCTGATGACGGTGAACAATGCACGTCTGTCGAGCGCCACAGGCCATTGGTCGACTTCACCAGCTGGTCGACTCTTACACTTCTACAGCATTTCAATGTCTGCTCTACGTTTGAAAACCTTTTCTCTTTATTTTTTTCCCAAAAATTCTTTTCCGTCCTGTCAACAAAACCGTAAAAACCTTTGTATCGGTATTTTATCATCATTGCAGCTCCACAAAAGCATATGTATTCCACTAACTGATAAGAGGTCTTCACATATCAGGCAAGTTCTGCTTGTCAGTCATTTAATATTTGTGAATAGTTATCCCGTTTCGCTTGTTTATATACTGATTGTACTTAAGGAATAATTTAACTGCGTTACCAGTTGAAAATTTCTGGTCATTATATATATATATATATCATGCTCAACTGAACCCGACTGATCTGCAGAACATACGTGATTCTTTAGAAATCTTTTATCAGTCAGTAATATGCATGGAAAATCGGGATACTCCATGATGGATCAGTTTACATCAGATTTGTCATTTGTTTAAAGATAGCGAGTTAAAAGCGGCCATTTGTTTTATCGATGTGTCGTCTTCACTTACACCATCTGGTCACCAAGTTGCATCCAAAAATTTAAAAAAAAACCTCCCTCCTGTGACAGCAACAAATCGCGCTTTGTAAGATGTGCGTCGATGTGAGAGATTAAAGGGCTAAAACGAGATGAAGGTGTTGGAGGTGAGTGAGGCATGGTGCACATGAGCGTGGACATCTCCCATCAAGTCACTGGGTGAATCGCGGGCTCGTACCCTACGTGGGTCGACAATCTGGTTAGTAGAATGTTCCAAACATGCTTGTGATCAAGCAATGGCACCACACCCGCTTTAGCAGATCATCTTGGTGAGTTACCGGCTGTAGTCTAAGCCTCATTCCTCCTTAAAGACCTGGGGCCGTAGTTATGAAGCAAGGGCAAGTCGTTGCCAATTGGGTTATTCAAGGAAAATCTTTGTTTCCAAAGTTATGAAACGGTGTCTAGACCCTGCAGATGGTGCTTTATCCCTAGAGCTGTCGTTATAAAGCAGTGCAAAGATCCCATGAGGGTAGAGAAATATAAAGCAGTGTCCGCGGGGTCTAGATATTTCATTGTAGCTACGGACTCTTTCAGTTCTTGACTTTGCCCTGAGGAAAAGACTTGCCCTTGCTTCATAACTATAGCCCCTGGTGCATGATAACTGCTAGGGGAAACATTGTGCGCACACACATTAACACGTAACAGCTGCTTGGGAATACAAGGTGCATGCACACATTATCTACAATCATGCAGCAAAGTCCACTACAACTGATTTTTGCTTTCACTGTTTTCTTTTGATAAATGAGAGACAGAGACATAACAGCAAGCTGGTGAATCTATCGCAAGGTATTCCCATGTGCACTCATGCATGGACACTAATGCCTCTTATATTGGTTGCTACATCCATGTGAAATTAGTATGAATAATGCATGACCAGGTCCTTTCACATTCCATGGCATTTCGCATGTAATAACTTAGGTGCACACACTCCAGCCAGTAGCACCACACCATGCACACCAAAATCAACTCACCTGTAACACCACGGTATGCACACAAACAAAAGGTGACATCAACTGGAGTGGATTACATTGCAGATTTTTGTGGTTATAACATACCTCCAGACTGCCAAATATTTTTTAAGAAAATTACTCAATAAATAATAATAATGTGAACTTTTAACACACAGCATCATGACCAAGATAGATCACACTCTCTGCGCAAACCAGTAATGATAAATGAAGGACACCAGACAGTGGACGGTGAGATACGTATAGACACACTGAACAACATCAAGATGAGGTGCAAGAGTAGAACGTAAAACAATGGATGAACGCATGAAGGGATATAGGTACTGTAAACAGTGTGAGATGGATTCATTACATGATGGTTGGCATGACGGACAGTATTGCAAGAGAACTAGAAATATTAATTCAGGGATAGAAATTATAGATTATGTGACACGCTTCACCAACTGACATGTCTTACATACCATAGCAACAGAAGGTCATGGAATCTTATCAATCAATTCAAAATAATAAATTCCTCATGAAATACATGATATCATTTTGATTTTAAAATAAATTTAAAACTAAATGAGATAACATCAACTAAAAATTCCTTCATTCAATCTGAGAAATTTTAAAAATCAAAAGAATACTTATGAAAAATGTAGGGGCTTTATGCTTCAAGTTGGGGGGAGGGAGGGGTGAAGGTGTATGCTAATTTGAAGGTAACCTGCATTCATAAAAGCTGTTATGGCTTTTATGAAGAACATATAAGAAAGTAAACATCAAATTAATGGGGAAAAAAATCTCATCTTGGGCTAGTGTGCCCTTTTCCTTTAAAAGACTTCACTTCCAGCCACAAACATGCAAACGATGGACATATCACGAAAGCCTGAAGGAGATCAATTTTCAGATTCAACGTGGAGAAAACCCATCTCTGCACATGGTGACCTTATTCTCTTGCCTCTCTTATTCTAAAATCTGTGACCAAGTTAGGCAAATATTTTCTATAAAAGTCATAAAAATTGGCCAGATGTACTCACATACTTGACGTGCACCACACTCATTTGATGTACTTTCACCAATTCCCCACCTCTTCCCCCCCCCCCCACAAAACTGCGAAAGCACTAAATGTATGCAAGCCTGAGATTCTCGTACAGTTCTTATACATGCACAAGGATGATAATAACTACTTTCAAATCAAAAGCAGAAAAAGCTTCATCTTCTCCACGTTTAAAAAGAAGCAAAAACTTCTAAACCTACTTTGGTTCTGGGCTCTGGTAAACAGAAATGAAACAGTGTAAGACACTGCAAAACAGAAAATACGACCATATGAAAGAAAAAAACCCACAAACAATCCCACTTCATTTATTAATTCAATCTCACACATTTTTATGTGAAAGGTACTGACTGGTTCAAAATGGAAACAAAAATGAGTACATAATACTGGACACTGCCAGCATGCACACACACACACACACACAAGTATCCACAAATTTAACTGGAATCACACAAGCAATTATATCACATTCTCAGTGCGTTCATATTCCTTTCAAACACATATTTACACGCTTGTAGATTGTATAGTGCTGCAAAAGAGAAAGTGACTGACCTACCCTTAGAATTGTATCCTCTTAAATTTCAAAAGGCATCAATCATTCAGCTACAATAAAAACTGTGGTCAAAGCTTCTGAGGAAACTGTATCCGTCGAACTCTTCGAGAAAAAAAATCCATCTCTTAGAATTCTTCTTTCATAGAAAACTTGTAGGTGGAAAAAAAAGTGAAAGTCATTCTGGGTGGGTGGGAAGATTTCCAGCTACAAGCCTAAACTAGTCTTGAACGAGGACATTTGTTTAAGTGCAGGCTACACAGGTTGCCAGACTACAAAACACACCCAAGAGTTGGTGTGCTGAAATAAAGTACAGAAACTAATCATATCAAAAGCTGCCAGATCATGTAATATTTCAATATTTTCTAGCTAAACAAGCTATTTAAGAACAATCGATGTAAACTTAATTCACAGCATATGCACTTTCAAATAAAGTGGCATATCCTAACCATGTTTTAAGCATTTGTTCAAAATCCAAACATCCAGTTCAAAATGCAAATAATACATTAAAAGCACTTCAATCTATTATATACATCTATTGTGCTGCACTGGATTTCAATATCATGAACATTTAATATCTTTGACTATGGTCATATATCACAGACTAAAGCTTACTTTAACAGGTTCTGACTTGAAAATTTCTGATGTGTCACATATAAGGCATAAGAGAAAAATTTTCCAAATGGTTTGTCTCAAGTATGAGGTATTAGGAAGGCATGCTGTTGGTCTGTAAAGGGGTCACATCTCACATATGTCTATGTCCATGGGGTAAGGAATCACTGTGCTATGTGTCACTGTGTCACAGTAAGGTGACCTGATGTGTCAAAGTGTCCATCACAGTAAGAAGACACGATTACATTACAATGTAAATAAAGGATGACAATATAATTTTTTTATGATGATCTGATGAGGGCCGCAATATGAACCATAGAAGTTACATGAGAAGAGTTTATGTAAGAATAGAGACTGGATGGTGACAGTGGTTGTGTTGGGGGACAGGGGGATGGGTCAGGGCATGAAAAGGTTTGGTCTGTCCTAAAATATAAAACATGTGACATTGATGTTAGCAGTTCGAAAACATACTTTCTGAGAAAGTTAGTGATCTTTGTGATGTGTCAAACAGCAAAAGGTAGAAGAAAATTAACAAATACTAAAAGAATACAAGAACAGTGTGATCAATGTTAAAATACCTGGCCGGGTGAAAGTTAGTGATCTTTGTGATGTGTCAAACAGCAAAAGGTAGAAGAAAATTAACAAATACTAAAGGAATACAAGAACAGTGTGATCAATGTTAAAATACCTGGCAAGAACATATTCATATATTGAATATTCCACAATCATTAAAGTAGCTAAAATGAAGCAAACTTTACACTAAGTATCCCACGTTAAGCTGCAATAAGTATTAAAAATGCAAACAACAACTCCCTAGCTACCCACCATTATGCCAGTCGCTTGGGAAACACTCTTTCAAAACCTTTTCAAATATGATTATGCAATCGTAACAAATTAAAGACAACTTTTGCCACAGTTATAAAAAATATTACTTTTAGAGACTTGGTCAATCAGTATAATCAGCAAACAACTCCGTAAACACTTCTACTGAAAATAATACTGGTCACAGCACAACACAATACACTGAACATTATTTTTTCCTGTTCTGGATAAAACTAGTCATCAACAACACTCATCTAGCAGCTATATCTCTACACCACATGTATAAACATTTGTGCAGTGTATGAAACACACACCTAGTGTTTGGATAAAAGTAAAGTTTAGATACATTATAAGATGTCTTTTGTTGTTGTTTGGAAGAGGTTAAATCAGCAGGACCTGTCATGAGCGAAACTAGAAAATTCTAGACATTATAAACTAATTTTCTCTATAGCCCAACTTTCTTAGGCAAATGGCAAATAAGATGAAGACGCAGCAACTAAAAGGCACAGGTCCACAAAGACAGGCTTCACTGATACATTGCAATCCTGTTTTGACTAGGTATATTATGATCAGATAACCCTTTTTTTCATTATTTTGATTATTTGGATTCTATCCACCTCTTCGTCCAATAATGCTCAAACTACTCTAAAACTTAATATTCCCATTCCTAGAATAGACCTTTTCAAATCAAGTCTGAAATACTCAGGAAGTGTGCTGTGGAATAGCCACCCTCTCCATCTTAAGCAGTTGAACACCCTAAGCTGCTTTTGACACCAGTTACTAAAATACCTATACTAGAATATAGGAAAATCTGATAAGCCTCCTCTGACAAAGATTTCTTAACCATAAATAATAGAGATACTTCCCTACTTCAGGACCTTTGTAAATATCTTTTTTGTTTTAACCACTGTTTTTGTACATTTTCACTTTTCACTCTCTTTGATATTATGTTATGGTTATTACTTCTTCTTTTGTACTTAGTTAACTACTTAGCTTATTTTCCCCTGCAAAAGGCAAGGGCTAAATAAAAAAAAGCATGTCCTGCTAATTTTACCTCTCATAAATAAAGAATCGAATTGAATTGAATTCTCTAGGACTAATCTTGAAACACCACTCCCTTATGTTGTTTATAAAAAAAACAAAAGGCACATGTTTTAGATGTCATAAGAAACTTAGCATAAGTAAACAAATTTTAAAATTGCCTAAGATGAAAACTAACAGTGCATGAAACAGTTATGCAACAACTATCAAAAAAATTGTAGGATCCCCAATGAGACCCCACCAACAACAAAATTTACCTCTGAAACTTTCATAAAAACATGATTCTATGAACAGTCAAAGATATGAGTATCCTTGTTTTTAAATATAGTATAGTAACTAAAACCAAGCTGAAGAACTTACTTGTCCTCTTCTTTCTCTAAAACATCACTGAGAGACAAGAAGCTTGGGCAGCAGCAAATTACCCCCGAGTTACAGTATCCTTTGACATTACCCCCTGAGTTAGAGTATCCTTTGAAATTATCCCTGCTTTCATTAAAGTATGCTATCCACGATTCTCAAAATAGTACATTCAGCACACACACAGTCCAGCATTGCTGTAAGCAACTCCTGTCTGCTTTTCAGATGCTGCAATAGGCCAGTAGACTGCAGCGATTAGCATCTCCTGCAGACTCCCATATCCTGACTTTCTCAAGTGGTCAGCAGTGTTCAGGGGCCACGCGTGACTGGGTCAAGGACTGCCCTGTCTGTCACCTATATTTAGAGGCATGACTCGGTTCCTGGAATGAGTGGCCTCTTTGTTTTGAAGTGACGTCACTGGTGGAGCCAGAGGTGACAAGGTCACCATCTCCGGTGACTGTGGCCTATATATTTTACGTCCATCTTCATCATATAAAAATTCCCGATTCTGAAATGTGATGCAAAGACAAATGTATATATATTTTATATATGTACTGGGAAATAACTCTAGACACCCCCATATAAATGCTCTTTCATCCCTCATGTTCTTTTATATTTAATGACCTGCTCACATATAAATGCATGCACACATAGACCTATATATATATATATATACACACACACTTACATAAATACTAACCCATACATGCAATCTTAGATTTAAAAAAAAGTGGGTAAAGATCTCCACCTGCAATATTTCTAAGCAGTATGCTGATTAATTTTTGCAGTGCTAGTTTTGAATCAGGATGACTACAAGTCTACAAGAATAAGTGACAAGTGATTGTGATGCAATATCATAAAATAACTTAAATGAGAAGATAAAAAAGTTTCTTTAAAATGCAGATGATTAAGGTGATGGCAAAATTTTACTGATTTAACAAGTCAAGGACTCTAAAAAGTAAGTTATCTGCAATATAACTCTGAATAATGACTATGTATATAATTTACACTACAGTTTGTAAGCAATTTTTTTCACATTCTGTGTCACACGCTTTTTAGAAAGGAGCAAAATCTGTAATATTTATCTCAGATAGTCACAAAGACATCTAAATGTAAGCAAAAGTCACATTAATTTACACAAATGTTAAGTAATTTTATGTAACTTTACATAAAGCACTGGCATATGCTCTGCAGATTTAATAACTACAGTATTAACTTTTGAAACTTACGTTCATGAAATTGTTATGTTAACAGCATACAGTTTTATGTTAATCTTGAAGGGTAGCAGGTTTTGGGAAAAAATGCTAATTTCCATCTGCTCTGTAAAGCAAAGGGCATCTCTATGATGGCTAAAACAGTCACGATGAAATTAGGCTAGTTACCAGAAATCATTCTGTAATTAGGTCTGCAAAGTCAACTTTTTTTTCTTTTTTTTTTTTTTTTTAGTTATTGCTTGAAGCAAAGTTCTACCCTGCCCATAATTACACTGCTTGAGAAGTAGATAAACATTCAGAAGTAGGATTCCCTAACTGCAAAGTGGTTTTAAGCAAAAGTATGAACATTTGAATATGAATACTTATTATACAAAATAAAACAATACACATCTGGGTTTTTTTACCTGATGTTTGACAATAAAACACATCATCATGTATTTTTTGTAGTAGTCATAATGTTTAAAATGAGACTGATACGAGTATTAATACTATTTTCACATATCAATGTAATAAAGGAAATAAAAGAGCCATGAATAATTCTAGCCTAACATTGTAAGCATTCTTATACTTTAATAGGGGTAAGGAATGGCATCACACAACACCAGCAAAAACCTTTCTAAGTATCAGAATATTATGTTTGTGTGGCTTTAACTAAGCTGGAACTAAAAATCCCAGCTAACTCACATGGCACCTACTTTTCATCGAATGAGCACCAGTGTAGTTTGATCACAATAAATCTTCCCTCTACCTGTCTAAACAAGCTTACATGCAGTGAAAGTACAAAGATAGTTTACATGTGGTGATCCTTTACAGCCATAAAAGCAAAAGCACCTCATGCCCTTAGCGCTTTACAGTTTGGAGTTTCTCACTCACCTAGTGATTAAACATGGATTTTCGATTATCCTTCTCAACGGAACTGTACAGAGATAATTGTCTATGCGAAGGCTATACTCATGCAGTCAACTACAAGATCCCTTTCATGCTGTTAGAAGGACATGCAGTGACAATAAGCAGAGTGAGAATATTGTGCTTTGAACACTGGTAAGGTTTTTGAAGTGTTGTCCTATGTCCTGCCTTGCTTTAGAAACCCCTTTCAAAATTACCTCTGAATTTTAGCTTTCATTCTATGTTATGACAAATTAACAGATACTATTCTCTCCACAAACTTATTACTAATTTTTTTAAAGGGCAGTGACAGCCACAGATCAAACAAAGCAATACACTGATACTGATCATGCACATTAACAACTTTGCCCGTAGACTAGGACATGCTACTTACATAAAGCAATGGGGTTTGCACAAGACCAGCTAGAAGCAAGGACAAGAAAGCCAATTTGCAAGAGCTCTTCAAATATTAAAGAAAACAAAGAAATACCTAGTCTATACTTGACACACTGAACTGAAAGAGAGAAAGAGATAGCATAAAATTGAAAGCTAAAGATTCAGTCTTAAAGCACGAAAGAACACTTTACGAAGATGTTTAGTATGAGTCTCCTGCATTCTCAAAGAGCAGAGAATATCATATAAACCAAAAAGGATAATACCTTGCAGAATAAAAAGTTACCAGGCTTTAAAAGTCTCTAGTTTTCATAGTTTACGTATCAATATTTATATAAATATTTGCTGGTTTTAGTTTCTTAGTAAATACAGATGGTCAAACTCATTTCTGCGAAAATACTAAACTCAAAATGTGCCATGTGCAGTGAGGGGTACGGGGACTGAAAGTTGGCAAAAATAAAAATGGCAAAATCCACTAAACTTTATGCTCTACTGATCTTTTTTAAAGGAAAAATCAACTTTAAACGAGTAACAAAAAGAAAGCATTACATGTTTTCATATTTCTCTGATGTTTTGGATGTTTTAAATTTTAATGGATGAAATTTGTTTCTTTTTTGTTTTCTTCTTGAAGTCAAACTTTGATTGGCATATTTATTTAAATATTACATATTAACACATACACATCAAATGCTAATCTTGTTATAAACAGCACTAAACTACTCCAAAAATCTGGAGTAGATCAAATAACCATACAATGAGTGTATCGATACGATATTGCCTACTTTAAACCCTCTTTCTCTAGCATTTTAAACTCTGCACATCCACCCTTTTGTCCAGTTATTTGACAATAGGACATAATTACACAATTAAAATGTTTAAGCATGTAATCTTTGTATTAGTTTTCTGAAAGAAAATTGTTATACCGCTGAAATCAAAATATACGTTAACAGCAATTGCACTGCTTACATAAAAGTCATCAAAGAATTTGACATTGATTTAAAGTAAACAATGTAAATCAACATTAACTGAACACACAAAGAAAGCATAACAGTTTATTTGTTTTGGGGGGGTAGGGAACACAGTGGAGGTCTTACAAGAGGAAGATGTCCAAACTCACCATTCGTAATTCCTTACTTCCTTCCTGGCTCAAACTCTTCCTTTTCTTCCGATCCTTAGAAAGAAAAGAAAATTTCTTTGTAATCTTTTTATCAAAATACTCTTTCTTTATCCATGAAAGTATTTTTTTTCCTTATTCACTTGTTAGTTGCCTTACAGGGCATATATTTATCCAGTTATCCTTACTTTTGGCCTAAGAGCATAAAAAAAAGTTTATAATGAAACAAAAGCAGTTGTTGCTACACAAGAGGACACTACTGTCAGGATCCCAACAAAAGAAAAATATTTCACATCTCAACAAGTATTTTCGTCAATACAAAATGAAAATTTCTTTGTATTATCAATATTTTGCAGTGTCATAGCATTCAGCAGTCAGGCATAATTCTCTTACCTGAAAGGAGACACAGCAGCTGATGGGGATCCAGAAAATCAGTGTGAAGACAATGATGCAGCCAACCACATTTTTACGGAAAAAATCCACTGCAGAGAAATTATAGCCTTAATGCTGCTTTATACTTTAGTCTTTCTTAAAGTTTAGTAAGTGATTCTATCAACTGTAGCAAAAGATTACTGTAAGATGTGATAGCTTAAGTCTTTATTATGTACGTTTACTCCAAAATGTCGCTTTTATTTTCTTGCCATAAGGATAACTTTTAAATAATATTCAAAATTTGAAATATGAAAATAGATTAGAACATTTATTATCTGTTCAATTCATAAGATCAAACAAGCTGCATCTTCCCTCTGTCTGCAGCAGCTAATGACATGAAGGACATTTTGTGAAAGTGGCATAATAAGCCAGTTGTATTTAAAGCAAAAACATGGAATTCTATGGATTACACAATTCACTGTAATACTTTGTAAATTGAGTATACTCACACACTCCATCAAGAGTTAAGTTCTCAAACACATTAAACAGTCGCTGAATAAGTGAAGTCTCTGTTTTTTTACAGGCACCCTATGAACACATTAACAGAGATATGAAGTGAATGAAAGTGAAAACAGAAGATAATGATTCATATGTAGATTACACATTTACATATGCATTAGATGCAAAAATTTATGCAATCATAAATGCTTGCATGGTCAAGACAGCACTTTCACTTTCATGTGCTTGCATACACATGTGCATATATCCAGCAAGTATTAATCTTGAACACAGATGTTACAATCTGCATATTCTAAGGAAATACTTAAAGTAAAGCATACATTTTGACAATATCCGACTACACAGGGTCGACCGTTAGGCAAGGGACTCTTATAATTGTATGGCTTGCATTCAGCCTGCGGGCCATCACGGCAACATCGTTGACAGGACTCCGATTCTGTAACACAGAAATGACTAAGGATACATTTTCTGCAAGACTGTGCGTGGTGCTTCTTAAAACATCTCACTAACTGCCTACCCTCCTTCTGTCAAATATTTTCTAGCTTCTAATTAGAAAATGGAGCAAACTTTAATTCACAATCTTCCCCCACCTACACGTGCATATATAAAGTTCTGTAATATATAAAGTCTTTTTAAAATTCAAAGATTGTAGATAATAAACTGTCAAAAGGGTTATTAATTATTTATTTGGCTAAACCACCCTTAAAAAACAAATGTGATTGTGATGATAAATAAACAGAAAACCTAGAGCTGAGGTTTCGTCTTTTCTTCCTGAATGATCTAAATTTCCTCAACAGAATAAAATTGTTTTGCTTTTGTTACTAGTTTTATTGAAATACAATTACTGCAATAAACATAAAAAAAAATGAATTTGGTAATGAAGAAAGAAAAAAAGTCTTTTTTGAATAAAATTTCAAAGATTACAAGCTGGCAAATTTAGGTTTAAAACAGAAACTCACCATTTAAAAAATGATATATAAGCTGTGATTAAATTTTCCTGTGAAAAATCAAATTTATGTGACATTACCTTGATTACATGCGCAAGAGATTTTGCCACGAGCCTCACAGAATGCCAGGCATGACCCATTTTGACACAATCCTCTGCCAAAACAAAAAAGGAAAAAGTGCTATAAAGTAACACAAAAGTAAAGGAAAATTCATATAGATAAGGTTTATCAGAATGACACAAGCTGCACCAACACACTTAACAAGCAAGGCTCAATTATTTTACCCTCATTACATCAAGCTCATGAATTTCTCTGGCTCAAGAAAAATAAAGATCTTTAAGAAGAACAGGAAACACACTGAAAGGCATAGAACGCATAAAATTACCATTGAAAACAGTGTTGAAGTTGGTAAATTTTTATAGCAGGATTTTTTTTTTTTTTGCAAAAACTATCCTGCATATGCATATCCATTAATTTTTGCATTTGACCAGACAAATAATACTTATTCACTGCTAGCATCGGTGTCAGTGAAAACATGGCAGTGAAAATACTCACCCATCAAGACATGTTGAGTTATTCAGTTTGTTTGCTGGTTCTGGACAGGAATAGCTGTACCCAGTAGTGAAAGTTAAGAAAAATATTTAAGCAAGGAAGAATTAAACTGAAACAACATAACGATATTCCAGAACTTCTGAAATAATGTTTATAAAAGAAAAGCAACTTTCAGGCAGCAGAAGGTCACAGCAACATTTGCCTCAAACAACCAGCTGTACATCAACAAACTGCAAAAACGTTATGAGGCAGAGCTAATTAGGCCACATCACATGCATCAGGAAATAATACCTGACTCTTTATCATCATCGTTTAGCATATGTTAGTTAACATAACACTTAAAAACAATGGGGCCCAGATCATGACTAATCATATAACCTTTGATCACTTCCCATTAATATAACAGTGCTAACAATTATGAAGAATAGCTAAGCTCCAGTAAGTTAAGGAAATTTATTTACATCCTTATTTGTTCCTTTTGTTTAAAATTTTTTCAAACTAAGACGTGCCTAAAGCAAGCATGCATGACAGATCTCTAGCACACATAACATGCATGATTGTATCCAGAAAAGCATACACTCTTGAGCATCAGAATGCATGAATTCATGCAGCCATACATGCACCAATCTAACCACCCACACAAAGGATATTTGCATTTTGATTCTGCAAGGCATGTTATATTGGAGGCAGCTTGGCAGGTGAAGCCCTTGGGTGCACGCTGGCAATTGTAGCAGCAGGGAAAATTGACTGGGCTGAGAACAGAAACGAGACTTATTACTATAGTGCTTGAAAAGTGACAAGTTGAATGATAACGTTTGGAAATATGCAGGTCTAAATGTAGTATTTGTATACACATCAATTTTTGTCTACTGCTTCAGACATATATTTATAATTTGTGTGTGTGGGGGGGGGGGGGCGTGCATGCACGTGCACATACACACATATGTGTATGCATATATTGGCAAAAAACAAAACCCCAGAGTTTCATATGTGTGCACGAGAGAGACAGCATGAGTAATAACAATAATTATAACTCAATTTATAAATCATATTTACTTAAGTGGAAGCAAGATCAATATGCTATTTTTCTATATTTTACTATATTTCTCTGTTCCTGTTACTTGATGGCTTTTGTTTTCTGTTTCGTCGTCAGTACTGTCGTTTTCTTTTGTCCCCTTTATTCTGTATCTACTTAGTCCACGTCTCTTCCTCGTTTTAAGCGCTAAGAGCATGCTCTCTATGAGTGTGAATATGCGCTATACAAATCTTCACTATTATTATTACTATTTTCACAGAATTATGAACAGACCAACACAAAAGTGAGAAGTATAACTGCATGACTGTGTGTGTGTGTGTGTGTGTGCATGTACATATGTGTGTGCACATGTGTGTATACACATGCAAAGTACCTGCAGACAGAGCCATTGGAAAGACGACACATCTTAGTGCAGCAGGGGTCAAGGCCAAATCGGCCTATGTACCCAGCATCACACTCTTCATTATCCTCTACAAGTCCATTACCACATGAAGTATTCTCTGGAGTTTCTGCAAATTGACAGGAAAACAAAAACATACATCATCCCTGACATTTCCTGCAAAAAGGTACAGAAAAATTAATATCCCTCAACCTATTAGTGGGGACACCATTCTGTATAGACTCCATACCAAGTGAAGCTGCTAATATGAGACCACATGGCTATAAAGGCCAACTGAATACAATGATGTAGGTGTTCTGCCTTGGGGCCACAATACATGACACAGACTGTTTATTAAAATCACTTATGAAATCTCTGCAATTATAAAGACTTCAACAGACTTTGCATGCTCCACCAGCTTCCACTACTTTGTCCCCCAAACTGGAAACCATAAGGCCTGAATCAAATTCACATCGAAATATTCAGCAATGCCATTAACATATTATGGTATGGTAAGCCCTGTGCTAGCAATGTCCTGGAAGTAAAATGTCTTGTTTAATTTGTTTATGAAATTGTTTATACACTATTTTACTTACCACTGAAACATTTCTGAGCCTTTGCAGCAAGAACAGCTCCAATGTCACGCCTACTACATGGGGAAAATTTCTGTAATACAGTATAATTTATTTTTGCCTTTAGGTTAAATATAGTACACGAACACTAAGAGATTAAGTAAAAGTGATAATAACACAAATTTCTGTTCTGTTGAGCCCATCTAGACTCCTCAAGAGTCCACACTGACTGCCAGCATGTGAGACTAATCACACAAGTGATGGCATAGAGCACATGTGACATGCATCTCTAAGACAGAATTAAGAAACATACTCCTACCCTGCAGCCATTTCAATCGTGTTAGCTCACATAGTGCTAGTTTAACTTGCTGTACATTCAGTAAATAAAAAAAAGAAGTCAGCATTTAAAAAGTCTGCCAAACTCCAAAATGCCCAATCTTGTTAAATTGATGTGATCACTTCAGGTCACTCCACATAGACCATTTTTTGAAAAAGAAAGAAATATAGCTATATGTTGCAAAAATATAATTTAAAATAAGTGTTTACAATTAAATAAGGTAGAAGTGAACTGTTTATACCTTTAGGCAATAGCTTGTAATATCAACTTACCCAAAACAGTATCTCAAAACTATGTTTCAGAAGTAGTCACAGTGAAAGTTTGATATGTGTGTAAAGAATTCCAGTTGTTAGGTCACTTTGTAAGATCATCTTAAAGTGAATAAAGATTATCCAGAAATAATGTATAGTAATTCCGATGAGATTGTTGCATACACATTTTAGTAAAAACATGGAACCTTGCCAAACATGGACATTCACTACATATCTTCACTACAAAGGAATTATATTTAGAAAAGACCAGAAATCCTGTTGTTAAATATAAATCATGGGAAGTAACATAATAAAATGATTCAGCTTTTATATGTAGCTGTTACTTCCTATACAGTATTTGTATTCTGCAGATTAAAAAAAAAATTTCAAATGCATTAAATGTGTTGCAGGGCACCACATCACTGACTGCAGCATGCCAGAGCATGTCAACTGAGTTAAAAATAACATTACAGTTGATTCCGGTCAATTGGACCACATCGGGACGCAATCATTTTGATCCTAATAGCCAGCTGGTCCGATTACACAAACATACCCTAAGTTACAAGACGGGACGTGCTATACGTAACATATAAAAATTTCATTATGACCTTCATCGTGTGGCACACACGTATGGCGAACATAAGAACAAGAACTACTGTTGCTTACGAACTTTGTTCGCTGAAAAATAAATTTACAAACAAGTTCTTTGAAATGATCTACACGATACTCAGCATACAAAGCACAATTTTAAAAGTTCTTACCAAATTCTAGTCAAAGTTTAAGAACTTATCCAGTCCAATCTGAAGTGTTGTATTGATGGACTGCATTTGAACAAAATCACCACAAACATCTAGCGAAGCAATGGGGCTGCCTTCATTTCCCCCTGCATGAAATAGTGGCACAAAGTTTTAATGCATTTCCTAGCATCCTGTGTTGTCACTTGCACCAACTCATTAGGGGAATCATCATCACTTTCCTGGTCTTTCTGAAGCTGTCATGTGTTTCGCTGCAATTCAAGCAACAATTGCAGCATCGTAATCTTCATTTTCCTCATAGCATTGAAAGTCGTTGTCGATGGATACAAATTCTTCGTAAATTTGTTACCTGCTGACATTCTACATTTTCGTCATCATTTTCACTTTTAATAAGTATGTTCACGTCCAAGCAGGTGACTTGTGGCTTCTTTTTCTTATTCGGTCTCAAACAGAATTTTGGTCCAAATAAGTGAATAATATTAGGCTTATGTAATAGGATTTGTTTCAGTTCTTTAGGATTCGGTCTGAATAAGCGGCTGGTATGATTAACCAGTGGTCCAATTAACCGGATTCAACTGTATCTACAGGAAAATGTCTGTAATTATACTATGCATTACTGAGAATATCTTAATGCATCTATTTCAAAAAGTAAGGTGCTGTTTCTTAGATCTGCTGCATGATTAGTCAGTGACCATGATTAAAAGATTCCCAAGTTTCATCTTTGAAGGTAAAAAAAGACCAAAAAAAAAAAAACTTGCTATCATGCCATGAATACAAACTGCAAAGGTGTATGAGTGGGTAAACTAGAACTGAGCCCAATATGACCACTTTGAAGAACATAGAGCAGGATGCAAGAAGTAACAAGCAGGCAACTGTAAGGAAAATAATAATTTACTGAATACTCCATCTGTAATGCACAACCCATGCTATTTTCAGCAAATATGGATAACATCAAAGTGCTAAAAAGAAAAAAAAAATCCATGTAACAAGGAGTGAAGGAGAAGGCAAAGTTTATAGTTTGGTGATGGCCAAACTGGCTCAGGCTGAGGGTGACCATGACGACAGCCAAATTTTAATGTGAATAGCATGACCAGCACATCTTGAGGGAAGGTGCCATGACCAGCTGTGACATGAAACATACTGTAGAATACAACGTGCCAACAATGACTGCATTCAAATGGAAAAAATGTTTATAAATTTATGATAACCTCTTCAGCAGTTAGAAGACCTTTATCCAAAATTCTAAGCAATAAAATTATGCTGAAAAAAAACAGATAAAAAATTAATAACTTCAAACAAACTGTTACTTTGATAATGCTTTTTAAAAAAAAAAAAATACATAATCTTAATAAAGATCCAAGATCACAATAGATCATAGAGCATGCAGATGCAAACTTACATTCCTCTCTGCAATCAAAAGGTCTGAAATATGGTTTTATGGGATCATCACTATATATATATATCCAAATATGTGCAATGCTACTGTTTTGAAAAGGATTTTAATGCTAAAATCAGATTTTATGCTTGTCACACCTATGCTATATACCCTCAGTAGCATCATGGCATACTAGTCACACACATTTGTAACACTTGCACATGCACACACATTCAACCCTCACAAATGCATGCATGTGTGCACATGTACTCACACATGCACACACACAGAATGGGACAGACAAATTCTGATCAAACAACTAGCCTCAAGAAAGCCTCAAGAATTACACCTTTTTTAATATTTTAAGTAGAGAATTCAGAATGTCTGTGTTGTCATGATCTGACAATGATCTAGCAAAGCTATAACTTACATCATTATTTGAGTCATAGCCAGTGACAGAGTAGGCATACATGAGGTATTTGCCGTTATTGACCACTGCTGACGGAGAACAGCTGCTGGTGTCAGGGTCATGCTCGGCACCCCAGTTGTGACCTGTCCATTTTAAACCGCCACATTCATGTCAGAAACTAAACAAAAATGTTAAAAGTGTTTTCACTGTACTTCTTCATGCCATAATGCTAAATATGCCATGCTAATGTTTGGGCAGTTTTTTATTTGCATGACAATTACACCTAAAGAAAATAATGTACCACATTCAGTACTCCTTGGCATGATGACATTCTGTGTTAGAAATTAGAATTTGCTTGGCATAAGCAGTATTAATGAATTAATAAAGAACACAGATTTCTTAATGTACTCACCAAGTTCTGCTCCCCATGTCATACAAACAGCATATGAAACAAATCAAGGCAAAGGAAAAAGGCATTAAAGACCTAAAGCAAGATCAATTCATGTTCAGCATCATCAGGAGGAAGAATTTTCTTATTTCACGATTCCAATTACTTTATTATCTCACCCTAAAGGGGTTCCTGAGAATATAGACAATTTTCATAAAAACGTCCCATGACTACTTCACATCCACTTTGCTCAGGAATACAAACACTCAAATAATACTAAATTATTTTTAAACCTACTGAAAGAAAACATGATTGCAGCATCGCCAGAATGTCCTCCCCTTTACTTGGCTACTTCAGGGAAGGGCCAGTCATGAAAGAAACACATACCAGAGTTTGTAGGGGAAGAGATGAAGAGAGTAGATTTTATAACGTCCACAATGTTAGTGCCAATGAAAAAAAACACACTTTCTTGCCAAAATCGCTACTCCTCTTTCTACAGTGATAAATCTAAGTTGCAAGCTGTGGATGGAATGGTATGCAGAATCTGCAGTGTTGTGGCACTGAATGAATATGATGAAATCCTTACAAGGCTTATTATATCCTTAACCTCTTTGTCCTCTTCCAGGACTGTATGCAGTTCCACCACACCCCTCACGCTGCACACGCCCTGTGACTGACCACTAGCAGACCTATCAGCTGACACTTTCCAACGACCTTGCTTGCAGGGCTGGTCCGCAAGAAATGAGGTCACGCAGACTAACTCATTGACCTAGCTAGCTAGGGAATTTTAGCTGCCATGGTTACACAGTCGCCAGGTACTTGATATCACTGACCAGGAGTAAGCCACTACAATGTCTCAACCAGTGGGTTCATACATATGAACTTGTAGGTTCCCTATCCCAACAAGCAGGTTTGTGCATGTTAACTTGTAGGTCCCCTATCCCAACAAGCGGGGGCATGCATGTGAACTTGCAGGTAAGTCTATCCTAACATACCACACCTAGAAATAAGCCCTGCTTGTGACTTTACAGTTTGGAAATGTAGTCAACAAGAATATATTACATGATAACAAATTTCATTAACACACAGCTTCTCTCTTTCTGCGCTCATAAATGTCTAAATCTTTCTTAGCTATGAAGAATCCAGAGAGCAAGTGTCTTTCTGTTAGGTGCCAGGTTACATCTCTGAGAACAAGTCATCCTATTAATAAATGCCTGCCTTCCAGTCTAACTGCAGCCTTGAGCACCATGCAACATGGTCTAGCCCTACAGTTGATTTGCATTTTTTATGTGAGAATTGCTAATGCTAAGGATTACAAATTTATGAAGTGGGAAAATACAATCCATGTAAATAGTTTTAAATCTCCTATAGGCAATAATCCAATACACTCATTTTATTGCAACTAGGGTACACACAATCACCCCCATCCCCCCGCTCTCCATTTTTGCAAGGTCACTATTACAGAAGTCATCACTAAATGAGCCTTAAGTACTGCTTTCCCCTAACACACCTCTCCCACAAAAACAAACCATCACTACATGATAGGAACAAAATTATATACTGGTAATAATCTACCAGACTATTATGGCAGTTATAACAGACTTTATGTATTGTCTATGTAATGGTCTGTACTACTTTCAGAGAAATACATTTTTTTGTCTGGTCGTTTTCCAGGATAAATGACATTCTTCCAGAATAAAACGGTCATCCACGACCTTAATGAGACAAACATTTTTCAAAATCTACTCACTTTTCAAGATTTTCCTGACCCGTACAAACTCTGTATCTCGCTTTTTTAAAAATTTCTTTTTGTTTTATTTATTTATTTATTTTTGCTCATTCAACATGGACATATGAAATATATCACACTGACTGACACAAATAACTACTGCTTTCTATTGGTGCCTCCAATGTGTAACATATTCTAGTTAACATGTTCTATCTCACCATGAGCTGTTACAAGCTCTGCCTGTCGTGTCAGTACAGTTTCACCAGCACTGTCCTTGGAAGAGCTCCATCCTGTGTTAAGAGCTGTTGCTTGCCCATCGATGACACGAGCTGCAAACCAATTAATTACATTATTGCTGAGCACAAATATAAAGTCTAATACCGCATAAAGGTTCAAAATAACACAGAATGAAGACAAAGATCACACACCATGAGGATGCAGGGTAAGGGGATAATCAGTGTTTTACACTGAGCCAGCAGCTAGCCCTATATCACACAAGGCAGCCGGGCCTGTAAACAGATGCCACATGCAGAGAAAGAACAGTGTGCCTGAGACGAGACCTGCCTTCACGGTATTGGTGACATGCTAACAATTGCGCAACCAGACCATCCAGGATGCAGCATAACATGTTATGAAGAATAATATAGCATGAAGATGCAGTATGAAACACCACAAAGATAAAGTACAACACAGCATGAGGATACACAGGAGGAACAAGGAGACACGAGGCTGATGATAAATATACATTAAGGACAGCCATGCAAAGCACTTGTTTTCATAGAAAAACTAAAAGCACTAGTACGAAGTTTCAGCAGAGATAAAAAGAGCAGAACAAAGCACACAATCAATCACAGCAGAACAAACACTTCGACACAAATCACACAAAAAATAATGCAGCACAAACTGCATAAATAAAAATAAGGCAACAAATCACACAACCAAAAACCTTCAAAACCAAACCTACTAAGAGAGCACATGCCACCAACAGATCCCTCAGTAGGTGGGGCGATGTAGGCTAGTCCCAAAACATTGTTGTCAAACATTTCAAAAGTAAACAGGTGTGCCACACAGAACTTTGTGAACTCTAGATTGTGACCAAATGCCTGTGAACATAATGATTCAATATCAACACAAATCAAATGATGAAATAATAGCATCAGAAAAGTATGATCACAACTGCATGATTATTCTTGTAATATAAGTGATATTACAATAAGCAGTTAAAAGTCAGGGATCATACAAAATTCCCACAAAATCAGAAACTATTGTTGTCCAATAGCTAGAGTTGATGACAAGCTGGCAGTCATGTCATAGCATCATCTGTGGCTCCTCCCTGCCTCCACAACTAATATGCTGACTGTTTACTCTCTTTTTTAAGACCTTCATTCCTGGATAGACCACACTATTTTTACACCTGCCAAGAGTTTGCACCAAGAGGCTTAGTGAGTAATCCTTCTCCTGTGCTGGACCCATACTATGTAACTTGCTGCCATTTTCAGTTCAAACCACTCAGCTTGTTCGAAGTTTCAAAATGGCATTAAAGACTTTCTCACTTTGGAAATAGCTTTTACAGTAAATACATTTTTGCTGTAGTCCTGTCATCCAAGGTTAAGATGTGTGTATGTATGTATAGGAAAGTATTTTCATTTTACACCCCTCCTCTAGCAATTATGGTCCATATTTATGGCCTGGTAATGTGAAATGCAGAAAGCCTGGCCATGTGCTGGGATTTTGCACTCTAAAAGCATTCTAATTATTATTATTAATATGAATGATGCAAACGTAAATGCATGTGTTACCTGTCCCTTCTACGCTTATATACTCAATGTGCCTATAATCATGTATACAAACATTTCCAAACGCACTTACGCAAATCTGCACGTGCAAACACACATATCTTCAAGAGAAATATTTTTAGTTTAAATCAACTTACTGCAAAATATTGTCTCAATTGCAAACAGCTATTAAATTATGCAAAAAAAACTTAATCTTTAAATCTCTTCTCTAAAAGTGGTAGTGCTCTAACTTGTCTGCCATTAACAATAGCAAACAGCAATATAAACATCTATTTTCAAGAGGTACTGGAAAGTGAGAGATCCAAACTTTTACCTGCAGAAGTTTCAGAGGGTCCCAGTCACTTTTATCTGCATTGTAACCAGAACTGGCTGTAGTCTCGATCTTCATCTGCCCATGGAGAAAAACAAAGAACCTCAACATTTTGGAATCTACAAATGAACTGCAGTAACTCCATTTTCACAAATTTATGTTAGCAAAATTTGTGCTGTCAGGTACTAAAAAAATGAAGACAACACCAATGAAATGTGGCCAAATAAATGACTTTGCCTGTTCACTAAAAACATAATGATTGCAACCAACAAATATTTTGGATCAGACTACCAATAAGTACAAATGTTTCCAAGTGGTCTTTACAAGGAAAAAACCCCAAAAATAGGGATTATGTTTAGGAAAGAAACAAAGGCTAAGAACATCAAACAAAATCATCAACAAATAATACTATGGGCAGGCATAAAATGCATCCCTAACCTCCGCCAGTTCAAATCCCATGCCTGAGACTTCATAATTAATATTCCACACAGTGCTACGGAAGATTGCATCTACTCTCTCCATGACTCCTGCCTGAAAGAAATAATCTGCACATCACAAACACAGCCACAAACAAAGGGAAACTGCATTTACTCTGTTCATAAATTCATGCATGAATTGTGAATAATTGTATTGACATTTTGAGTATTCTTTAGAAACAGTAAGCTAGCCCATACACCCTTTTAAAAACACTTTCAACAGCACCAAATACCTTTTAAAATATCAGACTGCATAGCTTACTAAATTCTATCTACCACCACTTACAAAAGTCACCAAAAAAAAAAACACACACCTGAAGTACCATTTCAAATGCTATAGATTAATGACAACCAAGCAAATTTTTCCCAGCAGCCACTGTCTTTGAAGGCTGCAGTGCAGTTGAGGTCAGTGATTTCAAGACAACTATTACTAATTAAGTCTTACAATATAGGTTGCAGTGCTGTAAATGTCCCCACCGCCCATGTTTTGGAAAAATTTGTGATCAGCAACAGCCACCATACGACATGTGCTCCAGTTCTTTGGTGTTTCACGCTTCCCACGAGTATTAGACTCTGTTGACAATAAATAAATACTTAGAGAAACACGTGTCTATGTCAACATCAGCTGAAGCAAAAAGACCCCAAAAAGAGCCCTTACGAATAATCCATCTTCAACATCTCAGGATCTAGAGACTGCAAAACTGTGACAAGGGTTTATCTCATCAGACAGAAATATGATGTAATGCTACACTCTCAAATTTAATATGACATGATATATTTATCCAATATCTAGTGCATGCTGCACAACATAACAGACATACCTTTTACTGTTTTATGGTCTGGTGCTTCTTCAAGAAAGGAAAGAAAGCAAAATATAAATAAAAATTACAAAAGTAAACAGGTCTAATATTAAAAGTGAATTTGTAATGATATATATATATATTTTTTTAATATATCATTGTGATATATGAGTTGACAGGCTAGGATATAATATTTTTATAATTCTGAAGAAATTAAGTTTAAGAACAGCTTCTCCTATAATAATAGATGCAGTTTAGTGGCTCATTTTCTATTGATGTATGCATAGCTTTTCTTATGAAAGAACTGGAAATGACTCATTACACCAGGAGATGCATAAACTGTTGTGTGAAAAATTCATATATTTTGCTGCTGCTTGAAACTGCTTGCTATGTTTTCAACTAATCAGCTTAAAAATTATGACAATGCCTTTTACACCGTCTAAGGTATCTTCAGAGTTCATTTTCAAATAAAAACTGTTTTGAAAGAAGACTATTTTTTCCTGAAGTCTTTCAACAGAAATCTTACCTGGATATTGGTCTGCTGTGAAGGCAGTCTGGATATGCATTTCTGAATTGTCTCCTTTAACTGGTTCCTCCTCATACTTTACACCACAGAAGGAGTTCCTGAAAAGAAAATATCATTCTATAATTGTATTATTACCATACAAAAGAGAATGCATTGACACTGATGCATTTACATTTGTTTTTAAAAAAAATGTACAGACTGCATTACCCTGTGGGCAAAAGGTGGTGAACTATTTATATTACCAGAAACAGTAAATTACCCAGGCTTTTCTTTCTTGTCCCAGATGATGTCAGATGAGCGATATGCTATCATCTTTCCACGTTCTCCCTTCTGTTCCTCTGGCAAGTGACGCAGTGCATCCTGGAACAAGTAAACTTGATGTTTAAATGCTCCCAGCCTGATCTATGAACTCAGGTGAACAAAGTCACACAGTCACGCTGTGCTTCTTAACTGTTCAAGACTTCAGCTGCTGTATAAAAATAAATTACAAGCCCAAATGTTAGGGCACACAGCAATGGTCTCAATCTCTGAAAGTTAATTACTTGTGTTCTAAAAGAACATACCTCAATGGCGTACACTACACCATCATACTTGATGGTTCCAGTAAAGACACCCTCTACAAAGTAGCCATGAACATCTGACTCACTATTATCTGGGCAGATTGAAAAAAGCACATAAACGATAAGAGATGATAAAAAAAAAAAAAACCAAGATTTTAAAAACCAACATTTACAAGAACCTATAAAATAACACTTACCAATAATCATAATATTAAGATAAATTAAGAACTGTAAACAATCCTTTAAAAATCTCTGATATTTTATTTTCAAGCAAAAAATCTTTATTATTTGAACTTGTCATTTTAGTTCTCAGTGGACAAATATTATGCTCATTCAGTGGACAAAGGCTGCTTTAAAGTTGTTCTCTTCATCATTAATGTTAAGCTAATTTTGTGTGCGTTGTAAGACATGTAGAGACATGCAAAACATTAACTTACCATTGCAGGTTCCAACAAGGAACTGGTCCTTCTGAAAATCATGAATGATGGATTCTTGGCCATTATTCATAACCACAAGTCGAAATGTAGGAGAAAGGAAATTAGTCCTAGGTTGAAGATGGCATATAAAAGTTCTGTAAAAGTAACAGTAAAAATTATTATCAACATTCAAATCAAAACTATATTGCAAAATTTTTCAATTAAATTCTGATAATGTGATAGTAAATCAAATTTAGAATTAAAGAGAACATGGATCGTATTCCACTGTATTATGTATGCTTACTAATATTCATCTTCTTCTGCTAGCAGTGGGCATAAAATGATCTGAGCATGCTTAAACACAAGTATCATTGTGTCCTTTTCCTATAAACTATTGAGTAGCTGGTTATTGTGTCATGCTATTGCTGCCTTTATTTTTGCTATAAATACATATAGCTTGGTGAACTTGCAAGAAAATTATGTTACTCACTGGTTGAACATTGACAGCATCACAGTTCTAGTACCTTCATCTAATTGGTTATCACTGTCAGCACTTCTTTTTGCTCGATTTTGGATGTTATGTGAATGCAGCACCTCATAGTACCTAACTTTATCTTCTAATACTCCTGCAAAAAATACAAACAAAATAATTGAAGAGCTTAAAGGTTCATTAAAGTAGTAATATCCACAAAAAGTCTAGGAATTCAGTAATTTACTAATATCTGAAACTGAAATGAAGTGGTACGGGAACTAGAAAGTGGGGCTTAAATGATCGATACTGAATTTCTGAAATATTTCCACTTACAATTTTTAGGTTGCAGAAGAATTGTTTGCTTATAATAGTTTATAAAACACAACTCTGAAACAGTGCATTTTTTGTGTAATCTTGTGCAAAGGAAAACAAACTGACCCTAGTTTCTGACATAGACCCATTTGACAAGTAAAGTGTCGAGCAATTCTGAGGTATCATTAGTGGTTTTAGCGACTGGCCAGCACAAGACCGATTTTATAGCTTGCAATCTGCAAGGAGCACAGAAAGTTTGCAACGGCTGAAAGGCATAGCGAAAAACAGATTCATCGTGTTTTATCCTACTTTTGAGAGAGCAGGGTACGTGCACAGCACTGGCATTTTTGTGTGCAAGGATCTGTCTAAGAAACTCTACTTCTAGTACAGCTTGACTGAACACATGATGGAGGAGGTTCATGCGGTTTTGCAATGGCATTTTTGTATTTTTCACATACAGAGATTGTTGGCCCGAAAACTTCAACAATGATTCCCATATTGAAGCATGATTTTCCATATTGAAACCCTATATTATCCTCTATCAGGCAAGTATTCCATTAGCTTTTCATCACCATATTCTGGTTCAAAATTTTATGACATGATCTTGACATCCAGCAAGCTAGGATTTTGATGACCACATTTAGGAAAATGAAAGTGAACATTTGCTTCAGAAGGATGCTAAAGACTTTTTGTGACAGCAAAACATAGTGACCTCTAACTGGCCCAGAACTGTCTTTTAGTATTAACTGTAAGTGAATGGCTCTTCTGCAGTTAGAAAGTTTGAGCATAAACAATTTTATATATTTTTTGTATCATTTAAGCCCAACATACTAGTTGACTGGAGTGTGTTTTTTTTTAAGTAAAAATTAATAATCTCATTTTTTCTTATTTTGTCTCCTTTGTAGTGCTTTAAGCTCCAATGTTTTTCAACAAGAGTATAGTAGTGTGACTAATCTAACCTGTGTGTGCCACAAGTAGTGTTTCCAGAATTTCACGACTAATAAATTAAAATAAAAGAGTGCTCCTAATTTTTTTCCTCGTTCCATGATGCTAAGAACTCAGCAGCGGAATCCCTTTAAACTAGGGCAAATACCACGGAAGACAGCCACGCACGCCCGCTATTTTTAGTGACAACCATGCATGATGCAAAACATAATCTTTTCTCGACCCTGTTTGTTCCGTTCTTTATTAGTTACTTGATAATATGAAAGGCTTTAATGCAATCGACTTAAACGAGTCCCAATTTCGCGAACAGAATGTTTACATTTTCGACAGCGATACATGTAAATGTTTTTACTGTTTATTTATACATAATACTGAAATTTCGGTTTGAATGCAATGACCACCATCTTACAATGATTATGAAATAACGGTAACTAAACTCAATAAGACTTTCGAGACTAGGGGAAAATAAAAAAGGAGTATTGTTTATGTAAGTTCTAAAGAAGGATTCGAGATCGAGAAGTATAGAAGGCGGGTAAGGGTTGGGCAACCTTAGCCAGGTTTATATAAACTTTACGTGTCTGAAACATAACTTATGAATTAAGAAGACCTGATATGGCGCGGAAAATTCATCTACCTACACAACGCAGTCATCGCAAGATAGTCGTTTTCTGAAGTAAACTAATTAAGCTCAATTTCACTTAAAAGAGCGAATGAGAATACAAAGTTTTTTTAACATTAAAAATTCAACTTACCGCGTGACGCGGAAACAAAGATCGTAACAAGCAAAAACTGTAAGATGTATGGCATTTCTCCCTGGTAAGATAGTATGATATTTAAATTAGGAAAGGAAGTTATGACTGAAACGGGAAGCAATGGTCCATCATGCTAGGACGCCGACAGGATTTGTTGTCAGCGGTTCATGTCTTGTCTCGTAGCAAGCGATGGATACACGCTGAGAGTTAAATTGACATCGTCAGGTACACAAAAAGTAATGACGTCAATGTTTAGTGCTCGCTTGGGAAAGGCAAAATATATTTCATTTGCTGGAATTTGTAAATGCGATAAGATTAAGAGTACTTACTCTTTTTAAAATCTTATAGCATTTTGAATTATGAATGACTTCGTATATCACTAGTTTTACAACTATATTTTGAGTGCTTTCCTTCGTCCCTTGGTGAACAATACCACGCACATAACGTAACCACCGCTCAGCTGCATGACATTTCTAATTTCAAACACTTTTAGGCTTTAACTCTGTTTAGAAAGGCACAACACATTTTCAGAACTTTTTTAAAAATAAGAAAACGCTTTTTTAACCAGATTTTCGTTTCCGTTAGCACATTTTTTTTTAGCTGTGCGTCTAAATGGCATATATGTACGATTTTTTGAAGAATGAACAGTTTCTAGTTTTAAAAAAATTAAGCACACTTTTATTTGAAATGCAATAGTCAGGGTAAAATTAGTTTTTTTCCTTTGGTCTTCGGAATTTTTTAATACAGTGTTCCAAGAGTGCCCCTTACACTTTTGTATTTTAAGTTTTATTTTATTTTTATTTTAAGTATTTTAAGTATTACAGAAAATCCCGAGACCTAAGAAAAAAATTATTTTACCCTTTTTGGTGCATTTCAAATAAGAGAGTTTTTAGAAAAAAGATTACTTATTTTATTTTAATCTTTTTGAATTTTTTCGATTTTTTTTCGTTTTGTACTTTGGCACTTTCTTTTAGGCCGAATTAGGGGAGATAGTCTATAATTTACGAGTCCTAGAGCAGCAGTTACCTATCTCCCCTTATTCGGCCTACAAGTTCTCATACAAAATTAAAAAACAAACAAACCAACAAAAAAAAAAAAAAAAGCACCTGTGGACTGATGGAAATGGAAATGAGTATGGGGTGAAAAGTTTGGACCTCTAGGACGATGGGATGTGGGTGAAAAATTAATTACAAAGTTCCCAGACTCACACACACAGTGAGTTAAATAAAAGAGTGTAATAATAATAATTTTTAAATGTTTGTCATATTACTAGGAGAAAAGTGTACAACTTTACTTAAGGATGGCTTACAACACCATGACTTTCTTAAAACTGGGAAATTAGTGTTGGGGATGGGTTAAGGCTAAAGTTAAGCCGAAGGGTTTTTGTTACGGTCGGTATTTTTTTGGTTTCACAGTGTCCATAACTACCTACATCAACGCATGGTAAGCCTTCCTGAAGTTGCTTCGAAAGAAGGAGCAAAATATTATGAAAATTCGCTTTTTAAAAACCAAATCTACAAGGCAGGTCTTTTCTGTGCATATAAGTAAAGCTTGTAGATGTGATGGTTATGATAGATGAAGAAAACCGTGATGGACTATCGATACTGTATATATGGAATGTCACACTATAAGCCTAGTGCTGCAGCTTGATGTCTGTGCAGCAAAGAAACCCTTCTGGTGTTAGTGGTAGTGTTTGCCAATAAAAGTTTTATTTTGCTCCTATCAACCCCTATTGATTACTACCATTTCTCTCACCCATGAGATTTCATCGTCCAACAATAAATGTAACTGTGATCAGTCATCTTCAATGTTTCGAAATCTTGGATTAACAATTTTGAACATCTGCTGGTTCATCCACACACACCCACAAATACAAAATATATGCAGACAGAAGCATGAAATGAGTCAAAGTGTAATATCACAGCAAATTGTAAGGCTAACATTTTTGGAACTGCCCTTAAATCATTCTACAAAATGGATGGACCGTTAAAAAGAAAATGCAGAAATTAAAAAAAAATACACCCAGGCACTGAAATAGTACAGAACGCTTTATAATTAATGATCTAACCATTTTACTATCAGCCACAACCCTGGACTTCTTCAACATTTATTTTTATGATTATTGCCTTTTTGCTATGCACGTTGTATTACAGAATAGGGAAATCATTTAGCTGATTTGCATGGTAATCTCTGACTTCTGCCATCAGAGCTTTATTTTTGTACACAACTCTCAATGATGAAGAAATTGAACTTGAAACACCACAAATGCTGAAAAGATAAGCAAATTCCATTTTACACAAAACTCACTGAAACATTAAAGCAAACTGAATGTAAAAATTGTTAATGAATGAAATATAACAAAAGTTTAGCCTTTCATAACACTATGATGCATTATGTAATGACTATGAGCTGGTGTTTCAATGCAAACAACTGAAAAGTTCTTTTCTCAAAAAAGAAAACTGAAGAAAAGTAATCATGAAAACATCTTCTTTGTACGCTGAAGTGCTTCATGGACTTTGGCAATGTTTTTGTCCAAAGCAGCGATGCCTTCACGAAAGACACGGTCATCCAAAGACATGGCAGTTGACATGCTTGTCATGGTTACTCCTGTGGCCAGTGAGGAAGCTTCATCTGGTATTGTACTAAGTGACATATCCAGTTCAGTCCCTGCAAAAAAGTCCTGCTGAGTGACCTCTGAGGCATCAATGCCTGCTGAAGAGTTCGGGCTTGAAACAGGTACATGCACCTTGTCTGCTGAAATGCCTTTTGGTGAAGAGATAGGATTAGTTTTTGATGTGGTAGAGCGACATCCATCTTGTGTATCTGAACAAAAGTTATCAAGTTGGTCAGTTGTTCGCCTTGAAGCTGGGTACTTTTTGAAGTAATCTGTAATGCTGTAACGGGTACAGTTTGCCAGCTCTTTTGCATCCTGAGTCAGAGTTCTATCCTGCACATCAATGCTAGGTGACTCAATTGTTTCAAAATGTCCTTTTGGTCTAACACTCTCAAGGCTTGACTCTGAGTTGCAAACAGACTCTTTCTGTTTACTTTTGGCTTCAACGAACACACCATGTTTATCGAGTCCCTTATTTTGATCATCAGCTTTTCTTTGATGGGATGGAGGGACCTTAAGATCAGTCCCATTCACTAGCCGAGGAAATACCAAAGATTCTGGATCAGAATGATAGGGCAGGGATGTGTCTGCAGGAGAGCAATGAGCAGACCTGGCACCATCCCAACTATGGAATGATAGATTTGCTTTGTGCACTTGTGTGACTTTCTGATGCTCATTATGTGCAGCAAGTGCAGCAATGGTAAGAGGAGACGGAAGTAAATTGGTCTTTGGTTTCTTGCTGTGATCTCCATCATCTCCTGTTTTGTTGGGTCTTTGCTCTTTCCTTCTGCAGTTATTTCCCATTTGGTCAATTAGTCCATCATCAGCAAGTGTCAAGTCTGGAGTGACCACTCTGTCAAACACACAATGCAGAAAGTTTAAAATAAATGTCAGAAACTTAAAAAAACAAAAAAACAACAACAAATACAAATACAAAACTGAGATTAAAAAAAACAAAACAAAACAGAACAGAACATAAAATAATGTTATCACAATTAAGACCAAGACAATTTTCCTGGGACTGAAAACTTTCCAAGACCCATATACCACCAAAGCACATGCACACTTGGCATATACATGTCATTATTTCACCTGTAACACCATGTAATGCAAGTCATAATATGCCTGTCATGAACCAGCCTGGTTCAAGGCCAGAGCAAAGTGGTCGAGTCCCAGATTTAATTAAAGAGAGACCTCGATCGCCCTTCGGCAATGCCAGGCTGTCGGTTGGACAATGGGGCTAAGAGTGTTCCCACCGGTTATTACCCCTGGTATCAGTTGGGCCTGGGAAATTCGCAGCTTAAGTAAGGGAGACCACCGAATGTGGCCTAGGAGGTACACCGTCTAATGGAAGACCAGTATACTTAGCAACGGACAATAGCGTTTGTTTTTATTGCCACCGACTGGATGCCGGTGCTGAGCGAGGGAGGTAGACGAGTGTCGTGACAGTGTCACGCTGAGACGTGGTCACTTCAATTAAAGATTGATAGGTTATGTATAGGCCAAGGGCGTGTAGCGACACCACGTGGATAGCCTGTAAGCAGATGCACGATTGGTTAGTTTGAAAAATGGAAGTATCATGAGTGAATGCGAGAACGAATAAACCAATGGAAAGCCACTTAGTCAGTGACCGTGTGTTCAAAGAAACAAGACAAGGAATTAGGCTTTTTGTTCGCAACCCTTGAAGGGAATAGACGTGTGTACCGCCAGTGGAGTGCCGGGTACAAGGGAGTTGGAGTTGGTAACCATCTCTACCTGCTAGTGATCCGTATTTCCACCAGCTAGCACCACTCGACTCTAGGGGTGAGATGATAGGATCACAGAATACAGCCCAACAGGGAGAGGAAAGATAGCCCGCTCTGAGGCAAGAGTATACGGTCACCCACGTGAGTTCAGGCGACATGCAATACAGTTCCGGAGGTCTAGAGAGTTCCCACGCTATCAGACCATAGGAGGTAGCAGAAACCACGGGCAGGAGAGGACCGCGCGAGTTCATCAGGAGTACTGTGTGTGTTCCTTGGACCAACCCCGACGAGAAGAGTTGGGACAGTTCAAGGACAATAGGTTCAACTTCCATCGCAAAGGACAGGTGGTTCAGTTAAGTGTTCAGAGCTAATGCTGAGAGTGTGAGGTATGAGTACCTAGTTTTAGCAGTAGAGATATCATGAGTATGTTGTAATTCTTTTAATTGTTGTTTTATTTTAATAACATTTTTTTGTCTTAGACCAAGGTGTTGTTCGTGTTGTGCGCATGTGTATGGAAGGTGGATGCTAGGATACATGTGTAGAGATGAAGGATTACTGTTAAGACGTAGTTGGGAGAAGGAAGGTGGCGAGTGAACAAGCTGTATAGAAGTGTCCCTTTCCTCTCCGGCTATAGCCTGCTACCTCTTGCAGTTTAAAAACCTTCACAATGCCTTCATAGTATTGTCATAAAACATTTCCTACAAAGCCATGTGTCAAATTTTCCTTTCATCGGATCTTCTTCAAGAAACCATTTCCACTGCAACTTATGGGAAATATGATTAATTTTTAAAGTTGTTGAAATGTCGTCCTGGTTGTCTTTTGATTCGCAATTTGTAGGACTTCTTTGTTTTGAAAATGAATCTGAAAGAACGCAATATCCATTTCTGCAAGGGACACAACTACAATATTCATTCACTTGGCAAATTGCATTGTTTGTGAAACGTCAAAGCATCAGCTTGCTTTTATGATTCCTAACCCCTGGCCCTTCTTAATCACAGTTTTATTTTTTATCCCAGTTCCATGCTGAGACTTTTTCTAAGGACAGAAATCTATCCTCCAGATGGAGAACTCCCATCCATCCCAATCTATTTATAAGCAAAGAGTGTCAGGGGCCAAAGTATTCAAATGCATTTTGATGTGTACTTACTTGTGTGCCTGAGAACTGGCTTTGAGAAAAGACAGAAGTTTTTGAAGACCAATATCTGTAGTATCATGACTACCAACATTCTGGTCAAAGAACTGTAGCACATCACACACACCTTGTTTCAGATTCCTGTGAACGACAAAGAAGAAAGCATTAAAAAAAATTTAAACCCTTGTACCTTCTTGTACCATCTTGCATGCACAAATGCATACATACATGTGCATGCCCACTGAGTCACATACAGAGATATGCAGACTTACAGCCATAAAAAACACATTTCAAAGAAGGTTATTAAGCACTTATCTAAAAAGCACACTTCTACTTGCAGTTCTCAAGCCAACTCTAGGATTCATCTAATTGAAAATCTGCATGAAGTTTTAATGACTGTGGAAACAGCTCATACTTGAAAAATTTAGATAAGATGCAGTAATATGACAAGTAAAAAAACTCCATAAATGAATATTATTATACCCTTATCCTGTTCATTAACACTTCATGTTTGAAGTTTTGTGCACCTTCTGAGAATTTTTGTGTGTCGAATCAACAGCTGGAAGACTATTTGGAAAAGATTACTGGAATCTGCTTTTAGTTAAATCTGCTATCTGCTGTCTGATTATGATAATGATATTACAACTTTTTATTTGCTAGTTTTCATAAAAGAAAGGCTTTTAATTTTGTCAATAAATGTGTTCTGACCTAAGCTGATAATTTTTTAAACACTACATAAAGTGTTTTGCACTCAGCTGTTTTCTTCAAGGAACCCTTAAACAGTATATCTGAGTTTGAAGAAGTGACAAGCACACTAGCAATGTTTGCCAATACTATGCAAGTACCCACATTATCATTTTCAAAAGCTGAAACTGACATGTCAGAAGTGAGCTTTAATCAAAGATGATATACAGAATAAAACATATCCTGATAATATGATCCTCTGAAATTTCTTCATGTTTTTGACCTTGTTATAAGCAGCCACAACCTAAAGCATTCTAATCATTATGAACACATATTAAGTTACTGACCCTAGAATGGTCTGCAGCCTAGCAATCTCCATGTCTTGCTGACGAATATTCAGGTGCAGAATGCTGTTCTCTCTATCTGCTGAGGCCAGCTTCATCTGCAAGCTCTCATTTCTCCGGGACATCATCTCTAACTCCTGATGGAGACCTTTAATACCTTGTGTCTGTTCCTGGCGTTCAATCAGTTTCCCATGTTCCTGTCAGGTACAAGTACGTACAAATGCACAAGCTTTACTTCTTTCCAGAAGCTCGGAAAAAGAATGAATTCTGTCAGTACAAACTTGGCTACAAGGAAAAACTTCCTCATCCCAACTCCAATCAACCATAATTTACTTTAAGAGATACATCTTCTTCAGTTCAGTTATAATGGTCATCACAAACAGCATACATTTACATTGCAAACAACACTACTATGATGAACTCATCCACTCACACCTGAAAGTCTCTCCCCCCTTACCCCAGCATCCTAGTTAATTTTTTTTAATAGAAGCTGACCACCAGAGGAGTTACTGGCTTGGATTCCTATCCGTGGAAACTGGCAGTTCACCTATAGGTAAAATTACTCTTAACTTGGATAGGAACCAGATGATTATGATGTTTGTGTCAACTTGAGGTGACCTAACTCAATTGCTCTTGCTGATTAATAAAGTTGTACTGGTTGACTTAGCCCAACAGTCAAACTAACTCCCAACTCATAAGCTGCTAAGTAGATCAAGACCCCTAACCAGCTGGCATAGCAGGAACTCTTGATAAAGAGTGCTACTGTATTCATTTTGGGTCAGAGGGTGAAGCACGAAACTTACAATTAAAAAAGAGAAACATCAAAAAAAAAATTTAAAAGCAAGCAAAAAGCTATGAAAAATTAAACGCAAATATCAACTGACAAAAATATTTACAGCAGCACCTTCTCACTAAACCACAATCCTTTCTGGAAGGCTGGTCAAGGGCTGATCAGTTTGTGCACCAAGCACTCTCTCCCCATAAGAAACAAATGTATTTAATTAGCTTCAGCAGCATATCATGCTGTTCCCATCAAACAGTTCAAGGCACTGATGAGGTGAGTTACTTGCAAATACTTAAGTCTTTTTAAATAAATGAGATTTAAACTTCTTCTTGAAATTATTGATAGAGGCAGCCTGACAGAGGGGCAAGGAGAGAGTGCCCAAGCAAATGGACCAGCATAGGTAAAGGTGCACTGGTCAGTGGAGCAGAGTTTGGCATGGGATATGTGGAACCAAAGGGTATTGTACCGAGCATGGTATAAAGTCTGGATGGTGAGGCAGGAAGAAAGGTATTCCATGAGCACCGCGATTGAGATGTGCAGCAAATGTGGTCAAATGAGTCTAGGGAGGATTTTTATTGACTTTGTAGGTCTGCTGCAGGTGTAGACAAAGCCATAAAAATAAACTAAGAAAAAAAAAACTTTGCTGGTTTTTTTTTGGTTTTTTTTACCATTTCACTCATCTTGGCCTTTATCAGCTGCAGTTCTTTGTTAGCCTTCTCAGTTTGCCGCTGTTGCTCTGTAATATGCTGGCTCAGCTTCTTACGTTCATCTCGCTCTTCTTTTAGCTGCCGGAGAAGCGAGGCATTTTCTGTCTGAAGGTTTAGCACTGCAACATAATAGCAGCTAGTTATATCTAAGAAATGTTCATTCAGACTAAAACTGGCATGCTTCATTTCAACATTAGACAAAGTTGTTTGCAATATAGATGTGAAGGTCTTCCAAAGATAAGGGGGAAGGGGGGAAATTGGTGTTTTAAGCTGAGAGCAACTACAGCTATATCATGGCAAAGCAGCCAGCCCTGTAAACAGATGCCACATGCAGAGAAAGTATAACAGCATGCCCAAGGCGAGATCTGAATCCAGGACTTCCAAAGATAAATGCTTCCTTGTCACACATGAACTAGGAAAAAAAATTGTAGTTTCAACAAAGAGAGAGAGGTAAATTACTGTTTAGAGACTTCCAACTAAGCACACTGTTTGATGGTTAACTCTTTTGCTTCCAATGACTTACTTGTCTCATTTATTCTAATGCTACTATTCCAGAAATTATTAAGTTTACTTAAAATTATTATTTGCAATAACTGAACTGTCTATGCAGCTACAATTTATATATCATTTCTATTTCACATTCAGGAAAAAAATATTTGCCTAATAATTTGTGAATGAAACGTTTAATGCATTAGATCCTATGTGATTGTAGTCACCACATGACCTTTGGTCACACTCCATTAATGCAAATCAGAATTAGTAAAATGTCAGTGTCCAGTTACACTAGACTATTTTAAAATATGTTGCTGCATCAAAGAATTTATAGTATATAATTCATTTGCATTTTAAAGATGCTGCTGAGATAATGTGCATGTTAAAACAATTTGGCTAAACTGTTAAAACTTATTTATGACCAAAACACAAATACCCACTTTCAAATTCCATGCCAGGACTACAGCCTTCCCTTTCTCGTCGCTCTCTCTCCTTAAGCTGCTGGTTTAATATGCGGAGTCGCCTGATAGCATAATAAGCAATGATGTAATATCAGGAGTAAAGCTTTGCATTTCAATCATTTAAATCACTGTAATGGTAAGCATTTTTCCATAGTTACTTCAGAGCTAAACATCTATAAAGCAAGTAATTTTTCAAAGGCATCAACTACAGTGCAAATAAAGCAAACTGAACACAGGGAATATCATTTCTATAACATGCAGTGTTATTGTATTATAAACATATTTATATAAATCCAAATAAAACACCAAACTAATTTGCACTTAAGAACACTTTATTTAAAGTATGTGAACCTTCTCAACTGGCTGTTATCAGTGCGTAGAGGCTGCATAGCAAGGTCAATTTCTGCTTGGAGGTTGAAGGTTATTTTTAACTGAGGGAGACTTTCAATCAGATTGCTGATTTCTTGAATAAGCTGGCAAATCTCCAAATCGCCTGCATATAATATTTGAAAAAAATGTATTAATTGTAAAATGCCTAATTTCTGCTAAAATATAAATTTACATTATAATGTACAAAAGGTAAAATTATTTGTTTACACTAAAGGGAAGTCGAGACAGAATTGATGAATTTTAAAAAATAAAAATGAAAAGTGTGATTTCCGACAAATTCCAAATCTTCATAAAACTAACTGGCTTTGGTGGATTTTAATGAAATTTAAAATGTATTATTACTAACAAAAGTGTTAATTACGTCCTTTGAGATTTTAGTGCATCCAAAGGCCTTACAATCTACTAAATGCATGAACAAGTTTCCATCAACCTATGATTCAGTTAACAATCATTAGTGCGATCCTGATCTTGAGATATATGTGTAAAAGAAAGATGAGTCTGGAAGGAGTAATAAAGCCTTACCATCAATGGCACACGTCTGATGAAGCTCAAACATCAGATGCCTCAACCTACGTGGGCCATTTATGACATCACGACTATTGTACACTGCTGCTGACACTGGTGTGCATGCAGGGGTCTGAGGCTCCATCTCATCATGGTCATCTTCAGTTGCTGATGAGTTTGTACAGGTACTCTCCTCAAAGTCATCTGCCAGTGCCTCCCTGACTGATTTTATCTGTCCTGGAAATTGCAACATGAAATGTGCAAGGCCTTCTCTCGTGAGAGTTTTCCTGCCAATGATCTCCCTTCCTCCCTGCTGTTCCCCATGACCTTCACAATAATCCACAGCTAGCGAGTCAGAGTTATTGTTCTTGTTGAGGTGCACGTCAAGGCAATGCAAAGGCTCTAACTCTGATTTCTGCCGATCTGGAGAATGCATAGGAGTTGGTATATATGCTCGAGGTGTAGGGAGTGCAGAAATATCTTCAATGTGGTCTTGTTCACTTCTGTTGATGAAATAGCCATCACACGTGTAATTTTCTGCAGAATCTACTTTTTGTTTTGGTGCCATCTTAGAGGCGCTTGTATGTGTACCTTGTAAATGTTTCCCAAGGCTGGGATTGTTACTTCCAGCAGCAAGTGCACACTCAGAACCTCGTCCCAGGATGGCACGTGATCGAGGAGATGGGAGATCTCCCACACAAGTTGCAGCTACATGAAAGCCTTCAGCATTAAGGTCAAAGGATGGCACTGAAAGCTCTGGAATGCTGCAAGGAGTTTCCATTTCCTGAACAGTAGCAGACTTAATACCAGAATCCTTCAGTGACAGTGCTTTTTTCTGTGGAATGTTATTTGTACTGAGATCATGAGGGCACTCTAGTTTCAAAGGGCTGCAAGCTGGTGTGGGCACATGAAGCAACCCTGGCTGAGGGTGAAAATCAGGGAGAGCAAAGCCAACACATTTATCTCCTGTTTTACTATCAATTTTGACACTTAAAGGCTGAAAGCTAGACGAAGAAGTGAGTGAACTAGCAAGTGTGTGGGTAGAAATCCCTTTTTCTTCCGAGGCAGGAGTAAAGCCTGTGCTTATGTTTGGAGCAAAACTACCATCACTTTGAGGCACAAAAACCTGACCACTGTTTACCACATGCTCTGAGCTCTTGTCTTGTACAAAAGCTGAAGGTGGACCCGAGGCAGAAGAGTCTCTATGAAGAAAATGATGGAAGACACCAATATCACTGCCACGGGTCTGTAAGGTATTCTCTTTCACCATGTGCTGCCAAGTTGCTGCTGCAGACATGAGGGAGAGATCTACAGGCCTTGAATTTGCAGTTGGTGGATTACTTCTGTTCTGGCACCTAAGCTTACTGGAAGACACATAGGTCTTTTTCTGGCTACCACCATTTGTATCCCATATTTCAATGGATTTACCGTTTCTTTCAGCAGGCACTTCCTTCTGCCATCTTGAGCTTTCTTGCTGTTGCTTCAGTTTCAATTCCTCATAGCCTTCTGCCAAAAGTATAGCATCTATTTGTTGGCGCACTTGCTGACGATGTGAGTCTGTTAAAACAGCACCAAACTGCATATTGCCGGAATGAGTTTTAGAAGGTGCCTCCATGGAACCTGCTTTAGCCAGGTGCCTGGTGTCCCGTTCAGGAATGAGCTGCTCATCATCTGGCATTTCCTCCAAATGTTTTCCTGGGTCTGGTGTTGATGAGACCAAACGTCTGTTAAATGGCGTTCTGTCATGGACTACATCACGGGCTTGGGTGTTCTGCAATCCATAAGCCTCCTGGCTGTCACCTGGAGAAATTAGTATGTGAAGCATGATAAAAAGCATTTTGTTACAAAAAAAAAAACACCTTAGGACCTAACACTTCCACAGCAAGTTATCATGCAGATGTGGAAACCACTGTTACAAATAAATATTTCAGCTTATTTCGTCATAAAAGCAGATACAAAATATATAAACATTTTTCAATGCATAGTCTAATAACAGCTGAGCAGCTAATGCTAATGTAGACTTTTTTAAACATTGATAATACATGTGAGATATAGAGGGTCAATGGAATC
Source organism: Marisa cornuarietis (assembly GCA_004794655.1). NCBI lineage: Eukaryota > Metazoa > Mollusca > Gastropoda > Architaenioglossa > Ampullariidae > Marisa > Marisa cornuarietis. Next base: position 105,892 of record SMMW01000513.1, on the reverse strand, counting down.
TTAGTAATGCTTCCTTTAAAAACATGATCTTGCCTACATACATGTGAACATGCACACACATATTAAAATGAAAGCAAATGGCAAGAGAAAGAGAATAATTTTCCCCAAGAAATAAAGCAGAAATGTTAGTCATATTAATGGGTTTCATGCTTCTTTCAAATCCTTTGAGTCTAAAAGCCTATGGACTCTATCTGACACAAAATGTAATTTAACAAGTGCACATCTGTGCACTTACTCTGGTGAGTCATCCAGTCCTCTACCAAGGTAGTAAACTTTGCACAAGTGTTCTGAGCACTGGTTCTAGAATTTGAAGTGTGCTGCTCACTGGAGTCAGATGAGTACAGAGAATATCCTGCTTTTGTTCTTGGTGTCTTTTTCTCTTGTCTGCAATGAAACAATGTCTAAAGTTGCACTGGAAAGCAATATTATTAAATAAAATGTACTAAATCTTTTGTTTATATCTTCCTTCTTGTCTTAGCATAAATAAAACTGCACACATTCATAGTTCATATAGTACACTGCCTGCCTAAGCAATGGCATTAACCCTCTGAGCATGACAAATGTATAAATATTACAAAAACTGGCTAATAAGTGAAGACTGTGAAGACGACAGTGGGTGAAGTTTGTTTTTATTATTGCTGTTTTCAGGTAAACATTTGAAAAAAAATCTACACATTTTAAGAGAAAAAAACTTGAATTTTGCAATAATGAAAATCACCTTCCCGGTGCATCCCCAGTAAAGCCCATCATGCTCTAAGGGTTAAGCAATCTCTGTGCTTTTTATTACAGTTTGTAATACAAATCTTTCAAAATCACTTTGTCATTTTTTCTTAATTTTTTTTTTTTTGTTGGTCTATCAAACTGTCTCATTTTTGCATATTATTATTTAAATTTCAAAGATGGTGCACAGCTATTGTGGTTCCAAGTGTCACTTACTTTTTGGGTCCATTTCCTTGTTTAGAAAATGTTCTCCCAGGAACTGTTACCTTTTTGGTGTTAGGCTAAATGTAAAGTCATTAAAATTCATAAAAATGGCTGAGTGATTCAAATTTAAAAACAACAGAAAGAACCCTTGATACATGGATATCAATGTCATCAAGGACAATGCTGATCTACTAAGCAGGTGATATTGATAAGCTGTGGTTGTATTCACCTTGTTTGAAATCAAGACTAGATAACAATACCTTGAAAATAATTGTATGTTTCATATGTAACAGAAATAAACAGCCAAGATCTAACGCTTCTACAATTATAAATACAAATAATATATACCTTAAGATTATGCCCCAGTTTAGTCACTGGTAGGGACTTCTTAGTTTTCAATGGCATAGTCGAAATCTTTAACCTGGTGTAATTATTTTATCCTCAGTTTCCACAAAACTCCAGATTAACAAAGTATTTCAAAAACCTAAGCATTAGTTATGTGTTGCCCTTTACGTCATTTTGTGATTTCTGCCAGACTTCAGCTTTTGAATTTGTCTGCGTACCAAGCTACTCTGAAGAACACTTCCAAAAGCTTAAAATGTACGCTGTTTTCGAAGCAATAGCATATATTAATTAACATTTTATGAGTCGGTTATAAATAATAGTCCTTTCATTTGGTGTCATTTCAGGGTGAAGCGTTGTTTAAAAGTCGTGCCTTTATGCCTAGCAACAACCAAAACGTTTACCATTACGCGTTCCGGGTTGTTAAAAAATAGTTCAAAAACTAAATGAATTACTACACGTCTCGCAATCAAAAATAAAAAGAAAGCCAGTTTTAAAAATAAGCTTTAACATTGGTACAAAAAGATAGCTTCCATCGCACTAAAAATAGAAAAAACAGCACACGAAACATCTTGCGCAATGATTTCATACATTAAAAAAGTAGGAACGGCAAGTTGCGGAAAAAACAATAATAATAAATACCCGTATTTATTAGATCTTTCGTTTTGGATAACTTTTTACCACAGTAATGAATTTCTATAGAAATTGAATGACACTATTTTCATACAAAGACACTGTAAGGATGGTCAGGTTAAATTAAGTTATGAGTGCTTGCAGCTAATTCGATGAGGGTCTCTTGAATATTACGTGGTGGTTTATATTTCACCTCGGAAATACAAGTTGCGGAAAAAACAATAATAATAAATACCCGTATTTATTAGACCTTTCGTTTTGGATAACTTTTTACCACAGTAATGAATTTCTATAGAAATTGAATGGCACTATTTTCATACAAGGACACTGTACGGATGGTCAAGTTAGGTTATGAGTGCTTGCAACTAATTTGATGAGGGTCTCTCGAATATTACGTGGTGGTTCATATTTCACCTCGAAGGTAACACTTGTACGTGCTAGCTGTCCGGGGTTTTCTCTGACAACTCCAGTTCCCTTTCCCCTCCCCCCTTTCAACACACATACACTTAGATCCTAAGGAAATACTTACCAGTGAAAGTAATTATGCGCACACACGTACACAGCTTTCAGATTCTGTTTCATGAGGAGTTTACTATGGTGCTGGACAGTTTATTCACAAAGGAGATTCAGAAGCTTCTTATTTGGGGAAATGTACATTTTCATTTTGATAGATCTCAATTTAAGATAGTGATGTGAAGCGGTTGATTGAGGGTTTAGATAGCCGTGGTCTTTGTCAGCTGATTGATAAACCAACTCATAGACTTGGACACATTCTTGACTGGGTTATCACTCCTGCGCCATCAGAGTCACTGGTCAAGTCAGCTGTTGTCGAGGATTTCTTTATTTCAGACTATTTTGTGCAGTCCTTTAATTGTGACTGATCTTTCTCGACCAAGGCGTAAAAAGACATCTGTTTTGTGTAGAAATTTGAAGAAGATTGACCTGAACGCTTTCAGAGAAGACCTGCTTCAGTCAAAGTTGTTATTAGATCCTCCCACAGATGTTGATGAGTTAGCAGAGTTATATAATCAGACTTTATTAGAGCTGCTTGATAAGCATGCGCCTGCAGTTAGCAAAATTGTTGTAGATAGACCAGATTGTGTGTGGCTGCCAGAGAAAAAGTGGAGGAAGACCAAACTTGAGATTGACAGAGAGCTGTAAAAGTTAGCCAGAAATAAATATGTGTGTGCTGTATAAAAAAAGGCTAAATCGTTATTTTTACAGGAGCAGCTAGAGGCTGCGAGTGAAAATCCCAGAAAGACTTTTGATATTGTAAACAGCTTGTTAGGTAAGAACGGAGTTAGTCCGATTCTTCCGGAGAGGTGGATGTCAAGTCAGCTGCTGATCAGTCCTTCTTAACCCCGCCCCCTTCCCTCTTGCTACTTTACCCATATTTCTCGCAGAATCACTATATTTCTCTGTTCCTGTTATTTGATGCCTTTTGTTTTATGTTTCGTCAGTACTGTCGTTTTCTTTCGTCCCCTTTGTTCTGTATCTACTTAGTCCACGTCTCTTCCTCGTTTTAAGCGCTAAGAGCATGCTCTCTATGAGTGTGAATATGCGCTATAAAAATCTTCACTATTATTATTATTATTATCAGCTGTCTTCCTTCTTTATTAATAAGATAAAGGAGTGCTGGAGTGCAGCTTGTGAGTTGCCAGAGTGTGAAGAAGACTATTCTGTGCCATTTGCTGGTGTTCCGCTGACTTCTTTCACGTCTGTTGATGAGAGCTACTTGAGAAACTTGTAGCGAGATCAACTAAAACTTCATGTGCTGTGGATCCTGTACCAACTAAATTTATTATTCAACTTATGGACATTCTATTTCCTGTCATTTTGGACATTATTAATGCCAGTTTGAGAGCAGGTTGTGTTCCACGGTGTTTTAAACAGGCCGTTGTGAAGCCCTTGTTGAAAAAGGCAAACCTGGATCCCTCTGACTGTAAAAACTATCGTCCAGTATCAAATTTATCATATTTTTCCAAGCTACTTGAGAGGGTGGTCGCAGAGCAGCTTATGACCCATTTTATTACTTATGGCTGCCTAGATAAATTTCAGTCAGCGTATCATCCTGGCTTCAGCACAGAAACTGCTCTTTTTCGTGTGACCTATGACATTCTTTGTAGTGTCAACTCTGGCAACTTAGTGCTTTTAATATTACTTGACCTGAGTAGTGCATTTGACACCATCAACCACCGCCTGCTGCTCCAGAAACTGTCGTCAGAGACTGTTATCCAGGGCGCTGCGCTGCAGTGGATTGACTCCTATCTTGCTGACAGATTTCAGAGAGTGATTGTTGGCTCTGCGAGCTCTGAGGCAGTTCCTCTGGTGTGTGGCGTACCACAGGGATCCGTTCTGGGTCCGTTATTATTTTCGGTATATATTTCACAGCTTGAACGGGTAATTGAACGCTTTCAGATGGGACGTCAGTTCTTTGCTGACGACACACAGATTCTGAACAGTTTTTTCCCCGACCCAGCAGTGGCTAGGATTGCGCTTCAACGACTTGAATCTTGTTGTGTTGCGGTGAAGGCCTGGATGACTAGGAATCGTCTTAAACTCAATGACGACAAGACAGAAGCGTTACTGTGCGGCCCCAGGCCCATAGAGGAGCAGATCGGCATTAGTGATTTACAGGTCGGTGACGCCTCCATAGCCTTTGCTGACTGTGTACGGGACCTCGGGCTGTTTATTGATGCAGAGCTCTCCATGTGTAACCATGTTAGTTCTGGTGTGGCAAAATCCTACTACTTTTTGAGGACTTAAGGTAGATTACGGCTCGTGCTGATTCAAGCTGCTGCCAACTCACTTGCTGTGGCTACCATCATATCGGGATTAGACTACTGTAATAGTGCATTGTGGGGTATACCTGCTACGCAGTTAGATCGACTCCAAAGAGTTCAAAACACAGCCGCCAGGATTGTCACCCGTGCAAAGTCGTTCACTGAGCACATCACCCCTATCCTACAGAGTGAACAAGTGCACTGACCACAAAGTGATTTCGATTGCTCAGTCCTGCATGTTCAAAACTGCTCCTGACTATTTGCAAGAGGTAGTTCCTCCTTACCAGCCGTCACGTGGCCTGCGCTCTGGCTCCCAGTCACGCTTCTGTCTCCCTGCAGTGGAAGACACAAACAAGAAGCGTACTGGAGCCAGGGCCTTCACAAACCTAAGCTGTGGAATGCTCTGCCATTGTCACTGTCCACCATCACCTCATCTACCACTTTTCGAAAAAGACTGAAGACCCATCTGTTTATTTAAGATGGACTTAAACAACCAAGCAACACTTCTGTCTTTATTTTTTACTTTCCAGGTGTTTTATCTATTTATTTACTTTATTTTTTCTTATTTTTTATTTTGTTTTTGCTGCGCAATGAGCATTCTTCTGAATAGATACCTGCGCATTACAAATGGACATCATCATCATCATCATCATCATCGATATATATTACATACACACACATTCCAGATTTACCATTGATTGCGTTCGAAGACCTACCCCAACACATTCGCGAGGATATATATACACACGTGCATGTATGGATTCTTACTCGCACACTTGAACTACACACATCGCCCACAAACTTTAAAAGAGGACACAGTCGATCAAAATTCAGTTCAAGGAGCGATCGAGCCGGTCGCCCCTGTACTAATTAGAGAGTTTGAGATTCAGCGCTCGCACGACGCGTGCGGGAGCGGCAACCTATAGCGTCACAGGAATTTGCGCCCTACATCATCACATCCACAAAATCCAACCAATCGCTTTCTCACAACGGGTAGGCTTTGAGGCTCGCCATTCTCGTTGGCGCACACGTCTCCCTACGCGTCGTGGATCTCAAACTCTCTATTATCTCCAAAGACAGGCCCGGAGGGGCGGGCCTTATATAATGTCAGCTGCCGCGCGTCTATCCCCCCCAACGACCGGTGTCAGTCAAGTACCGAGTGGACGAATGATCATTGAACCCTATGCATGTGTGTGTGTGTGTGTGTGTAATTAGGTAATTAGGGTCCACCTTTCACATCCGTAAAGCAGAATCGGTGCTACGAGGGACTTGTACAGGTTGTACTTTGTAGTAAGCCTGATATGGCTGCGCCAGACCCTGTCTAACCTCACCATTGCCGCTGTTGCTGTTGTAATCATGTGGATACCTGTCATGGAGCTGCCATCTTCGGAGAGGTTGGTTCCCAAGCACTTAAAATTCCTCACTTCTTCGAGCCCTAGTCCGTTCATGTAAATATCTGGTATGATCATGACTTTACTCTTGTCAGTGCTAGCTACCGGCAATTAGGGTCCACGTTTCACATCCGTAAAGCAGAATCGGTGCTACGAGGGACTTGTACAGGTTGTACGTCGTAGTAAATCTGATGGTATGGCTGCGCCAGACCCTGTCCAGCCTAGACATAGTCGCTGTTGCTGTCGCGATCCTAATGCGGATACCTGTCATGAAGCTGAGAGGGTGACTCTGACCCAGGACCAGCTGCTTACCTTTTCAAGTCGTGCGCCGTTCCTGTAGATATCTTGTTGCCAATGATCATGACTTTTCTCTTATTAGTACTGGTCTCCATTGCATATTCATTGGAACTGTTTGTCAGTCACTTGCAGTTTTTTGTTAGTACCTGACATCAAATCGATGTTCTCTGCAAAGCGTAGGTTGCAAATCGGCCTTCCACAAATGAGAATGGAGTGTGATAGCCGTGGAGGGTTTTATGCATGATGCTCTCTAAAAAGATGTTGAACAGCACAGGTGATGTAGGACAATCTCGATGGATGACTACTGTCGTGTGAAAGAAAGCTTCCACTAGGTTATCCAGCAGTGTTGTGCTCGTTGAGCTCTTATAGCTCATCGTGCCATACTCTGTCAAAAGCTTTTTCAACATTGAGCAGTCCCACTGATGCTAAAGATGCTTCTCTTTTAAGGTACGACACTTAAAGATCTGCTCAACTGTGATCCTACCTGGTCTGAAGCCATCCTGTTCTTCTGGTAGTAGTTTCTCGGCGGTGGTGTTGATTCGATTCTGTACTATTTTCAACATTACTTTGCTTAGAGGGTGATTAGGCTTATTATTCTGTAGTTCTAACAATATTTGCTGTTACCATTTTTTGAAGGGGCATGACTAGTGACGGCGTCCATTCTTTGGGCCATTTGCGTTCCCAGACTCTTTGGCACACAGCAGTCATGACCATAGAGTACACCTGCTATAGTAGACAGCCTGCAACCGACAACCTTATGCTACGATCCTCAAGAATCCCCTCTTCTCACAGTAAACGCTGTAAGGATGTATAAGACACGCGTTTTGCATTATGGCATGCAGCAGACAAATCAATTGTTGGTTGCTGCCTGAATGTACATTTTTATATTTCAAAACATTTCTGTTTTGGATAGCACAGATCATATGACTTTGACACCCTGCTTCCAAGATTTACACGTCGCCTGGTCGTCTTATCTTGAGTACGTTTACAGGTGTTCTGTCTTCTCGAGAGGTGCACATTTAATTTACATTATGTGCCGGATGGGGGCTTCACTTTTTATCACTGTTTGTGCTATCTTCAGATCTCGAAATACGAGGCTACAAACACGCAGAAATAGTCAAACTCGTGAAGACATGAACATTCATGGACACCCTTTATTAACATATGTACCCAGCTCTATCATTGGCTGTAGTTTTAACCATCTACATATCTTGATATTTTTGGCCTCTTTCTGTGCTCGTAATATTTCTGTGCCCTTAAAACGGGAGTGGGAGCGGGAGGGGACGGGCACAGGGAGTTTCTCTAACTTTAGTAAACACTAACAATGAACGCACTTAGATAACCACGACGAGTCCTTTCGAAATAAGTTGTGCACTGTTGTAGAACCTTCACAAACCAGTCAATAATAAAGGTTTCTCTAAGCCTGGTGACATCCCTTACCTCTTTGAGACCTATCAGTTTTCTGATAGTGTTTTTGAAAACAGCTATTTTGGGTGATCGTTGCTGTTGCAAGCATCGTTTTTGTTAAAGAACAGTGTCGAAAGCGAACTCCAACTGGGTATGACAAGAAGAACCCGAACATATAGAAATAATTCAAGATGTTAGTCCTCATTGGAAGTGCATCAGCAGAAACAAGTGCACTGGGTTCGTTACTTGCTCCGGAAGGCTTCCATTCACAGCTAAGTGAATAAATAGGATACAACATAAGCCTTCATGGCAAGCGTATGAATTGCCTCCGCAATGAATTTAGAACCAGTCGAGGAGAGCAGGTATTCAAGGACAGTAAATGTACAGGGCAGTCGAAAACACACAAATACCCCAACGCCCCTCTATAACCCACCAGCCCCTTCCACCCCTCAAAAAAATCGTTCCCTACTCAACTTGACACTTGTGTAGTGATGAATGTGTGCAATAGGCCAACAGGATTTCAATGGATTGCAGTTGAAAAGAAGGTCACGCATTACTGGAATGCATTTTATACGAGCAGGAGCACATTCCTCTGACTCATTTCGAGATTATACACCAGTAGAGACTACACTTTTATTCTTTAAAAATGTCAGACTTCAGATGAATCTATAAATCAACCCGACAACCCCGCTTTATTTGTCTTCGTGTATACAAAATTCAGTGTACGTACATCTGTAAAAACGTTTTTTGGAAATAATAATATCAGGTCTGGTATATATTTTGACAGAGATTGACAAGAGGGGCTAAGGCATGTGATGCTAAAATTCAACATCAATGAAGGTCTCTTTAAAGTCATCGAAGAGCTGTACAAGAGCTTACAAAGCGCAGTACTTCTATAGAACCAAAATGGGAGCTTTCTTCCACACAGTAGTGGGCGTCAATCATTGGTGCCTTTTATTGCTAAAATCATTTTTGGAGAACATCTTGCAAGTGACCCTTCACGATCATCACTGCTCTATTTATATCTGTGGGAGGCCCCTATGCAGCCTACGCTATGTTGATGACCTCGATCTAATGGTAGGCAGCAGTGGTAAACTGCAAGACTGTACCCACAAACTGAGAGACAGACAACGCGAATGCTTAAGGAATAGAGACCAACACTAACAAGAACAAAGTCGTGGGGAATGACAACAACAAAGAAATGATCGACCTGAACGAAGTACAGCTCGGTTAAAGATAAAGCTCTTATTTCTTGGGAACCACCTCTTTCCAAAGATGGCAGCTCTACGGCAAACGTCAGCAACAGCGGAAATTACCAGATTAGACAGGATATGGCGCAACGATGTCACCCTGTACAAGTCCAATCTACGTAGTTTCAATCTTGCTTTAAGGATGGGAGACTCAGACTCAGCTTGGCGGTATGGACAGTAGTACCGGCAGTCGAGACCAACTGCCTGAGTAGGCTGCACAGAATCTCCTACATGGAACGTAAAACCAGGATTTCGTGAAGAACAGGCTCTTAGTCCTAGCGGACCACTAGCAGCCCCATCGAACAACAGTGAAACGGCGTAACGTGGTCCGGTTTGGTCATGTGACCGGGAAACGACACTCTCAAGACCGTCCTTCGGGGTAACTTGAGAAGGGTCGATTCCGAGATGGACAGAGGAAGAACTGACTTGCAAACATATAGAAGTGGACTAGTCAGTCTATCGAAGACCTGCTCACCACCGCTCAAGACAAACCTATAGGTGGCGGGCCTGTTCACCCGCTGCGTTGTTTCCCCACGACGACCAGTTCCGGCGGACCAGCATAACTTCGTCAACTCCTCCCATTCCAGGGATGAATGGTAAAATATATGTTATGGGCGGGAAAGAGGACTTTAAGGATTAGAATAGACTATCTGAAACTCTTAGAAATTTCTTTGACCTTTGTTATCTTGACCTCTTTGCTGGATAGCAAATTCATCATCCGGTCACGAGCTGCGACATTTTAATGAGCGCATGAGTGCACAATGACAGTTTGGTGGCCTGACTGATGCTGTTCTTGGATTTAGTTTCTTTACACATCTTCATGCATTTCTAGTTCGTTTCTTACTTGTACTTTCAGATTATGTACACCCAGCTGCACATCCTTGCACAATATCGACTCTCTCTCTCTTTCTCCCTCTTGTTCTGTACTGAAAATGAATTGAATAAAGCCCAGTTTATTCACACACACACACACACACACACACACACACACACACACACACACACACACACACACACACATGCCTCTAACAAAGGCTGCAAAGTCGACGTGCTCCAGTTAATGGCGGTACTGCTACACAACATAATTCCAGCAATGTGACAACTAAGCTGTTTTGTGTTATGTATTCAAGGGGGATGATGAGTTTAGCTAAAGTATTTCAAGAAAACATGCAAAATAATGTTACCTACTAAAATCACAATCTCGTTTAACATAAAAATTCTCATATTTGAACCATAAGGGGAAGAAAAAAAAATTAACCCTCTCTCTCACTCACACTCGCGCACATATATATAATTATATACAGAGAGAGGCTGACCCAGTTAAACTGGTCTTTAACCAGCTTTTCTATCGTCGCAAAATTAGTAAATTAACAGCTGAATTAAGATATATTTTCTTACTAACAGTAAGCCATTAAACAGACTTATAATCGTTTTTTACGTAGATGTTTTCCTGTTTAACAAAGAACAGTTGGGTAAAGCAAAATGCAATGTCTGCAATGAAATCTCTCACGCATGCAGTAAATTGTCAGATAAATGGGTCAGACAGTGAATAACATTTCTAGCATGTGACTGCCATTCCTGGTAGAGGGGAGGGGGACGAAGGAAAGTGGGTAAGTAATTGTTTTCATATTATTTTTGTATTTATTAGACTATGTCGTGTTTAAATCCTAGAGCATTAGAAACTCTCACACGCATACAACATAATCTCTCTCTTTCTCTCTCTTACAAACGGCATCAAACACGCACATACGGAGACGAGGAAACAGGAGTGGGGGGGGGGAGCGACAGAACAAGTGGAAGAGTGAGCGCAAACAATGTCTTGATATACAAGAATTAATTTCTACGCCATCTCTTGTCGAATCAAC